>CAHIKZ030001335.1:5670000-6057500 GCA_903632075.3 Acanthosepion pharaonis
AAAAAAAAAAAAAAAAAAAAAAACAAAAAAAAAAAAACAAAAAAAAAACAACAAAAAAAAAACAACAAAAAAAAAACAACAAAAAAAAAAAACAACAACAAAAAAAAAAAAACAACAAAAAAAAAAAAAAAAAAAAAAAAAAAAAAAAAAAAAAAAAAAAAAAAAAAAAAAAACAAAAAAAAAAAAAAAAAAAAACAACAAAAAAAAACAACAAAAAAAAAACAACAAAAAAAAAAACAACAAAAAAAAAAAAAAAAAAAAAAAAAAACAACAACAAAAAAAAAAAAACAAAAAAAAAAAAACAAAAAAAAAAAACGGGGAAAAAAAAACGGGGGAAAAAAAAAAAAAAAAAAAAAAAAGGAAAAAAAAAAAAAAAAAAAAAAAAAAGAGAAAAAAAACAGGGAAAAAAAAACAAAAAAAAAAAAAGAGCAAAAAAACAGGGAAAAAAAAAAAAAAAAAAATAGGAAAAAACAGGGAAAAAAAAAAAAAAAAATAGGAAAAAACAGGGAAAAAACAAAAAAATAGGAAAAAAACAAGAAAAAAATTAGGGAAAAAACAAAAAAGCAGAAAAAAAAAATGAAAAACAGAAAAAAAAATTTTACTCCCAAAGCCAATGAACTGACAAGGAGAATGTCTAGGCTAATGAACATAGATATTCATAGTTGTGATGAAAATGATATCTACCATGTGATCCAAGAAATGCAACTCATAACTTTCCAAAACAAATTATGATCCAGATCTGGAATGAAAGCAGTTATCACACATACTCTGAAGCCATTATAAAAATTCATGTGAAATTAATACTAAACGATTCAAATACCTCAGTTTATAGATCAGTTATAACAAATTTAGTATAATAAATAATGAAATTGAATACAGAATAGGCTGTGCTTGGGTTAGTTTTGCCTAACACTGCAAGATGCGATGAAACCAAAACATTAACCTAAGAACTCAAGTCATATCCTTAAATAACCTCATATGGATGCCATGCAGGGTGCCAAACCCACTTCAGAAATATTTAAACTGTCAGTTGTATACATATTTCTCCAATTGATAGTTAAAAATCAATTTAAGCAAATTAAGTACACTGCAGAATCACTAACAAAAGAACTGTACCAAATAATAGAAACCACATCACTTTAGCAGCAACAACTAAAATGGTTAGGACACATAACACAAGGAAAAAATAATGACAATCAAAATGTTGACATTCCCCACTACTTCAAACAAAAAGTTAGGAAGGAAACCTCCATCCATCACTATATAATTGTTTTAAGAGAAATATTTTATAAATATATGTAGCACCATCTACTTGCTCAATGAATACTAAACATTTCCTTATAAGGAAACAGCTAATATTACCATTATCTTCCATAACTATCCTGTTAAACTGTCTTCTTTTTGGAGGCGGGGAGTTAAAATACAATTGTTTTATAAATGGTATATCTCTGATATTGACCAATGTTCCCTTATACTTGTAAATATAGCAAATTTTAAACAGATACAAAGTACTCAATTTCATTATTAAATTTAAAAAAAAAAATTTTAGTCAAACTTTTTTCTCCTTGACTTCAGATTCAATTTTTATCATTAAGAATAAATAGAACGTTCTGCTACTTTCTGACTTAGCACCAATTACAGTTGGTGCTAGGTCTGCTGCCAGGTAAGTTAGTTTACTGTGTCGTGCTAGACAATTTATCTTACATATTTACAAGTTTGCCAATTGTCCTGGCTTTGAATATTGCTGCCACATCTGGTCAGGTGCTTCTGCTATATAATTGGAGATGCTTGATAAAATCCTAAGAAGAATCAGCAATGTCATTGGTCCTGACATCTCAGCTTAAATCACTTTTTCTCACAACCCTAACCCATACCTTGTCTGCGCCTTTACTAGAAATACTTTCATAGTAATTGTTCTGACAGACTTTCCTCTATGGTACCTAGACTTTATGAATTTAAGCACAGTACTAGATTGATGCAAAGGTCTCATCATTTTACAGTTGAAATTACTGATGTAATAGTAAGTTCTATGCTTAGTTTTTCTCGTACTTCTCACTTGTTGAACTCTTTGCTTTCCAGTCAACTCTGATCTTCAAAAATTTAAATACAATGCCTATAGTTTTATTCTGTCTTAATTTGTTATTCTTCTTGCTAAAGCTTTTCTTTTTCTTATATTCTTTCACTCAGTAATCCCTTGCATCTTAGTGGTGTTGTTGCCTTGCTTGAGTAGAAATGATTAAAACAAAAAAATAAATAAATAATGTACCAATAAAAATACAGCTAACGATTTCTAGAAGATAGAAGCCTACATAATAATATTCATCATCAGAGCTTGGAAATGGTTGGTGGACACAAATATCTCCTCAGGCCTATGCAGTGGAGTTTTTAGGTGAAGTGCAGTGTGTGGTGAACTGGCCTCACACTTTACACCCAGGATTTGATCAGTCATGGCCTAGCAAACTTGGACGATGACAATGAATCACCTGGTTGTAAGAGAGATGGAATTTGTTTCAATATTGTTGTAATGGAATATCCCACTCTCTCTATTGCCTCTTGTGAACTGACTGTATCAGTAGATATACATATTGTAAGCATATGATATACCTGGCGGACTTGCTTCGGGAATTAATAGCCTACTAACTGATTCCCTGTCTTTCAGTAGTGTATTCTCTTTTACAATAAACCTTTCTTTCATCTACGCCCATGCTGCTGTTCCTTTCACTCGAGTACCACCTTTTGTTTGTTTGTAACCTTCTTTAAGGATACAACAAATATAAAATAAACAGGGATGGTCTGAATAAAAGGTGCAGTTAGAAAATCATTTAAAGGATCAAAAAGTCCTAAATTAATAAAGAGGTAGTCTTAATGAGCTCAGGTGTGTCAGAATCAAAAGGCACTGAAGAGTAAGGAAGTCACATTCAGCATAGTTACTATACAAGCCACAGGTTGGCTCTGTGGGTTTTGAAGAAACATGTATGTACAGATATCTGCAACAGAGAATAGTTAAACACTTTGATTAGTGTATACAAAAAGAGGCAGCCAGCCATTACATTTCACTAAGTTAAACAAGTTCAATTTGGTTTATTTTGTTTAACAGCATATCAACAGCAATGCGTTATTTATAGCCGACAACATTTTTAGGATAGATTTGTATAAATAGAGCATGTATTCTTGGGTTTAGATTGGTTTGTTTTGTTTTACGGCATATTAACCTCAATAGGTTATTTAATGTGGACAACATTTTTAGGATAGATTCGTATAAATAGAATATGTATTCTTTGGTTTAGATTGGTTTGATTTATTTTGTTTTACGGTATATCAAACTCAATGGGTTATTTAATGCTGACAAAAATTTTTATTGCTGGTAATATTTTGTTTTGTCAAAAATCTTTTTCTGGTAATATATTTCCTTCAAAATTGTATTGCTGGTAATAGTTAACTATTTGCCCATAGATGGGACCCTAACAGGTGCTACCACCCTGGGTCAGGGTAGACCTGGGAACACCAGCAATTAAGGTGGTTTCACGCTCCTCAAAACCTTCTAATCAGAGGCCTTGCTGCTGGACGTAGTTTAACATCTTACCCAGGACACGGATGTAGTTTAACGTCCAGGAAGATAAACAAGTTCAAGATTTAAATAATGACATTCTCACCTTATTCATGTTAAGTCATAGAAAAAAAGAAAAAAAAAAAAAAGTGCTTTTATATCTAATCATTCATGGCTTACACCCAGAAAACATTTAACATTTCTTTGTTTATAAAAACAAGACAGTCATACCTGACATATCAATAACGAAATCAAGTAAACTTAAAATCTGATCTATTCACTGTATAAACCTATTTGTCTATGATATGTCAAATAATTCCTCAGTTATATATTTTTTTTTTTTTTTTTTTTTTTTTTACAAATGCACACACACAACAGAAAAAAAAGAAAAAAAAATCAATTCACAGATTTTGTTGTGGTGCACATAGTAATAAAATCTGTGGAAATTTGCAGGAATAGAATGAAAATGGAGTCTTCTCTCTTCAGATCTTGCCAAATTACTTTTGCATAAACATATCCACAATTCCTTACTACCCTTTGCAAAAGATGACACGTTTAACAGGAGGAAGAGAAAAAAAAAAAATTATAATTATTATATTTTCATCTTTCATTCCAAAACTGTTATGGGAAAAAGAAAAAACTAATAGCAGAAAAATTAAAAAGAAACTTGCATCATAATAACAGGCCTACTTGGAAGCAGCGTTTTACCACAAGCTGTTCGAGTTATCAAGTGGGATGGCAACACAATTTTTCGCTTCTGCTGTCTTCCTTCATCATCATTGCCAGCCTCTTTCAAGTTCATCAACAAATGCAAGAAAAACCACTTGCATTCTGCATCAACAACTTTTGCACTTCTTCCTCAACAGCAAATATTAATATACACAGAGTGTCTTCTAAATAAAACATATCCACTCCTCTGTAAAATCCTTGGCTTTTAAACACAGATCTTAAGTAATCTAGGGAATCTGAAAGGAAAATGTGGGGGGGGGATATAAACCACAGAAACTAACTATTTGAGGAGGATCAAACAAAATAAACATTAGCAAAATTAAGTTTAAAATTAAAAAAATAATAGGCAATAAAATTTCACAGCATGTTAAGTTAATCTCAGCATCTCTCTCAAAAAGTAAATCAAGATTTTTCAGGTTTTAATATTTATTTTTAATATTTTAATTAAAAGAGTACCCCACTTTTTCTTTTATTAATTAAAATTCAACCAAAACAAGACTGAAGAGCCACTCATGGTAGTGTGTGCAATATGAATGTAAGAGGAGGTAGAAGGAAATGAATATTACAAGAACAAGGATAGATAGCAATAGACTTGAAGGGGTTAAGAGTGAAGTGTTTAGGGATGCATGCACACACAAATTTCTTACAGAGAGAAGAGCAGTAGTCACAAAAAAAAAAAAAAAAAAAAAATATTTCATTTAAAAAGATGCATGAAAAATATAAAACCATGCAAATGTGATGAATATTAGATAGATACTGGCACAAGAAGTGTGATTGGCATGTCAAGTTCAGATTCCAGCTAAAACCATTCGCTTTCACACAAATATTCTTAAGAAAGGTATGAATCCATTTCTTCTTCCCACCCCCAGATATAGGCTAAATAGCAGGGAAAATTGGGCTCTGCTAGCATTGGTTGGTAACCAGTCTAGGAGAAGGATAACTGAATCTAAAAATGGTTGGACATGTGGCTAGCATTTCCACTATAAAAAGTTACTTGTTAATGATGCTACAGTAGAGCAACTTACTCAGTAAGTTTGCGGCCATAAAAATCTAACAATATACGAGTGTGCGACCGGTAATCTTGGGTTTAAATAAAAGGGGGTTCGAATAAGTGGTGAAAAGAAAAAGCCCGAGAAGTGGGTGTGATGAGTCTTGAATTTAGTTTATTTGAATGAAGTAACAAAAATGTCTATATAAATATACAGCAAATCATTAGCAAGAGCTAAAAGTATATGAAAATCTTTACCACAAATAAATGTAAACCTTACAATTCCTTTGTTTCTAACAACTTTCATTTGCTATTCTAGATGGATCATCCCTTGTGCTGTTGTAAAAAGGCACAAGAAATGTTTAAATTATCAAGCACTCTGAAATACCCCTTTCTTCAGCAATATCGCAATATTTTTAATAGAATAAAAAAAGATGGCAGGTTACATGACTAAAATATTATTTTGAATCATTATGAAATGAATAAATTATGATTTGTGTGAAGTTTTACAATCTGCATTAAATCAGTTTTGCAATTGCAAATGAACATTTTCTTAGAATTTAAACTTTCTTTAGGAAGTTTCCACAAAAACAAACAAGTGTGTATGTGAGGGGGAGGGATTTTTTTTTATTCCCTAAAATAAATAAGGTAGGCAGTACAATTATTACAAACTTGAAAATACATAAATGTGTTTATCAAAATAGAGACGTGTGTGTGTGTGTGTTCACGCATTAAAAAATATAAAAATAACTAAAAAATTACGTTAAGTTTTGTTTATTTTTCAAATTCAAAATCTTCAACCCTCACTGCCAACTTAATATTTTAGCAAATTTTCCTCATGAGCAAATCAGTTTTGCTTAAAAGAAAAACAAGTTAATTATATTTGATAAAGAAGTAAATTCAAACAGGTTTTTAATGAAAATAAGAAAAAAAACAGCAAATTATTTTTTGAGGTCATGTTGGTCAACCGATATGATTACCGAACAACTTCTCCTGCACTGTCGATGAGAAATCAACTCTTAATTTTTTTTTTTTTCAGTCTATAGAATTAATTGGTTACAAAAGAAAAAAAAAAAAAAAAAAAAAAAAAAGAAAATTTAAAAGTAGGAAAGAAATTCAATCAGACCATAATCAATACTGCAAAAATCAATAGAATTTTTCAAAGACTTTAAAAATCTGCAATTGTATTATTTCTCTGCTAATAAATGACAGATTAAAACAAATGAGGAATTCTTTGAAAGAAATTATGAAGGGAAGGTTTTATAGTGAGAAAGTGAAAGAATGAGTGTGTACATCCAAAGTGTGTGTGTGTGCCTGTATCTGTTAGAGTGTATATTTATGACTTCATGAATATGCAAGTCAGTTTGAGTAAAGATGAAGAGCAGTAGGAGAATGGTAGTAACGGTTCTAGCCTCCAAAAACAAAATTTGCCAAACATATTGAATCGCATGACTGAACTTGAGAATGTGGCATGATGTTCATGAAGACACACAGTGCATGAATGAGGGTCAGCCAGCCTGCCTAAATCAGTTGAAAGGACACATGCAGTCTTTCCTTGAAGCTTTTCAAGTCTATCCAAACAACTGCAAGTCAATTACAATTACCAACTTTAACAATGGAAACTTAAGCATGAGAACTTGGAACAATAAGCAAACTATAGAAACTGCTTCATGACTTTTCATGACAAACCATGAAAAAAAAATATATAAAAAAAATATATATATATATATATATATATATATATATATATATATATACAACAGCAGTTTACTTAGATGTTCTAAGATGTGAAAACAAAGCCTGTGAAAAGGCATTTGTTTTAGTGATAGAGCAATGTCCTTCTATGCTTTGGGGGTTAGTGAGATTGATTGTTAGAATGAGAATTCTGGAGGAACCCCAAGGTATCCAGAAAGTCAAAAGCTGGAGAACTAACTTTTCATTAAATAGTTGACCTTCTATTGTAATATCATTTTACACTGAAACAGTAGGGGACTTGATGTGTAACCAGTCGGCGTCTTTTCTTAGACATTAAATCAGATACAGAAGATTTGAAAATTTAATGAGGGGAAAAAAAAAAAAAAAAAAAAAAAAAAATTTGTAAAATTTCTACTTTGCATAAAAATTATTCAACATGAGATAATGAAAGTAATTCTGAAAAACATGCTTAATAGTTAAAAAAAAATCTTTAATGTATCTTCACATCATCTTCAGAATAAAAAGAAGAAAAAAAAAAAAAAACATTATGAACAGAAAAGAAAAAAAAAGAGTAATCCAGTGGACAGTAGATAGTGATTGACAGTGCACTTAAATTTTTGCAGACTAAAGTTGGCTGGAAAGCATATGGCCATAAGTGAGTGCTACAAGAAACTGTTAGCATAGAATTTACAGCTACATCTAGCCAGCTGTAAATTGATGAGATCTCAATGCCAGTCCAGTGCTGCACTTAGCATGGATGAATGGTAGACTTAGATATGCAAGAGATACTGGAGAGAAAATCGTCTGACATAATGAACAGACTTTCTTAGCAGCTAACCTATCAATGGATTCAATATAGTCTTTCCACTTCATGTCAGCAGAGAACGTGAGCCCAAGAAGGAGCAACAAGTCACTTTCCTGGAGGATAGCATCAGCCATGCTGATGGAAGGCAGGCAGCAACAGGTAAGGCATCTTCTGTTCCAGTTAACTACAGACTTGAGATAGTTTTGAACATCAGCTGCCATTTTGATCTTGTCAAACTGATAAGCCTTACTATCAAGGCAAGAGTAAATTGTTGTGTCATCAGCATACATAACCAAGTTGAGAGCTGAAGTCATCAGGAAGGTCAATGATGAAAATTATAAATAGAGTTGGACCAAGGATAATTACTTTTATATATTAAACAATCTTTATTTAAAAAAAAAAAAAAAAAAATAAAATAAAAAATAAAACTAGAGACACCAAGTACATGGCTTCTATGTCTAAGTAAAGTCTGTCATTTGACATTTTCAATAAGATGCTAATTTCAAATTTCATGACTGATTTTCTTATTAAAATTTAAAGTGCACCACGGAGTTTTAGTTCTTCTACAAGGTGTGCCCTGAAGTTTAAAAAAAAAAAAAAAAAAAAAAAAAAAACATTGCTCTAAGGATTTATTTAGTTCAGTCAGGTAGTAAATATTAGTCATTTGTATCAGAGTTAGTACAAAAGAGTCTAACCACAAACTTCTAACAGTACATTTACATTGCATGATAAAAACAAAAGCTAAGTAGATGATACAAACATTCGACACTTTTGCCCTACAAATGGCATCCATTCCCACAAAAGCTATTTTGACCAATTTTTTTTATTTATTTTTTAAAAAGCAAGACTAAAGTTAAAAAGTATGACACTTCTAAATCTACATTATAAAACATAATGCTACATTATATATTTACTACAAACAAAGCCTGATCTCTCCTTGGTAATGTGATATTCCGTTGTTATGGTAATGATAGGCATTACTCAACACCAATAAGTAATTTCTTTTCCAAATTAGCTTTTTTCAAATACTTTTTTATTTAATGATTTAAAATGCAAAATTCTTTCTTGCATGAAACCATAATTGTATGAATAAATTTTACTCATGCAGAAAATATTCATTCAATTTCATTAAGTAGATTATTCAATGTTTTTCTCTGCCTTTCCTTCCTTCTGAATGGCAGAGTGGGGGGACAAAATGATGCTAAAGAGACAAATGTTACTTAGAACTAAAAGGAATAGAACTTATATACAGACACACATGACAGAAGCAGTGAGTGTGGTTTTCTGTTAGTGGATAAATTGGTTATGTATTTCTAATGGGCATGAGTGGACCATATTCTAATAACATTAAAATCGTCTGGAATACTGATTTTGGAAACTGAAGCAGCACAATCTTCATACTTCTAATTTGAATGTATCAGATTAAGCTGAATTTAGAGAATCTATTATAAAGACTTTCTTCTTTTTCCAAGAAACTTTGCCTTAAGACTGTTCCATGTTCCAGACAATTGATAAGCAAATCACAATCGGCTGAAAAGTTCAAAATTCCAACTTCAAGTCACAAAACATGTTCAGACAATGACCTGTTTCACACCTCTAAACACAAATATATGAAAAGGCTTGTAATTTTGTTTAAAAACATACATCAAGGTTCTCGTCCTCGACTAAATAAACTGATAAACATTTTAAGGCAAGTCACAACCAGAAATTTGTTCCCTTTACTAAATTAAAAATTTTTTTTTTTTTGAATGAACTTCTAGCATTCATAAAAGAGAAGAAATGTTGATTACCGAGTGTTAAACAAAAAAAAAAAAAAAAACAACAACCATCTCAAAAATATAATATATTTCTCTTTTTACAAATATCTTTTACAGTGTGATAAGATCCCATTACAATTTACTTCACTCAAACCATACACAAGAAAGAAAGTCAAAGGAATTCATGGTAGTCAAAAACTGTTGAAATGAGAAAATAGGTGTACAGATCTATTTCTAGAATTTCTCAAATACATTTTGTATCAATGAACTTCCTGATTCTAAATATAAGTGTCCTTTTTGTTTCCATTTTCCTTCAAACTTCCCTGTTGCATATTCAGTTCTTGAGATTCTCAGCATCCTTCTGTAGAACTACATTTCTGTTGCCTCAATTCTCTTTATCAGTAAGGAGATTGTAAGTATAAATATTTTTGTTCTTCATCACAAAAAGCCAAAATTTCTGAGATATATAAAATATATAACTTGGAGAATTTGTTACTCACAGGACATATTGAAGGCAAATCAAGCCCATCTAATGAGTTTACATCAGTGGATAGAAGAGCACAAACATTGCTTAGTGACATCATACTTATTATAAAACCCGGGTTGTGTGTGTGTGTGTGTGTGTGTGTGTGTGTGTGTTCGTTTATATATTGGATTGGATTTCTTACATTTTTTAACCGATTTCAAAAAAACTTCACAGGACTACGTAAAATTACCTTGCAGTGGTTCTGACAGCACCAAAAATTGGAAAAACAATTGATTTAGCATGAAATCAATTTGAAAACACGATTAAGAGGCATTAATGAAAGGGTGACAACTCGTATCAAGTTATACTTATAAAATCCAGGTTGGTTGTGTGTGTTCGTTTATATATGGATCGGATTTCCTATATTTTTCAACTAATTTCAACAAAACTTCACTTTTCTTTTCGCAGGTAGTGTTTCTTATTGTCTTACACACTTTTTTCTTTATTTTTACATTCAGAATGCTTTAAAAATTCCATTTACAAGACAATTGTTTATAATAAAATTCTATTCAATCGGTAGACTCATAACGATTGAAAATGTTTTTGTTTGAGTTTGACCAATTCGTAAAAAAAAACAAAAAAAAAACAACTAATTAAGACATGCGTGTCCGTCAACCTTAAACAATAATCTTTGTCAATTTTATTTTTCAGTCTTTATGATGGTCGATACTTGATCTATCTCTTACTGTTACATCCCTGGGCAACACCGGGTTCTACTGCTAGTAATAGCTAAAATGAACTATGAATACCCACATCATGAAAGAACACTGCACATAACAGATAAACATACAGAAATTAAAGAGTAAATAAGCAAGCTTTGTGCAGGTTAAATGCTTCCTCTTAAAAGTGACATTATGTTAATATACATACATAATGAAATATTTAATAACAATTTGTGTTGTTTTATTTTCAAGTTTTTCTTAATATTGGTTTGTGTTCGGTTAAATTTTGGCTTTCCTGACTATAAGTAATTTTTCTCTTTTTTTCTTCTTTTAAAGCTTTCAAAACGTTTCAATGCAAAATTTATCAAACTGTCCAGTTTTAACAAATTTTTGCATATTTATACTAAATCATTAAAAAAAATAAGAGATTGAAAAAAAAAAAAAAAAAAAATCTTGAAATGTATAAAATTAGTCAAATATTTGTATATTGTTATCCACAACAGATACATCTTCAAAGATTTATATACTATATATACTCAAGGATAGGTCGCATTTTTTTTCTCCTATCCACTTGATATCATAGAGAGCCTCAGAATGTGACATATCAGTAGCCCAGGAGAGTAACGTGGGGTTGAACATAATATTTTTCTCCTGACATTTCAATTTTACACAATCACCTTTTCCAATAGTACATCACACATGGAATAAAGATGCTCTATCTGCACTACTTATATTTACCATTTATCTGAATTACAATGAAAAATATTTTCAAGTCATTTTAGAACTAAAGCAATTACCAGTATCTAAATTTTCATCTAAACAGAGCAGCTCCGAACTTGCAATTACAGCCAATCACTTTTCTTACGTAAAGTTTTAAAATAAAAAGGTGAATATTTGAAAAATATTAATTATATTTACAAATACAAAAAGAAGGTGGGGAGCATGTAACTCACCATATTATAATAGGGCCAACATGCAAGTTAACCTGAAATACCTACTTTAAGGTACCCAAACTAATTTACTGGTGCAGTCTATATGTCAAATACGAAAGGTCAAGATTTAAAAAAAAATAAATAAAAAAAATAAAAAAAAATAAAAAAAATAAAAAAAATAAATAAATATTGAAAATGCAAAGCAATTTTTTAAAAATAATATTTATATTATTATTATTATTATTATTATTATTATGTGCCACATACCTTCAAGCATACAGACAAACCTGACTCCACAACTTACTATTTTTTGTGGCCTTTAGCAGTTTTTCTCCCTTTGTTAATGTTCCCACCCACATTCACACAAGGTATTGATTTTCCAAGCATGGCTTAGATGTGGCACATGGCCGAAAGTATGAGGATCGAACTCACTATTCAATTGTAACTGAATTAGTGAAACCAGCTTGCTAACCATTACACCATGCAGAGGCACCCAAACAGGTAAGTGTCAGGTAAGTGGCTTACAGCCTTCCTCTATCTCTCTCTCAATATGCCCTGTGAGGGTCATGTTTTTCAAGACCTACTTCCTCATTATATGTCCAAAGAATTGCAGTCAGCTCTTCCCAATTATATAAGTGTTTTTTTCTGTTGATATTTTCTTTCTTGTTGCGTACTCACTATCCATGAAATTTTCAGTATCATTCTGTCAAATAACATTTGTGCTGTCTATTGTTCCCCACCCCCAAACCTTATCCGTAGGGAGATTGTCCAGCATTCACCACCACATAAGAGGATGGTTATCATCTAGAAACAAAGGAAAAGTGCTGGATTACTGACAAATCTTTTCCATATTCACAATGTTTCGGACATTGTATACTCTGGCCTCCTTCAGGTGTTATACATTGGAAACAGCAAACTTATATCACCTGAAGAAGGCCAGAGCATACAACCAACAAAACATCATGAATGATAAAGATAAGGAAAACAGTTTGAACAAATCTTTTCCATTTCTCAGCAGCTTGCTTAGTTTTTGGAATGCTTCTTTTGATAATCCAGTGTGTTCTTCAGATCTTGCTGTTGCATTTTCTATCCACTGCTGGTCATTTTTTTTCTGCTGTCCCTACCTACATTCTAAAGTGCAAAACAAATGATGCACAAGGCAACATTGTCAGCAAGTCATTGAAGGAGCTTCTGCCAAGATAAAATACTACACCCACACAGATATTTAAGGCCAGGTTAAAAATCCACCCATACTCTGTGTCTCTCCAAATGAACTTCATCATATTACATAAACTCAGCTTCAAAAGCATTAATTATGACATAACAGAGCCAGAAACATCTCAATTTACACTACATTTTTAGACTTAACACAATCTAAAACCAATGTGCTTAAAAAGAAATTCTATAATTCCCCCAAAATAGAAATGGCTTTTGTCTTTTTCCCCCTTAAATGAAAGCCAAGAACAAAGTAGCAAGCAGAAATTTTTCACAAAGTTAAAAAGAAAATCAATATGTCCATATTAATATCATCATGGTAATGTATCATTTACTGCTAATGGTTTAGACAGTGAGGACAGTAAGAGGCAAATTTAACAAGTTCATTAAATGAATAATACAATCTCAACCCAGTTTAAAGCTTTAAAAGGTGCTAACAAACCACAACAACTTATTATTTCAAAGCAGTTCTACATTAAAAATCATTAGCAAGACTCCTAGGAAGGAAAGTCAAAAATTATCCACTCATAACACCTATGGTAAGAGTGCAGATTTTTTTTTTTTAACTTACCCTTGTATATATTATATAATCCCTTTGTTTTGTCAGTAACATTTGCATTAACTCTTTATAATATTTAACAAGCTCCATGTAGTTACTACTGTAGTGAGTCTCACTGAGTGCCCCATGCTATTGGTTTTAGGTGAGACTAGCAATAAAGAAAACGTTTCATTTTGCAATCTCAAAAACAAAAAAAAACAAAAACAAAAAACAAAACTATAATTTTAATGTTGACAATACTAGCGCAAAATATTAGTGCCCTCTCCTATCAACTTCATCAAGATGCTCGACTATATTCAAGCAAGTACATAACCTCTAGCTCAGATATACTATCCATCCAATGTAGCTCTACATTCATCACTAAAAATTACCATTAAGAAAATCAGTTTGCATCTACTTCAAAATTTCTCCGTGACATTGACTTTAGAGGTAGTTGGACACAAGACATGAAAAGCAACCAATGTTATTAATGTGATACATCTTCCCCCACCTCCTTGTTTATATTTGTAACATCAGCTTTCTCAAATATATGTTTTGCTTTTCAATCTACATTTGTTTATTACACTGTTTAAATATTCTTAGATCTCTTGCAATATTTTTAAAGACAGGTTTCTTTGCTTTTTTTTATTCTGATCTTGCCAATGTTTTCAGTTTTTTTTATGTTCACCTTTACAATATCTCGTTCCTCTTGAGTGAATAGAACCTACAGTAAACTCATCATACAGAGTACAGTAGAAATACGTCACACATAATAGTAAGACATTAGCAAGATGAAGACACTATTGTATCTAATGTATTATTTATTATAGGCTGGACATTCATATCCGAGGATGCCCTTCTACTAAAGTAGCTAGCCAATCCCTGTTGCAGATGCCTGCTCAGGCACATTTGCATTTGTTCAAAACCCACCTGTGGTTTATACTGCAACTATGGTGAGCAGACCTTAATAACAGTTTCTGGGAGAGAGTGCATTATCTAGACACACCTTCAATCATGATGATTTGCAACTTCATGCTAGTATAACCATCAACACCTCCTAAAGAATTCTGTCTACTCAGTTTCACTCACAAGGGTTGGGTCAATGTGTGGTATGGTTTTCAAGCACTTTCCAAAAGGTGTTGCATGTTGGAATCACCTCCCATAGATTGATAATATCAAGAAGTCACCTTCCTGACAAATTGACTATGGTGTGATTTGAACCTGGAGCCCATGGTCAAAAAATGAATATTCTATCTATGTACACACTAAAAACAGATGCACACACACACCCATCCACAGACACACCCACCCACAAACACACATCCATTTGTTGCATAAACCTCTCCTTTTACATTTTGAATTATTGTTGGTTATTGTAATTTTGCATTTGAAACTAAAAACTGAATCAATTTAAATTTGATTCTGATGAAGAGGATAGAAATTCTGAAACATGAACAAGAATAAAAAAGAAAAAAGTCATACAGATTTTCTCAACAATTTTATAGTGTCAATCATATGATTCAAAAATATATCGAGATAAAATGAAATTAATAATACTATAAAGTTAAATATATTCAGGCACAACATGATTAACCCCAAAGTTGCATAAACAAATCTCAATTGTAAATGTTTCTAATATCAGAAGCTGAAATTCAAATGGTATATTTTGTTGAATCTTTTAGCAACAATGAATAACAATTTTATCTAGAAAACACTGACATACATAAATTGTGTGTGTGCGTGTCATAAGAAAAAAAAAAATCAGAATGGAATTAATTTCATTATTTTATCCAAATTACTATACTCCCATTTCCTGATTATTCCGCAAGCCTAACTAGATTGTTGTACACATTCTTGAAATAATTTTCTTTTTAAAAGAAAAAAAAAAAAAAAAAAAAAAAAAAAAAAAAAAAAAAAAAAAAAAAAAAAAAAAAAAAAAAAAAAAAAAAAAAAAAAAAAAAAAAAAAACACTAAACAAAATCAACTTGAAGATGGTTTGAAGAAGAATCATCTATTTCTCATGATCAATATAAAAATCTAAAGTATTTTCCTCCACAACATCAAAGCAAGTATTTTGTTCCTCTTTATAGTTTTGTTTTAAATTTAAGCCAATAATACAAATTTCTGTACCGAAAAAAAAGATTTAATTAAATGTTAACAGAATAAACCAGTCTTTAGATTCAACAAAATCATAGCAGTTTTTGTATATGAATTCAAATACATTATTTTTGTCCAGGAAAGAAGGAACTGTATATCATGCTTGTTATTCCATAGATGACAATGTAATTGAATTTTCTTATTTGGGCAACATATATATATATATGTGTGTGTGTGTGTGTTAGCACGACCCACACAGAGAAGTCATTCATTACATATGATGTGCCATTTATGCAACGGCTACTGCCAAAGACACCCAACACTGCCACAAATACACAAAAGAATGTAAGAACCTATCAAGGCTAAAAAGCCATGTCTACATAGCCCATATTTGAGGGTAGATCAAGCAATGAGAGTGTTCAAAATTGAGTTGCAGTCATCTTGCTCTCTCTTTGTCTAGTATGGTTTTAAAAAATATATAAAATTTAAGAATGTAACTGTTCTAAAGTAAAGCAGATATTTTCATATAGTGCTCAATATTAAAATATTAAAAATAGAGCACTGATAATATTATATACAGAAAGCTTAACTGTAAATATCAATTTTTGATGTGGTTTCCTTGACTTTGGAAATTTATAATTGGAAAAATTATGACAATTACAAACAAACATGTAAACAAAAGCAAAAATTCATGAATATCAATGTGTGCACAACGCATTAAAAAGAAAAGAAAAAAAAAAGACAAGAAAATTGAAAAAATTGAAAATAAACTTATTCAAAAAGACCCCTTGAAGAATGGACAATTGCAAGAAATTTAAGTGAAGGAAACATCAAAAATTGATATTTACAGTTAAGTAATCATTACATATGTGATAAAATGTAGTTTGTTTTTTTGTTTTTAAGGTATCTTCATTTATAGCAGGAGTTGGCAACCCCTGGCCACAGGAAAGATTTTTGTCCAGACTGCCAATTTAACACCTTAACACTAATTATCTGATTCATTTGTGAAGCAAGTGACAGAAAAATATCAGTCAGAGTTACTTGACTTACAATGCAACAAGTTTTTTTAAAATCAAAATTTAATTCTGAATCCCAACTTCTACAAGAAATATTTTGCCAAATGGAAGTCTATTGAATAATGCAAAAATGATGATATCATTATTTGAGAGCATGTTTTTTTCGAAAATGAAATGTACTAAAAGTCGTCTAAGAACAAAGTTGGGTGATGACAACATGGACGATGTTTTCATCCTGTCATTGACAAATATTTCACTTGATGTGATGACAGTATCAAACAATAAGCGAGTTTTATGAAATAATTTTGCCATTTCTAACTGTATTTTGTTTGTACTAAGGAATTTGCATTTTTGGTTGTTATCCTGTTATACCTGCAGTAAAATAAAGAATCTTCTTTAAATAATTTAACATTAACTTCATTGTTTTTTCTTCAAACCGCCATACTAAGGCAGCCTTCTGGATGGAGCAGTTTGAAGTAGAGAAAATTTATTATAGCACATTGGATATCATGACCCTCCAAGGCAATGCATAGCTTTCTAGCTTGCTCTCTTGAAAAAGTTGCCAACCTGTGGTTTCATAGGATAAAAGTGCTCAATATCCAGCACAAACATAAGTTTATATTTATCAAAATGGATGGATGTGCAGGTGGTGCAATGGATTGTAGCACAGTGTGAGATTTCAGACAGCCAAGTTCCAATTGGGTTTGCTACAATCCCAAACACACAATACCCTTGGAAAAGGGTATAAATGCATATGTCCCTCCTAGCTATGGCTAAATAGTAGGACTTGTAACTGGAAAAATAATTCTTATTCTCAAAAAGTTGTTAATATTCACTCACCCCAAAATTAAATAACCCACAAAGGGTTGATAAGCATTAAAAAAAATCTTTTACAAAGAGCTGCTTACTGATTTTAGACACAGATAAATGAATAAATAAAATAAGCTATAGTTAACCCACAAAGGGTTGCTTAGACAAAAAAAAAAAAAAAAAAAAAAAAAAAAAAACTACTTTTAAAAAGAATTGTTCACTGACTTCATGACAATGATAAATGACTAACATTAACTCCCATATGTGAAGACTGCAGGCTAGCATAACCCTTTTAAGAAAGGGACAAGATCAAAAGTTTCCACTCAACATTTGATGCTTACAAGATGCTTGACAAGTACAAAGTTAAAATGACTTGAACAATGGAGAAAATGAAAAAGAAATACTTATCTTTGGAAAATGATAAGTAAAGATTTGAATGAAGAAAAAAAAAAAGACCATGTGAGATAAGCAGTCTGAGAAATTGGTTTGTCTAAACAGGATACAAGGAACCATTTAAAAAAAAAAACAAAAAAAAAACAAAAACAAAACATTCACTTCCAACTTGAGATTTCAAGCCAAAATTCTGTTTGGATACATAGCCTTCTTTTCATATTCTTTAGCATCTTTGAAAAGGTGACAATGAATATATCAGCACTTTTGTGTTTTTTGTGTTTTTTTTTTTCTTACAAGATTTGATATTTAGGAAACAGTCTGGTTTAAAAACATTAATTTAATCCCATAAGACACATATCCTGGAAGAGTTTGAACTCAAATTAAACTACAGTTTAGTAAGATTCAGTTTAACTGACAACTCCAGCCCAACATCATAACCCCCAAAACATGACATGACTAATGAGTTTGCCAAAAGTCTACAGATTTTCTGGTTTCTTTAGGGTTGTTTATTTAGAGACCTATTCATCATATTTGTGTGGTTTTGATTTTATTTTGAAAACTTAAAAAACCAAGCCCAAACTGAAAGACACTTCCTAGCCGGCCATCTGGTTTACTTACAAAAGGTTCTTTGTTCAAAACACTAATTAGTATTGTCTATTTTTTGGATGAAAGTCTATATAAACAGAATAGCAAAGCACACAAATCAGATGGTGTATCAGTTAGTCAGTATCAGTAGGAGCTGAACAGAATGGGTTAGTTCAGCTGGAGATTCCCACATGCCCTGTTCAAACATTGTACATTAGAAAAAGTCCTCCAGAAAAAATAATTTACTGCTAAGACAATTTTTCAATGTCAGAAAGGAAGGAGAAAGAGTGTGTGTGTGTATGTATATATATATATATATATATATATATATATATATATATATATATATAAAAACGGATGCAAAGGGTTATACAATTAAACAATTGATCCCAAACGTGCTGCCACTGCTCAAGTAGGTAAGATACTGATAAGAAATTTGCTTTCATAAAATGTTCACTTATGCTATTCTTAATCAACTGAGAGGAGAGCTTTTTGTCAAAATTTCTTCAATAGGACAACACACAAGAAATATAGTCATGAATTTTCCTAAAGAAAGAAATGCTTAAATAAAATTCTGAATTAGAATTGCTAATCTCACCTTTCACCTTCACATTTCCAAATTGCAGAGATTTAATTTTACCAATGTCCATTAAGAGTCATTTTGATGATAAAGAGCGATCATGGTCATGTCCTAATGATTGCTGGAGAAGTATTAATCATTTCCTACTACATAAGGAACAAAAAAACAAAAAGCACAACACAAAAAAAACAAAAAGCACAAAACAAAAATGGTTTGGTATAAGCTTATTGAATGCTACACAAGACTTGACATGGAAGAAACCGGATCCTTCTCCAATATTTCATTAATCAGAATCAACATGTCTCAAAGTGAAGGTGATCAGCACAGACTTCTCCCCATCTTATTGTATTGGTTCCAGTTCTAAGCCAATCTATGACAACCATTAAATATGGTTGGCCTGTGGGTAAGAATTCTTAACATAAGTCTGGTTTTGGCAACTACACAAAGAAAAAGTTATGAAAACTATTATAGCCAAAGTCTTGGGTGGGGTCAGTATCTTCTGGCACACATGGTCTCCCCTGACAAGGCAATCGGAGACTACTGTGATATTACACCAAAATAAAAGCAAAATTCACCTCATTTATTTACTAAAATTTGCCATGAATACATATTCAGATAGATAGATAGAGATATATATATATATATATATATATATATATATACATACACAGACACACACTCTCTCCAAGTAGTTCTCAGCTGACATTTCCCAAAATTTGACCAAATATCAGAACTTTTTAAATATATTCTATCTTGAGCCAAGAAGTGTGTGTGTGTGTTTCCATTTAACTGTAACACAAGTAACATGTCACTTTGAATGGATTACAATTCCAGCAATTTAAAAAAATAAATTAAGAAAAAAAAAAAATCCTGTTAGCCATATTGACAACACCCAGTTCTTGATGACATAGTTGAAAGCATTTGAATGAAACAGGAAAGAGGAGGCGGCGTGGTCAAAATTTTGCTCCCAACATCTTATTTGAAAACATGGTGGCAAGGGCGACTGAATAGATCTTGTTTGAATTTAAATTGTTTGGTTGAATTCTTGCTGCCTAAATACACACTGGGTGTGTGTGTATATATATATATATATATATATATATATATATATATATATATATATATGTGTGTGTGTGTGTATGTATGAGAGAGAATGATTTGCCAAAAAATAACATTAAGGCACAAAGACAGAATAGTGTAGACTACAGACAATTATGCTGTTTTTTTTTGGCATTTTGTTTGTCTACCCACAAAAGTGGTGTAGTTATCTTCCCAAATCCCCATTGCAATTCTTGACAAAGAAATCTGCATAATATTAAGCAAGAAGAAATTTTGGAAAGAAGAAGGTGGGAAAAGATGAGACAAATGTAGAAGATCAGTTTACAAAAAGTGAAGAGAGGGAGAGAGAGAGAAAAAAAAAAAAAAAAAAAAGACAGGTTATAGGAAGAGATACATAGAAAAGGAAGCAATGGCGATAACAGAAAGAGTGGCATGCAGGGTGGCCATAAAGCAAATGAGAAGAGAGGCAGGACTGCTAATACAAAAACTCCAAGAATCAGGGAGAAACACAGAGAAAGAAAAAAAGATAAAAAATGTAATAGAAAATATTTGTAATTTACCCTCACACACAAAGCTAATCCATTGAAAAAAAAAAAAAAAAAAAAAAAAAAGAGAGAGAGAAGATACAGAGTGAGGAAAAGAGCAAAAGGCTAGAAAATAAATTATAGAAAGAGTTTAAGAAAATTAAAAACAATGGAAACAAAGATAACAGTCAAAAATGAAAAAATAAAAACAACTTGAAAAATAAACTCATCTTTGAAGTCTCATAAAAATATCAGACTCTTAAGAATTTAAGTCTATCTGTAAGAAATTTGAATTGTCTCTTGAGAATGGCACTGATTAATAATGAAACAACATGCAGTATATGTTTGAATCTTAATACCCTGTCCCTTCATAAGGGTAAAACAGAAGGATAATACCTCACTCCCACCCCCATTGCTATAAACATAATAGGGAGAAACTACATTCCCTACTTTCATCTTTATAACAATTCTTGTGCAAGATATTAAAAAATTGTAAATAAATAAAATGTTTTAAAAATTTATTTTTACTTGATTTGTTACAAATCAAGAAAATTGTTAGAAGTAGCAAAATCGTATTTAATTGATTTAAATGGTTGTCATGTAGGAAGCAATTTTTGAGAGAGAGAATTATTCAAGAGAAAATATTAAATTAGGAAAAAAAATTTTTTTTTAAAATAAACCAGTATTAGACAATTTATAAATTGACAGAAATTGTGAAGAAACAACAAAATTCATTTTTATGTTTAGATTTTTCCTTGCATCAGCCTTGTTACAGCCAGTGCCAAAGGTTAGTTTGAAATGACAGCCTGGGTCAAGGAAAGAGAGATTTGTCTGAATTCCTCAAAAACTGTTATACAATTATAATCCTGGATAATCAAATGAAGAATATTCTCACTTCTAATGTGTTGCTAGATCCTGCCACTTCTGGTGGGCTGAAGACCAAGGTATATCAATATTGGAGAGTGTTTGGGAGTAACATATATAGTTGATTAGAAAAGCCAAATTAGTTGTAGCAAATGATAGTAAGACATTGAAATTACTGTTCAAGTAAGCAAAGTTGTTTTTTTTTTATTTGCTTTTTTCTTAACTGGACAGAAAGATATGTAGAGAAAACAAGTGGTGTTTATTCCACACAGAAAATATCCATTTCTTATCTTCCCACATTATAATATTTGGCAACTAAAATAATTAAAGTACTTAATGAAGCAAATATCAAACTCCAAACCACTGTTCAATGGCAAGGGCTCTTTATTTTATATTTCAAAATCTGTATAAAATAAGCAGAGATTAATTCAACATATTTAATTTTAATGGATAATCCTCGTTCTTGCTGGATTTTTTCCAAGATATTTGAGCTGAATATTGCCATGATATCATTGCATTCAGGGAGAAACAGGGTCTTACAAGAGTAACTTTCTCAAAATTGCAAACCAAACCAAATATTGTTATTTCTTAAAATATTCCAAAGGAAAAAAAAAAATTACTTGTTGAATAAGTGAATGAAGACTACTCTGACTGCTAATATGAGATCACTTCCTGCCACTTTTGGTTGGTTGAAAGACAAGTTACATCAATGTTGGTGAATTGAATAAGGTGGGTGTTTGATTACAAAAGTAAAATTTGTTGTGATAAGTGACAGATAGTAAGAGATTGGAGTAACTGTTTAAGTAAAACAGAATTTTTGTTTCTTACTCTTGATAAAAATAGATTTGCCAAAAAAAAAAAAAAAAAAAAAAAAACCAATCCATGCAAAGAATAGAATGCACGTATTTTGCAACAAAAACAATGAGATGATTGCATCTAAATTGCTTCTTTTTGTTCAGTTTTCAAATCATTCTCTTTATTACAAGGTTTTAGCCGCTGTATTTTCCAACCTTGCCCACCTCTCTCTTTCATATTCAGTAATCCTCCCAATTTGACATTACCAAAGAGTTTGTGAGTACAACAGAGACCTGAGAAATGGTGGAGTTGGAATAAACACAACAAACACCAGAAAAGTGGGTTCTAAATAATGTTGAGAAGATTTATTGTTAGGAATTTTCAATAGAAATTATTTGGATGGATTAGCAGGTCATTAATAACTACACTGATTTTTCATAATACATGAAACACAGAAATTATTAAAAAATAAAAAGTAAAAAAAATACAATAAAAATTAAAAAAATAAACAAAAAACACTTGAAAGCCAATCTATTAATATGCATTGATTCCTTAAAATGGCAGCCCTGCATATTTAATAATCAGAAATAAGTCGATGCTAATAACCACAGAGCAAGTCAAGACAGAAGAATTTTTTTTTTTCTTCTATCATTTTCAACACTTTATTCTGATTACATCCAGACCATTTAGTGTTTGAGCAATAATAAATTGAATGACATGTAAAGCAAAACAATACAAATTCCCATTTCAAAGAATGTTTCTTTTGTTGAGGGCGGAGATGCAGCTCATGCCTGAAACTAATTAATGTGGCTACAAATTACACACAGTGACTGTGTGTGTATGTATCTCACACATTGAGTGCTGATGTTAATGAAATAGTAGTTAATGTAGAATAACAGAACTATAATTTACATATTAATAATAAATAAATATCACCCCCACTGACTGGTAGCACAATTCAGTCTTCAGGTGCTGGCTGAAAACATCTGCAATGGTCAGTTTTCAACCAGCATCTGAAGATTGCACTGTCCATGAAAATCAGAGTAGTGCTACTGGTTAAAAAAAAAAAAAAATATATATATATATATATATATATATATATATATATATATATATATATAAAATTTCTCCACTGATAATATATACACACACAAGTGTGCTGGAAGTTCTCAGCTCAATCCATTTCTCAATATCTAACTTTTTTTTTTTTTTCTTCTTGGTTGTGCCAAAAACTTTTCATTATTCCTCCCTCATATACCGATACTAGGTAGAATTGCCAGAGTGTGCACTGATCTTTGACTAAAGTGCTAATAAATAGTCTTGTCATTTTTTTTTTGTTTTATAGGTACAATGCTAATTTAGTAATAACACCTGGATTTCAGCAATAACAAGATGCTTTCCCATCTCGAGTTAAGATCATTTTTGACAGTAAATTTATGTTTACAGAAAGTTAAAATTAACTTTTTTCTTAAATTTTTTTGAAAATATTTTAATACTGAAAATTAATAGAATAGTATTTTATTTGTAGGGGTTTTTTTTTCAGTTAACACTGGAAAAAAAAAATTCAGTTATGTTAAATCCTGAAATTATGATTTGAGAACTTAATTGTCAAGATATTATTAACATATTTCTAAACATTATGAAAATGACACCTTTCAGTAATAACATATATACACGCGTGTTGCAATGAATGTTAGAAAGTTCTGATTGTATCCACTGATCCAATATTCATCATACCTCATATCTCAGTAATCAACTTCTTGCCACTTATCTAACAAAAGAAAGTATGCGAGTAAATAAAAGAGAGAAAAAGAGAGAAAAAAAAAGACAACACATCTCTCTATTTATAATACAATACTGAAAAATAAATTAACTACATAGAATTGAGTTATCTGCAATGATCTGCCATTACCTACAATAGAATGACTTCTGATTTGTGTGCGTGCATATATTATTATTTAAAAATATGTATTCATCGCAACACAGAAATTACCATGTTCCTGAATTAAAAATCAAAATTAAAGTTTTTGTCCCATTCTCAAGCGAGTTAATGACTTTAAGCTAAATAGTATTCTATAGTTTAAGTTGGAGGGGAAAAGGATTACAAAGTTTTAAAAGGGTGATGCCTTTTTTTGATGAATCAGGATAAAAGTATAATTTAAGATGGCAAAGTGTAAATATAAGTTAAGTGTTAGGTGTGGGTTTGTAATTTCTGTCTGCCGATACTGGCTTCCTTATATGATAAGGTGCCATCCTGTCTTTTTTTTTTTTTTTTAAATTTAGGGGTAACACATTGGCATATTTATTTATTTTTTTAATTTTTATAAAATACATTCAGATAGTATTAAAGGGGCTTCAAATACAATTGTCATTTTCTTATTTGTGTTCAAATACTAGATATATAATTATGAAATGTTTTCCTTAATTTGTTTTAAAGTAAACATAATGCAATATCTACAAAAAAAAAAAAAAAAAAAGTTATTTCTTTTTTTGATTTAATAAATCTTTATTTTTCGTAAACTTATTATATAACTTTTCATGTAGACACAAAGGACATGGGTCATTTAAAGACCTACAAGTTCTCGTCTTTTTTAATAATTTCCTTTTTACTGTGGGTATTTTATTTGTTTCTTTTAAATGCCAAAAATATTTGGATAGGGATGTTTGTTGACACATTTTTGAAGGAAGACCAATGTTGGCTTCACCTTTATTTAAAATTATTTTTAGTGCTACCAATATAAAATTTATTAATATTAGGATTCTCAATAGATGAAATAGTACATTGGTAAACTATAGATTCTGTAAGGCATTAATTATTCAATAGACACTTTATAGGATACCTAAAGTTATATAATTTTTCTTTACTATTATTTATTCTTATTTCTGGATCACTATGTTTTTGATTCTGGTTTATGTATTTATTTAAATTTTTTTTATAATTTTTTTTCTAAAATTATCAGAACTAACCAACCTAATTTTAGGGTATTTTTATTAAAAATTTTGCTAAGTGTATTATTTCTAGGAAAAAGTTTTTCAATTAATGCAAGAAATTTATGCCCTAACTTACTATTAATCATTTGGTCAAATAGTGGTGTGTACCAAATGATTTTTCTATTTCTTCTCTGGTTATTTTTATTATTTTTATATTTAATGTCAGGACATTTATAATCAGTATTCTTTAAAGCTTTATTGTAAAAAATTACTGTGTTCATAGAATATTCTTTCATTAGCAGAATTTATACTAATTCGTTTTTCTATGGATGAAGGTACATGCTTTATTATATATGGGAATGATTTTATTTCAGGTAGATATAGAAAGGATTGGTATTAGGTTTTTTTAGAAAGCTGGTATATATTTTTCATTAAATCTAATGTTATATCTAGAAAGTTTAACTTTAATTTTGTATTGTAACTTTCAAATTTAGGCACTTAAATTCTCTATGTATTAGTTTTCTAATCTCATCAGTTTTGAAGTTTGCAGACTTCCTCATAACCATAAGGCCATCATCCCTATACAGTTCAATATCTTCAATACTAATTTCAGGGTGTGATTCAGATTATATAAAATAAATAGACCAACAAGATTGGAAGAATCTGCAGAGTTCAATGACTCCATTGTTATATCAAAATGGTCTTCTGAATTTTTTACCCACTGTTCCTTATTATGAAGGACATTCATAATTATGTTGCTTTCCTCTTTAGATAGGTCAGAGTATACAGTGGTAAAATCTAGAGCAGCCATAAAAAGTTCCCTTGAAACTAACAGGTAATATTCTTTGATGTCAAACTGGATTAGAGTGCAATTTGTTTTATCCTTAATATTTGAAAGCCAACTGGTGACCTCTTTGGTATTAATCCATTGTGTCAATCCCAGTTACTCCTTAATTTATTTGTTAACTCTTTCTATGATTTTTTTTTTTACTAATTTTACCAATCTCAGGCTGAGTTGGACTTATAATTCTGGAAGTAGGATTTGCCTCAAAGTCAGGTTTGTGGTCCTTGATGGTAATGTAGCAAGCTTTTGTGGTAAGTTTTCTGAATATCACTAATTTTTAAGTTATCTGATTATCTTACTAGTCATATTTATTCTTTCATTCATATTATATATAAGGTGTGCAGCTTATATTTTATATCATGAAGAAACAATTTATACAAAGAATTAAATACCAATATTAATGTGATTAATGCCAAAATCACTTTGCTAAAAAGACTTAATGAGACATTAAGTATCAATTCCTTAAATAATAAGATCCTTATACTCAAGTAAATGTCAGATGGAAGGTATGCCAAGTACTTTCAACAATTTCAAATTGTCATCTTCAGGGTAAAAAATTTTTTCCATACATTTCTTACATACTAAGATGAAATATGTGTAGACCAAATATGTGTAGACCAAAAGATTTTATTTTCTACACATATTTCATCTTAGTGTTTGCTTATGTATGGAAAAAAAAATTGCAGCCTGAAGATGACAGTTTGAAATTGTTGAAAGTACTTGGCATGAGTCTTCCATTTGCTCTCCTGGAAGTTAGCATCAGCCATGCTGATAAAAAGGTAAAAATAATTATCTCTGATGATTAAAAGATACTAGTTTTAGTTTGGAGGTGTTCAAATTTACACGCCATTTCTTGCCCCAGTTAATTGATTGATGGTCATTTTTGTAATTAGCATCCAGTTTTACTTTATTGGACATATCAAACTATTAGGAGAAGAGCAAATAGGTGTATCAACAGTATAAATACACAGTTAGGAACTCATGACATCAGGAAGGTTGTTGTTGTTGTTAAAGAGAGAAAACAATGTCCCTCTAAGAATAAAAGCCTAGGGCCCCCCGCCACCATTAAAAAAGAAAAGTGGCCATTCAACACAACTCTCATTACATGATTTGTTAAGAACAATTGGATCAAGCCAAGCCAGAGCTATCATAGCCCTTCAGCTTTTGAAGGCAACCAGCATGTCAAACCCTGTGAAACACCTTTGTGATACCTGAAGTCACATCCCAAGCTTCACCATTCTTAAGCTTGACCAATTCAGTAATAACCATTAACATATCTAGAGAAGTGAAAATCATTGTTTATCTGAAAGAAGGTCAAGCAAAAGGAGATGCTTAACCAATTTTAAGTTGGATTATTTTGCTAAAAAGAAGCAAAAGATTAATAGGATAATAATTTGAGACATCAAAAGGTTCAGAGTTCTTAAAGACAGGGACTACAGAAGAGGATTTTCAACAAGCAGAAAAGCAAGAAGCAGCACAGCATTTGTTGTATAGTTTGGAGAGAACAGGAGTCAGTTCATGAGCACAAATTCAGGGATACTGTCAGGTCCATATGCCTTATGGTGGATCTAGTTTGGAGATGATAGCAGAAACCATTGACAGAGTTACATGGATAGCACTCAGTAGTGACTGTGTTCTAAGTGGGAAATCAGGCAAAGATACTCCTGATGAGTCAGGAGTGGAATTTACAAGCAAAGCCTTCTGCTTTTATCAGCAGTAGGTGACAATATTGCAAACTGATTTAAGTGATGCGGGATGAAGGATTTACTCTGTTTTTTTCTTTAAAAAAATAAATAAATAAATAAAAAAAAAAAATAAACAAATAAAAATAAAAAAATAATATATAAAAAACGCATACACAGCGTTCATTTTTAACGTAAACAAGAAGGTCCTTCATTTAATTCAAAATCTGGAGCAGCACAATCTTCCTATTTTCATTTGAACCTCTACCATGTTAAATATTTGCATACTTTTTTTTCATATAAAATATTTAACTAGTATAGAACTGCTAAAAAAAAAAAAAAAAAAAAAAAAAAAAAAAGAAAGAAAGAAAGATCAATACCTATGTAAGCAAGATGATTTGACATTTAGACAAAATCAATAAGACATTTTACTTGAATTTATAAAGAGCCGAGTACCCCAGTGTTTCCATACCACCCACACATAATAAACAAAAGGCATTTTGTACATGTAGATGCTTCCATAGTTTAGCCTGGCCCAAGGCCAAAATTTATTGATAGAAACATTTGTACTGTCTGCAAACAGTACCTCTGTCTCTCTCTCTCTCCTTTAACACAAAGGAATTCGAAGTAGGGATTTATTTACCAAGTATTCAAAATGCTGATACATAATAAATCTATTAAAACAGAACTATTATAATATTTTTTTTAAGAAAACAATACTGTCCTTTGATATTGAGCAATTATAGATAAAATAGCAAGAATAAAAGAAATCTTACACAAAAATATGATAGATGCTGAAACATTCCCAACTACATAAATAAATCTATTCTGAGATTGGGTTATTAAAATACAGATTCTGGGAAGTGAAAAAGGTCAAGAACTTTTCAGCACCCCCTCCAGAGTTAAAATAAGTTTCAAAAGTGATCTTCAGCTTTTAGAACAAAATAAAATTAGCCAGCAAAGGTTAAAAATAATGAGCTATTTTGATATGGATAACATCAAAAATATATTGGCAGAAGGAATGACTGCTGGCAGGGATTAGTGAAGAAATTTTGCTTTAGTTTTTATCACCATCAAAATCATCATTATTCTTATTCATTTACTCATTCCAGCCACCCACACAATAACTGATGAGATTCCAGACAAGATGAATCCAATGAAACCAATGGAAAGCAAGGGAAAAAAAATCTTTAAAAATAAAAAATAAAAATTTAAAGAGAGAAAGAGAGACAGCCAATTTCTTTGAATCATTGATAATAAAACTCAACAAGTGATAAAAATGGGTTTTATCACAATGAAGACTTCCTTTTTTTTCAAATTGGAAACCTTCCTCTGTCAATCCTTCATTAAAATACAAAGATAAATAAAATAAAAATTAACAAAAATAAATAATTCCAAGACAAACATCAAGTCAGGTTTAACCTTCTTATTCAAAGAGTTGGCATGAGAATTTATAAGATAAATTAATTTTAAATGCTAATCTCTTCAATAAAAGCCATTAGTGAGTCTTACACTCATTTCAGTAAATCAACTTCACAGTGCTTCAAATGATATATTGTTTCAGTAAAATAATACAAATTCAGACTTCCCGACATTTAAGTTTCTTAAAAGTTGACCTTTTGTTTGAAATATTAGTACAGATCTTCCATTAAGGCATTTCATTTTTTCATGTTTTTTATTTTGTTTTTTGGGGTTTTTTTTTCATTAACCCAACTTACATTTATTTTTTAATATTTTTATCCAAAGTATTTATAACAGTAAATCTAATATATAAAATTGTGTGCATGCTCAAAAAGCATGTGAATTCAAATATATGGAACTATGGCATCAAATAAGTGTACTTTTATCATATCTGCTTTAATTCAATAATTCTTCTAATATCATTTTACAGTATAAACAAGTATTTCGTAAAAACTACACATTGATGAAAAAAAAAAAAAAAAAAAAAACTTAGACCAGACAATGTTTGATAAGTTGTTTTTCTCCTTTTTTAAGTTTATCCATTTATCAATGTATGGAGAAATTATTTGTTCACCATCATCTTGAGGACTTTGAAAGAAATAAAATTATTCCATCTATCCAGAGATTTCTAAGTGTCAAATCAAACACACACACACACACCTGCTGAGGAAGAGATGATCATTTGGAAAGATCAATTCATTAAATGATGACAGATACAGAGAATAAAGCTGCAAGCAAGGCTTGAACTTTTAAAACTGACATCAGCCTTTACTGAATTGAGAACTTACTGCCAAATCTCCACATCTGCTATAGGGTAGTGTCCCTTCACATGGCTCTCCACAATTTCCTGTCCTTTGTAGCACTTAATAAATTTTGTCTTTATTATCACTCCTAGAAATTGTTCTGCCATTCAAGTACTCAAGCTAACTAGGTAGGTTATGCATTGCTTTCCTCTGTTCCTCTTGATTTCAATATGTCCTGTGAGTATCAAATTTTCCAAGCCCTCTTTCCTCATTACAAGACCTAGAAAATTTCAAATATCTCTTCCTGATGTTAAATATAAATATCCTTTTTGCTTACATTGTCTCTAAAAATTCATCATTGTTCACATGTTCAGTCCATGGTATTCTCAGCATCCTTCTGTAGAAGGAAATTTCTGTTGCTTCAAGTCTCTTCATCTATGAAGAGATGATCTCATGTTCACTGGCATATAGGAGGACTGAGATTACCTCACAGCTCAGTAATATTTTCTTTGTTTTCAACTATATTTTTATTCTTCATAATACTTTGCGTAGCTTTTGGAAGGCATCTTTCACTATTCTAATGCCCCTTCAGATTTCAGTATTGCACTTTCTGTCCACTAATAAAACACTTCCCAGATATTAAATTGTTGCACTTGTTTAATTTTGGTATCTCCAATTTGTAATTGGGATGTTCGGCTGTTTTTTGGCTAGCAACCATGCTTTTTGTCATCTTGTAATTGATGTTTAGTCCTTCTTGCTTTCCTTCATTACCTTCTTTAAGAATTCTTGTCATTTCCTTTCAGTGTCTGCTATCAACACTATGTCATTTGCATATCTTATGTTGTTAATATAGGTTGAATAAATCCATTGAGAAGCCATATCCTTGTCTTATAACCCTTTCTATTTTTGTATATTTTACTGAATTCATTTTCTATCCATATGCAGGCACTTTGCTGCCAGTTTAGATTCTGGATAATTCTAATATCTTCCCCAAATATGTCAAGGTTACCTAGAAATTCCAACAGTTTTTTTTACATACTTATTTTAATACCTTAAGTTATGAATTTGACAAATTGAGCAGATCTGCAATCATAAAGAAATAAAAATAAATTTTCAACTAATCAAAAATGGACTGAGAAACAAACCTATAAGTGAGCAATGTCCATATAAGGAAAACACACTGTTTAGTCAGTAACATTAATTTAAAGTCTATCCATTGTAAGCAGATAATATAATGGATATTGGTACAGAAAATGGAAACATTAACCGAATTCAAATTCTGGGCAAGTCTCTTGCATTCACTTCTCACACAAAGGACCATGAGAAAAGCATGAATCCATATTTTCTCCCCTAACTTTGGGATCAGTAACCTTGAGTGGCAACCAGTCTAAGACAAAGAAAACAGAATAGCAAACAGTGAGAAGGCAATCTGTGGAAATTCCTCACCACCCACATCTTGAAGGAAGAAATATGTCCAACACATACACAAAACAAATCCTTAGAAAAGACTTCAAAAATGCACTTGAAATGTATTCCAAGTTTTGTTTGGACAATTGAACATTGTATTATGTTGTGGGAACAACATTTCAATCATCAGATGTTTAATTCATGCAAAAGAAAAAGAAATTCCTTATTAATTATAAACTGAAAGCAGCTGTAGGATGAATCAATAAAAAAAATTGTGCCAATAACAGAAATGGCAGTTGAATTGTCCTATCAAACTTGGGAATGTTAATAACTTCTCAAAGTATTTGACAATATAAACATTACTTAATTTTGTAAAAATTAACATGTAATACAGCCAATCTGAGCACCCAGAGAGAAACTTACTCTATGGGCATGTCAGAATCATTTATAGAAAACTCTTACTTCGAATGGAGAGATTATAAAAGAGAAGGAGGAGGGAATGAGAGGAGGGTGGAAGGAGGAGGGAATGAGAGGAGGAGGGAATGAGAGGAGGAGGGAATGAGAGGAGGAGGGAATGAGAGGAGGAGGGAATGAGAGGAGGAGGGAATGAGAGGAGGAGGGAATGAGAGGAGGAGGGAATGAGAGGAGGAGGAATGAGAGGAGGAGGGAATGAGAGGAGGAGGAATGAGAGGAGGAGGAATGAGGAGGAGGGAATGAGAGGAGGAGGGAATGAGGAGGAGGGGAAGGAGGAGGAGGAGGAGGAGGAGGGGGGGAGGAGAGGGGGGGGAGGGGGGGGAAGAAGGGCGAGAAAATCTTTTGTTATATGTAGAAAGTTATAGGTGTTCTGTAGAATTGAAAATGTTGCATAAACAACATTTTAGTAAAGAAAACATTCACAGCTCTAACCATTTTTAGCTTGGCATAGCACAAAAATCAAACTTTTGAAAAGCTTTCCAAATTGAGATTCACTGCTTTAGAAATAATTAAAAATCTTTTCTTTTTTTTTTGTTTTTCTTTAAGTGGAGAAGTATTCTTGCATGAACACCAATAAACAATGTACAACTAACTCAACCATAAAGCAAACCAAAATTAAGATGTTTGAATTTTTTCTTAGTTGTCAAAAAAAAAAAAAAAAAAAAAAAAATCTTTTTCTTAATAAAAACAATGCTAAAAGGAAAAACTTGGAGATAATCATTTAAATAAAATCCTAAAAAGAAAATGATATCACAATCCACTTTGATAAAAATTACAGTGTTATATTTAATAATTAGTTTGACATGGGACCAAATGAGACAAATCAAATAAGGAAGATTGTGATGCACCAATTCTCCAAACTGGAAAGTCTCTAGAAAAATCAATATTCAGTTTTTGTTTTTTTTTAGCCTGGGCTTGAACACTACTGTCTATTGTTAATGGGGGTGAAATAATCATTTTAAACATGAAGCAAATCACAACTCTTTTTTTTTTTTCTTTTACTAAATCAAGATTAACAAAATGCAAATTCTTTATGAAGCTACAGCTAAACAATGCTTGTTCTATTAACATTACTAACATGAGACCTTAACACTCAGTCCTGTGATTCTGTTGAACTGTGGTGCATTAGTTAAAGATAATAAAAAGGAACAATTACTTGCCAGCTATCAAAGAATGAGATTCAACAAACCTGATGAAGTCATAGGGCTGTACAAAAAACAATATGACATGCCAGAACTTTAGAGAAAAAAAAAATTAATTAATCACAAAAGCAAAAATAATTATTTTGTGATAACTTTAACAGACTACTTTTCCAAAATCCAAGAATTGCGCTGAAACATTCTCAAGCTGACACACTTGTTGAAATCTGTCCAAATTAAGATTTTTTTTTCTTCAACAACTTAATTGGTCTGAGAAATTTTCAGGACACTCCCTAAATAAACTTTTTCAAATCTTGCCAGAGAAAATGGGAAAGTGAGAGAGGAAAAAAAAAAGTATCCTACTGAATTTTCTCCTGGCAATAGTTAAGTAATGACAGTATTGAATATGCTTCATTATTTAATCTTTAATTCAGTAAAATATAGCAATTACATTTGGAAGCATAGCTCTTTACTATTTTAAAAAAAAAAAAAAAAAAAAAAAAACAACAAACTTAAAAATTTAGCATATAATATGGATAGCTAATAATAAATGGTGAAAACTGCAGGTAACAGACATGTAGTTCTACAGACAGATACCGAGATTATCCTGGGCAGAACATGTATGCAACAAAGTGAAATAAACAAAAAAAAAAATATTTATACTCAGAATCAAAGAGAGATGAAGACACTGACATGGTGTAATAGTTAATAAGGTTGCCTCACTAGATCAATTACAACTATATACTTTCAGCCTTGTGCCACATCCAAACTACACTTAGAAAATTGACAAAAAGAGACATGATAAAATGTAGCGCCAACCTTAATTTTAAGTAAATTCTAATAATACTTCATATTTAATGCTAAAAAAGAAGCTAGTTAATGACATCAGAAGATTCTCAGTTTTTATTATCTTAAATGAAAGTAAGATTTGACACTTTTCCAAAAGGTGCACTAGAACAAAAAATAAAAAGTGTCAATCATTTTGAATACCGACATTTTTACACTTTAAACAAAGCTGGAAAACCATTTCCAGGGTGTAAGAATTTGGGGAGGGGATAATGAGCGAGTGAATATAACGAACCTGACTGGAATTGAAACATGGCTCTCCAATTTCCAGTTTTATGACATTATGCACTACACCACCCATACATCCAAGCTCACAGCAGCTGTTATTCCCACCTAGTTACTGACCAGGCTTGACGTTGTTAACTTTGGTGATAATACAAGAACCAGACAAGAGCAAAGGGAACAACGGCTGAAAGTAATATTTCTAATAAAAACTGTCAGAGTGCTACTTTCATCATGTCTTTAAGCTTTGTCAAAAGCCAGAGATAAAAAAAATCTGGTAAAAACAGACTACAGAAACCAATCAAGCCTTTTAATAACATTGTATACTTAAAGACGTTACAAACAGACAAAGGTAGTACTCAAGTGAAGAAACAGCACGTGCACGTAGATGAAAGAAGACAGGTTTATTGTAAAAGTGAATACACTACTGAAAGACAGGGAATCGAGTGGCAGGCTAGTAATTCCCAAAGCAAACCCCCAGGTATATCCTGTGCTCACCATATATAGCTACTGATATATTCAGTCCACTTAGGCAATAGGGAGTGTGGGACATTCCATTACAACAAATAACAAACAAGAATTATTAAAAACAAACTAGTTTTAAATTAAATGACAAAAGCCTTGGTGTATTCCGCAGCAAAAGCCTTGGTGTATTCCACATTTTTAATTTTAGTTTGATGACCATGATCCAGATAAAGATCCTCAATTACAAAACCAGAAGAGAGAATAAAATTTACAAACTAATAAAGACTCAGTTAAAACCAGAGTTACCATATAAAAAAGTATACTTAAATCTCAGATTATTACTACTGAAGTATGATCCTCACTGGGTGCCTCATATTTATGACCTGCTAAGATTATGATGTTGAAATAGATTTTAAGGACTCATGAGAAATAAAAAAAAAAAAAAAAAATTCTATCACAATCCACCTATTTCACCAAAGCAGCGACAAATACGAGACATTTACATTTGTGGATAGCATGACTCCAAGCTAATAATTCATTAGATAAAGTCCAAAAAAAAAAAAAAATAAATAAAAATAAATAAATAATTCTTTTAATTTTTATCAGGCAGCCGAACCAGAAACTGATTATATTTGTGACTTAGAGCTCTTTTGTTAGACACTGTCTCTGAAGAAATGGTCATATCAAAGTGAGAGAAAAGTGTACTTGCAGAAAAAAAAAATAAACAATCTAATTAATATATTATCACATTTGTTTTTGTTTTTTTGTTTTTTTTACTTTCATGAGCAAACACTTTTAGATAGCAGGAAGAAGTTTCCGATTTCAGGTGCTGCTAGTTGAACCACATTAACCAAGAATCATGACACTGAAGGAAACTCCTGACTCCAAGACAAAGGATGTTAAGATTACACAATAATTCCTATGAGGCAGCTAGAGAACATTAATAAAGTCAGTAGGCAATAATATATAAAACAAAAAGCTTTACTAAAGCTGTCCCACTTAAATATAGGAATACACAAATTGAAAACCAGCCTTTTTATCTCCAACTTCCATGCCATATATGAATTGAGAAATACATTTATATAAAAATCATGCGCGCGCACACACACTCTAAAGGTCAAAGGTTTTGGGCCACCATGGAGATTTAACTAATAAATTCCATACCTTCTTTGGTTTAATTAACTCCTACTAAAATAGGATGATGAAACTTTGTGAAGGAGAAGAAAGTGACAATGACCATGAAACTTTGTGAAGGAGAAGAAAGTGACAATGACCAAAGATAATAGAGAAAAAGCCAATTGCAAATAAGAATGACTATAATTTATTTCCCCTCTGATTAGTTAAAAATAAAAACTCCCAAGCAAAGAATTCTTTATGATTGGCTCTAGTTTTTAAGCAACAAAGTTTTCAAATAATCAAAGATGTTACTAATTGGCAACCTAACTCTACTAAAGAAACTAGAAAATCCAGTAATTCCCTATATATATATATATATATATATATATATATATATATACACACACACACACAAATATAGACAAATTAATTACTTAAGAAACAATCACCGTACACAGAGAAAGCAAAGAGCAAGGTATTGTTAAGGACTATTTCAAACTAGTTTTGCCAGATGCTGCATATACTGGAGTAAAGTCGAAGAAGTGACCAGTTGAAAGGGTCAAGAGATGAAGATATTAGCCCGTGTGATCTGTGAAATGTAAAACTCAAAACTTCAATTACTTTTGGGCAGTAAAGAGAACATTAAAATGCAATAACACAAAAAATATAAAATAACTAATTAAATAAATAAATAAATAAATGTTGGCTCTTTGCCATCAGGGACAAATAGCAACCTCATCATTCCAATTCATTAGTTTTTAGTAATCAGAATAAAAGAATTTTTTGTGAGTTTTGTTTTTTTTTTTTTGCTTTTTTTCATAAAAAGGTGTTTTTTTTTGTTATTTTTTTAAGATTTTACATTTGTTTCAAGTTATGGTATTTGCCAACATGTAAGCTCATTTACAGTGCAGTAGGGTAATAGCCTATTCCTCTCCTGAACGAAATCTGGGGAAGGCCTACATCCAATGAAGGACCTTCACAGGCTGAAGAAAAAATGCAATTCATTCAATTAAAATAAAAACTAATGCAATGTACTGTATCCCATGCACAAATATGACTAAGGAGTCATTTAGTAAAACTTGAAACAGACAGTTATTGAGCTTTGAGGAGTTGTAATAAGGAGTTCCCAAAATATCCCTGTAAACCATAAAGCCAGTAAATATACTTCTGAAAAGGCTTCTGTGACCATTTGACTTTTTTTTTTTTATTTATTCATAAAGTGTGTGTGTGTCCGTCCCAGTGATATCAGTTGGAATGATTCCAGAGAATTTCAAAGAATCCCATTCAGAACGGAAACCTGGAACATTTCCAAACTCCACAAATGCTGAGATACCCACCGGCATCCAAATATATTAAGAGCGAGTGTTTAGTCTCCTACAAAATCTCTTGTTAAAAGTAACAAGACATTTTATTTAAGGATAGAGAAAGATAATGAGAAGGCAACATAGAAGTGGAGAAAAATAAGTTGTCCATACAATAGATTGACGTCTTAGAGAATTACAATGCACGCAGCTGATATCAATAAACTCTTGACCTAATACAGTTCACATATGCAGTGACTAAGAGGAAGGTAAGTAAAGATATTCTGCAATATCAATTATCATTTTCCTGCCAATCATTGCTCTTCTTTCAGGCTGACCAGCAGCTGCAGAAAGAATTTACTGTCATCATATCTATGCTCTTGCTAAAGTTTCCTAAATTAATTCAACGGAAAATAATCAACATTTCTCTCCCCACCTTTCCTGACTACAGAGAATTTAATAAAAATTGAGAATGATTTCAGTTTTCAACATGGGGTGAAATGGCTAAAGATTAATCTTGTAAATTACTCTTCAAAGCTGACCTTGCTCTACACAACCTCTTCACAAAGGCTTGGACTTTCACTAATAGAAATCTATAGACTGCAGGTATGGCAAACCTGGACCTTTGTGCTCACCAAAAACTTTTCCATGACACTGCTCTTATTTTAACTACCTTCAGTTTTGGTAATGTTCATTTTAAAAAGCGATGATTAGAACTGTAATAAAACCTAAACATTTTTTTTTTTTTTTTTGCTCGAGAAATTTACAACAAAAATATTAAACACTATTAAATTGTTTATTTACAAGAATAATTTCATATTTACAACATGCTAAGAACTAATGCAATGTAATATTTATCATTTACCAATTTATAAAGAAAAAAATCATGCTCTTTCCAAAGTTAACTTTCTTCTAGTTTGTAATTCAAAAAAATAAATAAATACATCACTTTACAGAAGTGTGTATTGATTTCTGCAAGGAAATTCTGTAAAGGAAGTAAACAGGCCAAATTTTATGCTTCTGCCAAAGGAAGTGGTGCAAAGCGTACCGCACTGAATTACTTCTAAATAAGCCCATGATGGCAGGCGAAAGACCAACAAGAAGTCCAATTTTTTCTTTAATAATTTTTAAGTCGATAACTTTAAAATGGTAGGTTTCTTCTTAATTTAATTGTTACTTTGATGTCAGCATGTACATTTACACATAATTATGACGATTTGGAAAAATTTTAAGAGATATTTAGCACAGGTGTTAAAAAGCAAATTTACCCTGGTTATTATAGTGTAGAATTAGATTCCCACATTTTTTTTCAAAATCCCAAATTTTGTGCAAGTTAAACAGAGAGGCTCCCAACCAAGTATAACAAGTGATGCATCCTGATTGGTTGAAAAATCTTAATTAGGTGTCGTCAACTACGTCCGAAGGTACCAACCCAAATTTTGACCTCTAGTTGATGCCACAAAATGTAAACATGTTCACAATCCACCCATGTGACCAAGAGAACTAATAAAAATGAAACTTTGACACAACTTGGTCAGTGGGCCATTAAAATATTCAACTTGTTCACTTGACTTCATTGTAGATCGACTCAACAACAAAGGAGACAAACCAAATTCTTCAACACGGAAATGAACCTTGTCAACCAATTCCAGGCTTAACGTCAATTACTAAAATGAACATAAATCCAGCTTAAGAAAGAACGCTCACTCTCACAAAATATTCTATTCCACAACAAGCATCTCTGGTAAAAGAGCGACAACTCTGTAAAAATCAGTGAATCAAGAACAATACTTTTTTTCTATTTAATACAAAAAACCAACTGTTTAATTTTCCTATAACAAATATACTTAACTACACCTTCTCATTTACGTACAATCAGTTCAGCAACTTAAATTCTTTCAGTATCACACACACCAAAGAACTCTAAAGTGTTAACAACTTTAACACAATATATTATGTATTTGTTGTGTTTTAAAAGAATATGTATTGTTGAACAATTTCTTCTACTTGATTATTTCTCTTGTTGTTGTCTTCGTTACATTTGATATAATAAAAATGGTAGAGGGTCAGTTTTATTTGTATTTATAACCAATACAGATTGGCTAATCCATTATAATAGTCATAACCGTTTCAGTCATCGTACCTTCCTGCCTTCTTCAGGGGTTTTGCATTCAGTGAATCTCTTGGAAATTCTCAAATCCTTTATTCAAACCAAAAGGGTAGATTCTTCTCTATTCACTGTCTATAATAAGAGATCACTCATGTCAGTCACCAGATATAACTTACTGACACAGAGATTGAACTCACAATCACCAAGTAATAGACAGGCTGGATTAAATTGTTTTATTTATAATTTATTGGGCTTATATAATGAAGATTTTGTGAATTTTAACACTTGGAGCCATCACGTGAGATATCACGTGAGATATTTAGGAGATACTTGAGGATCAGTGATGTCCATTTACATTATTAAGGTGCACATTCTGAAGGGAAAAAAAAAATATCCAAAATCCATTGACCTTTCAACTTTTAAAATTTATGAAGAGAATTCCATATGCAAACTAATATCCCCACCCCAAAGAGTTCCATGAAAGTTATACTAAATTATCTGATTAATTTTACTAACCTTAACCAAAGGAAAATTTAAAGATTAGCATGATCCCCATCATATTACTTATGTTTCAGTTGGATTCCATTCACTCAGACTATGTTTTATTCATTTTGTCACATTGATTAGTAATACAACACGAACAACGCTTACACAAAAACTTGTATTTTATTTTTTTTTTTTACACATTTTTTTATACTTATGTAATTTTTAAACATAACTTGAACAGACATTCTGTGCAAACATTGAACATAATCTTTTCTTTTTTCTTAAATATTTGCACATTAATATTTACACAGGTTTACTTGGAGAAATTCACATACACTTATTGTATATGTTTCTACAGGAGAGTGCATGCCTGTATAGAGATACTGACTGAATTAGTTCAAGTTGGCACAAGGCCATAATATTGAGCAGGTCTAACTGAGGATTAAAGTCACCACAATAGGTTCCAAGATTAATAAGAGCTTTATGGCAGACACCCATTTTGCCACACACAAATACATAAAGATTTAAAGTTATGAACAACAGTTTGCAAGAAGAGTGACATAAGCATTTATGTACGGTAGTAATTATATTATATATATATATATATATATATATATATATATATATATATATATATATATATGTGTTCATACTTCCTCTTTCATCGAATTATAGTAAACCTTCTCCCATGTTGATCTTTTAGTCTGGGTCATCTTTATTTTTATTTATTTTTGATCTGTTTAAAATGATAAAATTTACCTACGGCATGCTAACAAGAAAATATTTTTACATGAAGAATTTTAAATTTGAAAAATATTTTAATAAATACTTTCGTAGGTATCAATCAAGGTATCACTTGAATCTTCTTTTCTACGCCATGTTCATTCAGGACACAGGTGATCATGGCTCTCCAACTACTCCTATCCCCTGTAGTTCTCAATGTTTTGCCCTTTTGCTACTTTTCCCAAACCCTGTTCTGTCATCCACTTGCTTAAGCCTGCTAGTTATGTCATGCATTGCTTTTCCTTGTCTCTCTTTCCCTCTATCCACCCTGTGAGTATCAGATTCTCAAGCCTTCCTTTCTCATTACATATCCCAGAAATTTCAGCTACTTTTCCAGCAGTTAAGTATAAGTTTCCTTTTTTGCATCCTCTCCAAAGCATGATCGTTGCTCATATGTTTGGTCCATGGTATCCTTAGCATCCTTCTGTAGAACCATACTTCTATTGCCTCGAGCCTCCTCTTCATCTTTGACGAGACCATCCAACATTCACTGCCATAAAGGAGGACATATCACGTAGCAGTTCAGTACTCTTTGTTACCAACAAAATCCTCCTATAATACTCTGCTTAGCTTTTAGAATGTGTCTTTGAGATCTGAAGACGTATTGGGATGGCCAGTGTTGCACTTACTGTCCTCTGTCAGAACACTTCCCAGATATTTAAATCTCTGCTCCTGATTGATTTTAGTGTCCCTGACCTGTAAATTGCATTTCAGGTTCATTTTTTTTTTTTTTTTTCCTTACTGATGACCATGCATTCTGTCTTGTAGTTTAGCAGACTATATTAATTCATTCTTGTTACTGTAAGCTATGCATTGTTTCAAGAAACCTGACAGGCTGACTAAACAGTTACAAAGAAGGGTTCTACAAAACTCCGGAGTTGATGGGGGCTAAATATAACATCAGTCTCCTAAGTGACAAATTTTATTGGTGTTAATCCTATATTATAATAATTAACATATAAAGTAATTCCAAATTACCTCATGAGTACAGACTATTTCAACTAGTGTCAATGTGCTAGCATTTTTCAACTAAAATTTATATGCTCTGTTATAATAAATACAGAGAGCTCTTTGTGGATCAGTTTTAATATTTTATATTATTAGGATCCATTTGGATTATATAGCAACAGATTTATTACCTGTACTATATATATATATATATATATATGAGTAAAAAGTGCTCAATATCAGAGATAGAGCATATGTAAATATAAAAGTGGAAATTGATGCTAACAGCAATAGCATTTCATGGTTGAACAGAATACACAAAACAAAAAGTAATATTCAAACTTTCTGCTTCTTGCTAACTAGAAATTCTAACAGTAGTAGAATCTTTGTGAATCAAAAAATTCACAAATACATATGTTTCACTTGGGCTCCGGATCAGTAATGTTGTTAGATTTTTTTTTTTTTTTTTAAATTTTGCATGAAGAGGAAGCTAATATTGTCAAAATGTTTGAAAAAAGAAAAAAAAATTAGCAGCAGTATAGTCCAAAGCAAGCAGAACTCTCAAATGTACATAACTTTAAGGAATTAAAGCACTGAGGTGATTTTGTTAAATTCAATATTTTCTCATCTTGGATACAATCAACAAAGAATAAATATGTTGCAATTATCACACTCTTAATATCAGGATGGAAATTACCACAAAAAAAAAAAAAAAAATTCTTTTCAAAATGCAATTTTTAATTGCATGCAATACCATCATGAAGCTGTTGAATAAAATGAGAGATTGAAAACATCATTCAGGATTCTGTCTTCTTTTCAACTATTGATTCTTAATCGCAGAGTCATACAAATCCAAATATCAAGATTTAATCCAATATTTTAGTTTGATACAAATGTAGACACGAAAGAAATATTTCTAAGGCCAAATAAATACTTGCAATTTGAATCCAATATTTAGTATAACGGTTATTAGTATGCAAAGTGGAATCATCAAGCAGAGTTCAAATTCCAGCCTAGTCTGTTCCCTTTTATAGTTATATCCTTGATAAAGACACCCATCTCTTCTTGCACCAGCTATATGTTAAATAGTAGGCTAGACTGGAGTCTCTAGCTCTCTATGAATTATGGAGAAGGCTACAGAAATCACTCCACTATCTTTACCAAGAATTCAGCAATTCAGATAATAAAGAGTAATTTGTGGAGAGACATGATCACCTATACTCTGTAGGAAAATGGCAACAAAAAATAGATAAATAAATAAAAAAACAGAAATTTAAAGTATTTTCAATTATGATGGATTCTTCTCTTGATAAGGGCTTTTCCATTTACCTAATTATCTTCACCCCCATGTAGCCAGTTGCTCACCTACTTAATCCCCAACAAGTGTTCACAGGGATCTATAGTCTCAAACTTTCTCTTACCTATTATAAACCTGCCTATTTAAGAGCAGGTATGTTCATTCTTTTTAAGTCATTATACTTAACATTTCAGTCATTGTACTCTTCAGCTTTCACATGTGTTACCATATTTGTAACATCTTGAAACTTTAACCAAACACTTTATTCAAGTCACAAGTTGTTCTAGTTATCTTTCAAACTTTGGGAACATTTCATTCTTCCACTGAAGCAGAATATACAACTTTCAGTACTACCAGTAATCCCCACCCCCACCCATTCTCATAATTGACACCTCAACTGCCAGGAAAACATTTTAACACTAGTTAAACAGTTAAAAAAATTTGTTTTAAATTCAGTTTAAATGACATGAGGTTTTGAGTTTGGACTGAATTGGAATTCTGGCCCAAATCAAAGTGAGGTTTTGAACTTTTTTTTTTCAAAATTCTCATTGCTGTTTTCTAAGCTGGATCAGAGGTCCCTTTAGTTTTAGACAGGAGGCCCAATTAGCCCACATCCAAAGGCAAGCTTAAAAAGTGCAACTTAAGATAGTTAATAATAAAATCACATCACCCACATGACCTGACAATTTTTACCAGAGATTTTGTGGTGAGCTTTTATTAGTTGTCAAAGATTCTTTGTAACTAACATTATCATCATTTATGGTTTCATAATAAAGACATTTCCTCATAAATAAACATTGGTTACGGACACTAAAACATAAAAAAAAAAAAAGTCGAAAAGTCATTAATCAGAAAAAATGAAATTTGCATTTTCCAATTTCAAAATCTAATAATTCTTTTAAAAGGGTTCAAGTGCCAATCACCCAACTGGCAAACATCCATGACAAAAAAAAAAAAATTTCATTTTATTTATTTGTAAACATCTACAATATCTTGACCAATGTCATCTATACAACATTTTCTGCCCTACTTAGCTTTTTCCAGTTTTTGTTTTTTTATAATAAAAATTTTATTATTTTCTTAAAAATAAAACACAGGCTAAAGAAATCTATAATGATGAAATTTCACACAAGGAAAAGCTTTTTTATATGCATTTACTAATCAGAAATGAGGCTTACAGTCATATCTCATTGAAACACCAATTCTTGTACAATCACTGAAGCTAAACAACATTGAGACTGGTCATACCTACATGGGTGATTGCTTAGGAATACAGAAAACTGTAAGCTTGGATGTGCAGGTGGTGTAATGGACAACAGTTTGGAATTGTTAACTGGAGAGCAGAGTTTCAATTCCCATTGGGTTAGTTATATTCACTTACATGCAAATATCCTTGGGAAAGGTATAAATCCACTTCTCCCACCAGCTATGGGTTAATTAATAAGACTTGTATCACTAAAACAATATGAAAAAAAATTCTGGCTTTAAATAAGCTATAAACGATTGATAAGCTATAAAATCCAAATTAGAAATGAGTGACACAGGGTCATAACTAGAGAGCACCAAATGAGGATCGATCTACTGATTAAAAACTGCCATCAAAACTATACAAACAAAGCAAGAACGTCAGAAAGGTTTATAAACAACAATGAGTCTCCAACAAAATGAAAGAGAAGTTGTTAATTCTTCTGAAAACTCATAACTAACAAAATAAAACAAATATATAAATAGGTAAAAAACAATTACGACATCGCACTGAGAGTGTGTGTGGGAGTGAAAAGGGACAACAAGAAGGGAGAGGTGGAAATAGATATTGTAAAAATCAAAATTGTGAAAAGCAAAAAAAAAAAAAAAAAAAAGTCTTTAAGAATGGACAGACAGACAGAGACAGGGGAAAACAGACAGACAGAGAGGGAAAGTTATCAGTGACCCTCTTCACAAAGCACAACGAAATTAACAAAACTTCAGAATTTTTAGGGAAGGGCTTCTTACTTCAGCTGAGATCTTAACACCTACTTTATATATATATATATATATATATGAAAGATTTGAAAAATAAAAAAAAATTATGCTTTTTTTCAGGGGAAGACTGTCTTATCAAAATAAAGATCAGCTAATGTATTTATCATTTGCCAATTAACATTAACACATAAAAAAGAAAAAAAAAAAAAAAAAAAAAAGAAGATCAAGTTTGGCTTCAACTAGGTTCTCACTATTGTGTTTATGTGTGGATAATGAAGAGAATCTTAACCCGAGTGTGTGTTACATTTGCCTGAATTCAAAGCCATAGACTTGTAAAGAAGAAAATTTCTTTATTCAGATCCAATCTTACAAGATTTTGCTTTTCAAAGAGACTTTAGTTTAGAGAGCCAAGAAAATTTGCTTGTATCTCAAATTTTATATATAAAAAAGTACATCTTAGAGAGAGGTAGCATTAAAAGGTAGATAACCAGATTTGCAGTCAGAACATTATCCTTAATAACTCTCCTCCAATTTGCAAACCCTAGTTACTATAATTCTTAAATGGTTGATATAATGCAAAAATAACACACTGATAAAATTGGTCAATAACTATTTATACTGGAATTGATGTATGCAATGACAAGTAATCCATAATAATATTTTAGATTTTGAAATCATTTATTTTTGACATTTGAATTTTTTGGAACTGTTTCTAAATGTTTGATTGTCTTTCAATCATTGAAATGCAAGATTTATCAGATGCATAAATGAAAGATGTTAGAATTTAAATACAAGCCACCATTTCTCAATTTCAAGAATTAATTAAAAAGAAAATTATCAAAATTAATATTAATTATAAAAATAACCAAAAAAGTTACTGGGCTTTTAATATCTATTAGCTTGCGAATATGTGAGAAATTGTTTTTTTTGTTTGTTTTTTTTTTTTATCCTTCATTAAAAGAAATAAGAAGAATAAAAAAAGCACTGTGACTGAAAAGAAAGCAAAATCCCATTACAAATTTTAGAATAATGTCTTTGTGACCGACTGGAATGATCGGTATGATTATTTCTTCTGGTTTTCTAAGAAAATTTGTTTGGCATAAGCAACAAACTATGAAATCCTAATGTTTTTTTGTTTGTTTTTGCCTTCTCAAACAGAGAAGGAAAAAAATCTAAATTTAGGGTCACCAGCAAGAAACTGAATTAACAAATAAGTAATTCCTTAACAGCAAAAAAGAGGGAATTACTTTTCAAAAAGACAAATGAAGAAAAAAAAAAAAAAAAAAAAAAGTTCCAATATTTTATGCAAAGTTTACTCTGCTCAGTTTCTGATCCTAAATTTATTCAATACAGCATTAAATTAAATACGTAAAATTAAGTTATGTACTTCTACCACATCATGAAACCAAGTAGGATGAAAAAAAAAAAAAAAAAAAAATAATGGTGTGTAGAAGATGAAGATATCTTAAGATTTCATAAGATGGTTAAAGACATTGGAGTATCAAGGATAGAAGGCATAAAACTTAGAAGGCTTTGGAAAATTTTGAGACAAATCACAAATAGATCAATTCGCTTTCTACAGTTCAACCATTTGCAGGTTATTTAAAGCCAGAATTTTTTTTAATGTCTATATATCTGAGATGAGGTATTATCATTATTTACATTATTTGGACTGCTACTCTAATCTTCATTGCCATATTCACATTCCGGCCATTGTACGCTCTGGTCTTCTTTGGGTGACTGTAATTTTGAACTGAACCCTTTTTGTCCACCTGAAGGACACATGGTCCAGTGGATAAAGGTATTTGTTAAGATCCAGTGACTAGACCCAAAGAGTTGCGAGTTCAATACCAGACTACAGCAGTGGTGAACCAAAAAACTTGGAGAGTTGAGTTAAAGGGTAATAACTAACATCCGGAAGAGGCATGGCATGTGGAACTAGAACACTACTCTAGTGGACAAAATAGAGGGTTCTAATTGAAATTTCAATCACCTAAAGAAGGCCGAAGTGTACAATAGCTGAAACATTGTGAATATGGCAATGAGGATAACAGTTCAAATAATGTAAAGATTTTGGCGGGGGTGGATTGGAGATAATGGTTTAATGATACAAATCTTAGTAATTAACCAATAGCTAGGGGAGAAGAGGTGAATTTATACCTTTCTCCAAGGTGTTTGCATGTAAATGAATATAACACAATGGGAATTGGAACTCGACTCTCCAATTAACAATTCCTAGTCATTACCCATTACACCACCTGCACATCCAAGCTTATAGTATCCAAAATAGAGTGGCAAGAAAAAAAAAACACCAATAAGAAAATTGCAAGGAAATTATAATTAAAATGATTGAAGGTTGTGTCGAGCATATAGCATTAACAGAAAATTAGGATTTGATTTTGATAAAAAAAAAAAAAAAAAAAATCAAAGTTTGCAGGAAATTATTTTAAAAGATTTCAGTTGTGTGTGTATGTGGGGGAACAGCAATCCCTCTTTTATTAAGAGAGCTCACAGGATACTGCAGTTTTTATATATATATATATATATATATATATATATATAAACTTTTTTTTTTTTTTTTAAGCGTTTCACCCCAAGCAAGGCAAGAAGCCACTAGGGTGCAGGGGGTTACAGAAAATTTGGAGCAAGATCAGATAGGAGTGATAGAAGAAAGGACGAGGATAAGGGTAGTGGATGGATCAAGGCAACTGGAGATGTTGATTAACATTACATTTGAATAGCTGGATACTATAGTTCTCAGGGAAACTGGAATAGGGTAGGGAGTTCCACAAGCAAGAGGTGCGAGACAAAGCTATTGGAGTAGAAGAGACGGCTACATTTAGGAGTTTCGACAGTGAAAGGGTGAGAGCAGGATGCCAGCCTCGTGGGTGCTTGAACTCATGAAGTCTGGGAACCAGTGAATGCGGCTCCTCGGAGCAATTACCATGAAAGTATTTGTAAAGGCGACGGTGCGTCAGTAAGAGAGTGACTGTAGAAGAGATGCCAGAGCAGCGCCAATTATATTGCATATACGCCTCTGGAGTCTATCAAGAACCCCGAGGCAAACAGAAGGGGCTCCAGGCCATATATGGCAGTAATACTCCATGCAAGGGCGAATTGTTAATTTGTAGATCTGGAGGATCGATTCCGGGGAGAAAAATTTCCTGGCGGTGGACGAAGCAATTGACTCAATGTATTTGTTCCATCTCAGGTCAGCAGTCAACGCGAGACCAAGCAGCCACAGAGAAGTGCTCTCGAGAAGTTGAGCGTCAGACATTCTAATGGAGGGCAGGGAAGGATCACTGTGGTGATTAATAGAGAGCAGTTATATGATAGAGAGAGATATGTACACAGACAAGATTATTCAATGGAGAAATACATTTCTCAATAGGGACACAAGGAAATAATTTATAGTTGTTCTTCCAGAAAAAATTGGTAATAAAGGGAGGGCAGAAAATTAGAAACAATTTAAATGTTTAATGTTTGACAAAAAATACATGGCATATAAATATAATTTTTGTTTTATATTTACATGCATATTTTGAAAAATAATCTTGCTTTAGATAATAACTAAAAAGGATTCTTTTCTATTAAGGTAGATTCATGTGTTTATGACTTATCAACCCTTTGTGTTATTTAAAGCCAAAACATTTTAGATTGTAAGAATAAAAAATAAAAAAAAATTTAAAAAAAAAGAAATAAATAAAAATTGAGTTTTGTATGAAGATAAAATGAAATATGAATACAGATCATTTTTACCAGCTTAAGTATCTTTAAAATTCAACAGCATGCTTCCGATTTGCCATTCTATCTGAACTTTGCGGTATTTTTAACCACCTCATTTCTTCTAAATTCCTCTTTAATATAAAAAAAAAAAAAAAAAAAAAAAAAAAAAAAAAAAGAATTACAAAAAGGTTTGCCCCCTATGCTTTTACACCTCATTACCAGTTGACAAATCGATGTCACACACATCGCGTAAAAGGAGCAAAACAGTCGTTTCCTTGACAGTCCAACTTTCCTTTCGATCAATACGTATGCACTGATGCTAAACAATGAATCAACATCAGACGACAAAGTACAACAGTCCAGTTACTTCTCTATAGTCCTACATTCTCTTGGATCAATATATACAAAGGAATGCAAAAATATTCTCAGCATCACCACTTCCCAGCTTCTTTGTTTTTAAGTTTAACTTCATGCTTACATTTCTTCTCAGCATCCATTTTAGAAGTTAAATGTATACAAAATAAGCCAAAAAACTTCCCAACTGTAGTAACATCAATGCTTACTATATCGTTTACTTACTACAGCAATTTCCAATACCTGTTCAAAATGGTACTCAGATTAAGAGAATTAACACAGTTTAACAAAATACATGTATTTATGGACATGCGATTGCAAGTATTTATATCAGGTCACTCTACTAGAGCAACAGGTTTCATGTAACCTAGTATTAACTGCCGTAGTCAAGTACGCAGACTAAATCAGTTCTTCCAGCTGAGGAGGGTTGCTAGACACATAAAATTTAAAATGAGACATGTCAAAAAGCAAATGATCTTTTGTGCAAAGTAAACAGCCATTTCGTACAATGGTGTAGACTTGGTACCATAGCCACATGCAATGATGATAGCGTCACTTGGCAGTGGGCTTACTGAACTGAAGCCAATGACTAAGGCAGAGGGTTATTCCAATGGAATTAATGGCCACATCTCCATGACCAAGACAATACTTCAAGTTCAAGAACATGAATTATGATTTGATCTGGAGAGGGATGGGTTCCGCCAGGTCTACTTAAAGACACTTAGATGAACACCTCTCCAGTTTTCAACCCAGAGATGTAAAGGAAGCTGATCAGATATTCAAGAACCATACAATGGCTTATCAGACTAATATGGTAGTTGCAAGTATGCATGAGAAATAGGACAAAGAAAAAATGAAAACGATATAGCTACTATCATTATTCAAGGGAATTCCAGTCTCAATAGGTATCTCATTCCCTATCTTTTGTAAATATGATCAAGCTAAAATTAGTTTACAATATGCTTCGTTTCCAGATTGGCAACACACACAAGTTATTCAATATTCTCAGATCATCCCATAACATATTTGACAGTGATATATCAAATGATATTTTTGTTGTTCTAAAATGACTGAGCCATAATACGTATGCTATCAGATCATTTCATGAATAATATCAAAAATCTGACAATGATATATTGAATATTTTCCATACCCTTTTAAAATGGCTATGTGGTAATAATAATAAATATATATATATATATATATATATATATATATATATATAGGCTGGTGTATGGTAATACAATTTAGAGTAAGTGTATTTGTCAATTATTTACAGGTAGATTAACATCGTTATCTTACTTGTTATTATGAATGTTTCAGTATGTACTCTCGAGCCTCCTTCAGGTATCTACTGATCTAGTTAACCTTCAGGGAATTTCAAACTAAAAGATTGTTCGCATTCAAATGTCCAAGTTCAGGGATATCTTGTCTTGTTCCTATAACACAGTTACTGTTCATTCTATTCTTCTATAGAGTCTGAACTACTCAGCCCAGGAAATGAACTCACAATTCCATGCTATCAAAAATTCATGTAACAACACTTTAATCCTCTACGCTTTTATCCCATGGGACAATCCTAAAGCTAGAACTTGAAACCTTAAATCTAATTGCCTTTGTTGCTACTACTACTACAATCTTGCTGTCAAGTTTGACTCCTACCACTACTGCTTTTATTTCTTACTGCTACTAAAGTCTTTCTATCAAGACTAGCTCTTTCCACAGTCATTTCTCTTCCTAGAGGAAAAAATTAAAATACATGTTCAATTGAAAATAATTCCTAATTCCAGATTATCACAGTATAATTCTAATAGGAGACAAGGAAATTAATATAGTTAAATTCAACTAAGAATAGAGTAATTGAATGCGGCTCAGATTAAGGGATCAAAGAGCTAAGTTCAAATTCCAGTCGAGTTCAATACATTCATGTGTGTTAATAGCTTTGGGAAAGCATGAATCCATCTTTTCTCCTCCAGCCCAACTATAGGTAAATAGTAGGACAGACTAGGTTCTATAGCCTTGGGTGGCAACCAATCTAGAAGGAAAACTGAATTCAAAACTGTATGTGGCCTTGATTAAGCACATACTATGGAACTAAGGAAAGGATTGTTTGCATTGACTATGATCCCGACTACAGTAGACTCCTATAATTCAAGTAAGTTCCTCATTTTATTTTCCTGAAGATGAATATGTCTAAAAAGCACAAATGAAAGAATGCCCAATAGATTTAGAAGAGATAATATCACAGAAGTAACTGGAAAAAAAAAAAAAAAAAAAAAAAAATTTACTGGCAACAATGTTAAAGGTTTTATAACTTCAAATTAAGATATGCTTCATGAACAGGTGATTGTGTGGAGTTCAATGATTACTTGCTTTTGTTTAAGCTCAATAGAAGTTATGATTGAATTCAAGATTGTCACTTGCAGTAATATGAAGACGTGATTAAACTTCTCCATGATTTGACAGGACATGACTAGACATCTGCACTATAACAAAGACATCTCTAGCTTTATGGACAGGTTAAGTTAAGGGTGACGAAAATGGATTTTTCAAGAATATAAAGCAATACAAGTAAAGGTTCAGTAATAGCAAACAAGTTATCTGTTTTAGGTTAACTTTTAGTTACTACCTGCAAATATTATTACAGCTAACATCTTTTGTCAGCATGTTTAAACACTGCACTGAAATGAAAGAAAAGGAAAAAAAAAGCCCCAGCAAAAATATGGCATTCTATCTATACAACAAATATCTGGAATAAAGTGAAGAACTCGGGTGAAGAAAATTTAAACCTAATATAAAAAAATTGTAAATTCTTCACAAGTACCATTTAATCATTATATGTAAAACCACAACTTTGCTGCATGACATTTTTTTAAAGGTTCCATCTGCCGTAACCACCGAGTACAGCCACCAGTAATGACCATAAATTGTATCCAATGTAACAAAAAGATTTCTCAAACTTTGTTTTTATGTACACTGTCCCTTCAGGATGTAGGAAATCATGACCCTCCACATCTTCCTGTCTCTTGTAGCTCTTAATAAGCTTTGTCATTTCTTCCAAATTCTGTTCTACCATCCACTCAAGCCCATAAAGTATGTTATGTGTTGTATTTCTGTTCCTTAATCTGTCCTGTGAGTATTAGATTTTCCAAACCCTCCTTCCTCATTACATGCCACAGAAATTTCAACTGCCTCTTCCTGATGTTAAGTACAAGTTTCCTTTTTGTTTCCATTTTCTCTAAAACCTCTTTGTTGCTCACATGTTCAGCCTATGATATCTTCAGCATCTTTCTGCAGAACCACATTTCTGTTGCTTCAAGTCTCTTCATCTTTGAGGAGATTGTTGACTGCCACATAGGACAGATATCATGTAACAGTTCAGTACTCTTTCATTGGTTTCTAAAGAATTGTTTTAAAAGAAAAATTTCAGATTGGAAATTGGTGGGGATGAAAGTTTTCATGAAGAAAAAGTTATTTCTTTCAGATTTCAAGCTTCTTATGCTGTAATAACATTTTGCTGGTTAAAGGATAAAATTTTAAATTCTCAATACAATAACATGCTTGAAGATTCCAAACACAGCAAACAGCTACTACCAGAATATTTGATTCCAAAATTATACCATTTAATTCTGTTAGTAAATACACACCCCATACAAAATGGACACAAATATTCACAGCAAAATATGTTATGGGGAATCTGTAAAGTGTATTCAATTCTTTATTGAACTGCTTGGGGAAAAATCATAATTTTTAATTTAAACACTTAGTAATGTTTATCCTTCATGTTTAATCTGAGAAGGCAAAAGTAGAGAACAGAAGCTTAATTGCAATGAAGCAGTAGGTGCAAGCATGAAGTCAAGAATTATTTGCATAGTGTAAAAAAAAAATAGAAATAAAAAATAAGCTCAAGGTGAAAGGATGTAGTGAAAGCCTGAAAACTTGGAACTTTTGAAGCAAGATGAAATGCAAACTTGTTAACTTTAAAAATAAGTGATTCCATCAATTGTACTAAGTCATAAGCTTTAGAACATTCACAAGGAGGAAAATGTGCTTTTATTGACAGTTAAATATTAAAAACTGATTATTCATCAAAGACAAAATCATTCTTTTATAATGTAATATATAATTTACATGAAAAGTAGCAGTCACACAAAATCAGGAAAAAAGAATTTGACAACTGAATAACGGTATTCAGAAGATATTAGAAACGCTCCAATCTTAAAATCTTTTATACAGGTTTCATTAAAGACAACAGACAAAGTACTGCGATTAAGGTTTTTATTTAATTTTTCTTGTGTTTGTACAAGTGTTTTCTTTTCTGGACACAGTGTGGATAGAAACAATCCAAGTGTTCTGTAATTCAGAGCACTTTCCTCCCATACTTTTAGTCATTATCAAGGATGATTTTATTTTTACTTTTTAACTGAACATACGTACGTATGTATGTACACAAATAATTCTATCACACCACCATCCATCAAACCAAATATCCTCAAAATATTATTATATGCATGCACAACCAAAGTCCTCTTCTATGACCATAATGGAAATAACTAATGCCGTTAGTATACGAAATCTCTGCCTGTGCTTCTCCAATTACTATATGCCCCATGTAGAAAATATATTTAAATTAGTCAGTAAACTTAAAATATATGTCCATTATGGAGATGATACTTTTATTTTAGCAAAGGAGAAAAAAAAAAAAAAAAAAACACCACAAGTGATACTCTCGAAACCATATTTGTGAAAGAAAAAAAAAGAAACTTGTCCTTAACTTTAACTACAAACTAAGTCAAAAAAAATAAACTCCCATTCTTAGACATTCTTATAGAATACAGTAACACTTTCACCACCTCATTATATAAAAATCCTCTAGCAGAAACTCTTGCCACCTTAAGTATGAGTGAATGCCCACTTAGATACAAAATAGCAGTAATATAGAAGAAAAAAAAAAAAAAAAAAAAAACTTCATTCTTTGATCAGAGCATTTTTATGCCAAAATCCAAAAGAGAAAAACAATTTACTACAATGAAAATGTTTAAAGAGTGCCTTGATCGCAAGGTCATCCACAGTAAATTTGCACCCAGGCTCTTACATTTCACTATACAAAGCAGAACTTCTATTATCACAGTGTGAGACATCTAATAACAAAAGTGATGGAAACAAAAAAAAAATATAAATGAAATCAGCTCTATATATATATATATATATATATATATATATATACACACACACACACACACACACAAGCCCGACGTTGCCCATGCTTGATTCAAAAATCGTACGACTCATACAGCAATCGCTATCACTTGACTTAAAATATTTTTGCCAAGTTGCTTGGTGGAAGAAATCAGCTGTGTTTATGTCGGATCCGGTTAGCATCGTAGCTGGTTGGCAATATCTTTTGGTTGATGACTAAAAATTAACTTCCGCATTTTGACTGTACACATGGTTTCATTTGGACACCATGTGTATTTAAAGTAGTTTCCGGTTATTATTTTTAGTTAGGAGGACTTGTGTATGTTGATGTTTCATTTGTTTTACTTTTTGTGTATCATTCTCTGAAAAAAAAAAAAAAAAAAAACAACAAACACAGAGTCACCGGAAGTTAACAGCATTTGTTCTGTTTTCACATGTTTGAGTAGCCGGCAGTAACTTCCGGCCGGGTGCAATACCCTTACTCGTGCTTTCAAATTGATTTCGTGCAAAAACAATCATTTTTCCAATTTTTGGCGCTGTCAGAACCACCACTGGGTAATTTTACGTAGTCCTGTGGAGTTTTGTTGAAATCGGTTGAAAAATGTAGGAAATACGATCACATATATAAACGAACAGACACACACACAATCTGCGTTTTATAATAAGTAAGATAATAAATAAAACTCATTAAGATGGCCTAATCTCTAATTTAGAAAATACATTATCCAACTCCTCACAAATTCAGTACAACTCATCAAAATGCATGCTTAAAATGCAAAGAAAAACAAAGCAATTCTGAAAAATTTAGGAAAAAAAAAAAAAAAAAAAAAAAAAAGTCTTTTCATATTTGATTAATAAATAAGGTGTGGTATGATTAAAATATATTTGCTCTAAACATTTTTGGCTTTCTCAAAGTTTCTTTTCCTTAAAAAAAAAAGAAAAAAACATGCACTAATATTGTCTGCAGATGTTATTGATGATAAGTACAAAAATATTTACAAAATTCACCACACCTTGTTCATTAATCAAATATTGACTTTGTTTTTAAGATTTTCATCATGTATTCAAATTAATGCAGGTCTTATATTTAAGTCAGAAAAAAAAAAAAAATTAAATTTTAATCCAAACAATGCGAGATCACTTTACAAGAATTTGAAAATATGATGAAAAGAGATCTACTGCTCTTCAAAAATCCAATCAAATGAGTTTAGAAGTTGTGTGAGAGGGGGGGGAATGCATTTGTATTCCTTTCTGACCTGGAATCAACATCAAAGTTGTTGCAGGTTAGTAGTATCAAGGTCAATTCATTCACTCTTACCCCAGGCACATCCTTCTGTATCCAAAGTGAAACAGCAGGCCGACCTAACCAAAATACCAGCATTGATAAACAAATACAAAGTGAAAATCTGACATCTACAAAAATATTAATTGTGAGCAAAAAAAAAAAAAAAGTGCTGAATCCATGTTAAGTGCAGATATTAGATTTCTTTTAGAGACTAAAAAAAAGAAGGAATTTCGGATCATTGGGGAAAAAAAAAAAAAATATATATATATATATATATATATATATATATATATATATATATATATATATATATATATATCTGGAATAGAAAAAGGGGTTAACAACATGGCAGATATATTGAAGCCAAAACCATACATTCAAGTTTCTAGACAGAATCAGCATGAAAATTAAACCATACTGAAAAGTATACTTTGAAAGATTCATTGTCTGTTTAAGAAATTAAATCCTGAATGAAAACTGACCTTTTGACTACTCAAAACTCTTTTCCAGTTGCAACAGCATGGCTTCAAGAGTAGAGCTTTGCTGAGCATGAACCACAGTTTAACAAATACAAATCTATCTAATCAATTATTTCTCATCATTTAACTTTGTCTATTATTTCTCTGGAAACTGTCTTATTAACCAACAAAGTAAATCAAAAATGTTACTTACTATTAGTTAAACATTATAGGTGTACAGCCAACCAGATTGTATTTCTAGTATGTACCATTCAATGATTGCTTTAAGGAATATTACAAAAACTGACTGTTGCCTTCTGTTTAATTCTAAACCCCTTTTTCCATATGAAGCATTGTGATTTAGTCTTTTCTTATACTGCATTATGTAAAGATACTAGCTTTAACTTATCACCAACCCTTTCAAAGGATAGATAATGCTAGATATTACCCTCCCCTAAAATATATATAAAGAAACACGTGTCCTTTTCTTTGAGATTTCTTGGACATTCTGGCTAGTAAATGTTAATGCTGATTATTATAAACAGAGCTTTTATTTATATATATATATATATATATATATATATATATATATATAAAACAAACAAAAAATATTAAAATAATTGTCTGACTTTGTCAATTTCATAAGATATGATGCCAATTGTTTATGTTAAGATATGCTTTGAGCAGATATATATTAAAAGAAAAAAGGAAAACTAAATAACATTTACATATATATATACTTGTTCATTATGTAATTACCATTTTTTAATACTGATGTGACATGGGGTAATGAAAAGTTACCAGTTTAACCAAATTCCAAAACTCTAACCAAAGACTTTTTTTTTTCAGTTACTAGATCAGGTTAAGTACCTTTCAGCATCATCTTATATACTAGTTGTAATAATAATTAAATTGATTAGAAAAAATATTAAAAACAGTGACAGGTTTTTAAACATTAAATTGATGGTTGCCTTGTTACAATGTAATAAAAAAAAAAAAAAAAAAAAAAAAAATACAAAATAAATCAAGTTTGAAACATCAGGAATGTTGAAAATTAATTAAAAATGAATAAAAACAAAAACAATCGTCAGGAGTCACCGATTTAGTTATGGTCAGTAAAAGGTTCAACAGTCGACAGGAAGGAAAAGTTTGGGGGCAGGAGAGCAATGCAACAGACTAATAAATAAAACACAAAAATAATTTTATAAGTAAATTCAACAGAGTATTAACATAATACATTACTTGCTTGTTTACTGAAGGTCAGAAGTTCAAATTGGGGCAGGATCCAATTTTTATATTTGTTTTAGTGTGTCAAAGTCAATAAATTTTAATACAAATTTTTTTTTTTTTTTTAAATTTAAAATCCATTGAAAAGAAGCAAATCAAAATATTCAATACTCGTTCCATTATATGAAATTCTAAGAAGGAATTTTTCCCCTTTTACACTAAAAGCAGCATGCAGATTCTACAAGCACATTCCAAAGAGAATAAGTAAATATAAAATTATTGGTGTGATTTATATTAGTTACCTCCACTACCTGAAAAGACTATAAATACAATGAAAAGTTAATTCCACAAAAAGACTAAATTAAAATGATTTCTCAAAAGGATTGAACCATAGACCATGTGAATTTTAATGCAATTCTCATTTTTGTTAAAAGCCACTATCCAAAAGACTTCTGAAGTATGCCAGCAATGGTGGCAATCACTTTAACACAAAAACATCTAACAGAACCAATTTCTATTACAAATCAGAGAGTGATCCAATATTGAAGCACTGTTTCATAACAACCGAATACATTTTCACAATAGATTTTTTTTTTTCCTCTTCTTTGGGCAAGTTACTTATCTAATATTAAAACAAACTTTAAGGTTGCTAGTCAATTCTCCAAGCTCTATCCATTGGATAATGTAAAGATAAAAAGAACAAAAAATAAAAATAATTGCTCAGTGGAAATTTTTTTTCAGCTCCAAGGCATACAAATCAGGCACACAGGAATTTGGGTGGGAAAGTTCTTAAACACACCCCAAAATATATTGAATGTTATTTTTCCTCTGCAAACCCCTCCAAATCAAATTGAAAAGCCTACTGAATGGAACCTGTGTTCAATCAACTGGAGACAACCACAAGGAAATGGTAAAGTTACTTGAAGCACTCTTCCAAAATTACTGGCAGGTCAGGAAAGGAAAGAGTACTTAAAAGGCCTTGGAAAGCTCATATAGAGTGCCATGGACACACTTTCTCCCATGGCAAGTTATTATTTGCAAACAAACAGAAAAATCAGAGTTAAAATGGAAAGGCAGCTTTCATTTTAACAATCGATCATGTTCCACGTTTATGCAAGCAAGTGGATGTTATAAAAGATTTATTAATGAGAAGAAAAAAAAGAAAAAGAGTAGTCTATTAGAAAGCAACGTTTTACATCCCACAACTTGAGATATAATAGATAAGATCTTTCCAGAAATTCCTCAAAGATGAAATATAAAAGTCAAATCCATCAGCCAGGAATGAAAAGGTTATTTTCAATATATGTATTGGGAGAGACATTATGCCTTTATCAAAGATTATGGCAGATAATATTTGTGCTCAGCTTTAGTTAGACAAAAGGCCAAATGAGGAGGGAAAGAAAAAAAAAAAAAAAAAAAAAAAAAAAAAAGTCACTTATGCTAAGTCAAGCTTCAAGATTTTTTTTTTTTTATGAAATGTCTCTTCAGGACATGGGCAATTATGGTTTGCCAAATATTCCTTGAATTATTTGTAGATTTCCAACTTCTTGGAGAAAAAAAAATATAGTATTATACTTTCCTGTTATCTTCTGTGTTTTTTTGCTCATTCAGAATAGTCTTTCTCCGACACTGATTACCACCCAAAGCTAGAGAGCCTAGTCTACCCTGCCTTTTCCAAAGGCATTTGTAGAAATGTGAATGCATCAGAGTAGCCTGCAATTTGAACTCAGCACACCATTTCCACTTTTCCTATCAATATCCATTGTTACTTACACATTTAAACAAAGCTAGCTTATCTTTAAAAAAAAAAAAAAAAAATTAAATCAGGATGTTAAGTACTGGGTTCTACCTGGACCAAAATTACTACTAAGAAATTATACAAATATAATAAACAAATGAAGATATTGCCCATCCCCAATGAGATTTAATGCATAATTTTTGTTTTGTTCTCCAAGAGATTCCCCTGCTACCATGACAATAAAAGGATTGTGAAGGGAAAATGTGTTAGTTTTCTTCCACTTTTGATCCATTTATGGATCAGAATGTGTTACATGAAAATGCCAACACATAAAAAAAACAAAATATTAATTAGATTTTTTTTTTTTACAAGTCATCAAACATATTTTAGGTTTATGATTACCATATTGAGCAAGTAGACACTATACAATCATCAACAATGAAGGAATGAGAAGTGTGAAAGGGGTATTTTTACAAAGGAAACTCCTAACAGAGAAAATAAACAAATCATTGGCATATTTGCATGTGTGCAGACACACTGAAGGGAGAAAAAGACAGCAATTATCCATCCTTAAGAGTTAAACTGGAAAAGTAATTTTTTTTTTTTTTTTTGGTGGGGGGATAAAAATTACCTAAACAAAGTTTTTTTTTTTTTCTTCCGAGCATACATTGTCACTGCATAAGGATATTCCTGGAAGTAATTTGCTATAAAAACAATGATAGATTCAGGGACAAACATAACTGACATTAATGTCAGCAAAGAGTTTCAAAAATATCTCCTGTCTAGAAAGGAACAAACCCTGAAGCGACATATACTGAGCAGTGAAAATCGTTTCAGAGACGGTTTCAGCAATGGAAGCAAATAAAACTAGTTATATTTCTGGACAGCCACCAAAAAGAAATTACAACTTATATATATATATATATATATATATATATATATATATATATATATATATATATATATATATTATATACATGTGTATAGTCTAGAGTTATTGCACAGCAGTATTCTCCTTGGTGACAGTGATGTAACCATATATTTTAATTTCATTTGCTATTCTCCTAAAAGGAGTGATTTTTACTAGCATAAGATCACATTCTAAAAGTAAGCAGGTCAGACTAACCCCTCTATCAACATCAAGTAAAGTCAGCAGATTTGTCAATTCACTACAATTATACCGTGATGTTTAACAGGCTTTAAATAACCTGCAAAAGGTTGATAAGCCATATAAAAAATAAATAAAAAATACAAGCTGCAATGCTTAACCGTTTAGAATTTGACCCATGCTGATCATTTGACCCTTACTAAGTGCCCCAGACTTTCAGCCTTGTGCCACATCTAATCTATGCTTAGAAAACCACCATTAGTTGAACCATATATTGAATACCATTAAAACAGGTTAACCCACGTGGTATGGTAACATCCAAAGATAGAGAGGTTTTTTTGGGGGGAGGGAGGGGTTAGAAGTAAAGTTCCCCCCCCACACACACACACCTCTTTTATAGATTGTACACCTGATGAAGGCCAAAGAATAGATAGAGCAAAATGTTGTGTTATCAACACCAAAGAATTAAATTGTTCAAACAAAAATTGGACTGTTGATTTTGCAAACTTGACAGAAAATTAATTTGTTAATTTGCATAAATTAACAAGCAAAAAATGCATTTCATTCAGACATTTTAAGAAAAAAAATTTTTTTGGTTAACAAACCATTAATGGTAATGATTTTAAATTCAGACCGAGCAACAAAACTATTTTTATAAAAGACTTTTCCAACAACTTACGAAAGGTTGGAGCATAAAAATAAAATAAAAATAAAAAAATTAAATTATTCTGAAGTTAATGAGGATTAATTTAGGCAAAGAGCCAAATAAATTGGACTCACCTTCAAGAGGAAGACATATTGGCAACTGATGATTCTTTCACACATTGGATGGACACTGACTAAATTTGTAACCACAAGTTCCTAAACACCCCCAAATTATAATTACCTTCTGCATTAAAAATAAAAATAGCAATATGGATGAAATCAGATTCTGGATCATGAAATGCCATTATCAGTTTCTACAACTGGACATTAAGTAGCAGTCCTTTAACAGAAGCTGTGAGTGGAACTTCCTCCTTACTAATGGAATACAAAAGGAATGAAGAGGACTTATCCCAGTGTTCATGGCATGGAATATTATCAAATTTGAAGTCTACATTAGGGAGATGTTATAAATGGCATTTTTAACAATACACTGGAAATTGTCCTTAGTTAATTAATAAACTAAGCCTGGCATATATAATTGCAATAGTTAGGTACTCAATGAGGATCAACGTAATTTGAGTTAAGCTTGCTAAGCATCATGTTATGGTAGGTACAGTCTACATTCCTCTTCAACTTCCATAATGCTAATCCTTATGACAAAGAGGGCTGCAACCTCACCAGACTGTACACTGCTGCTGTACTTTTAATAGCAAGCAGATTCTACAAGGTGGAATTACTAAACAAATTTTGAATTCAAAGTTGTCCTAAACTGGTTGCTAACCACAAAGATTAATCAATCTTGCTATTTAATCCATAACTTGGGGTAAAGAGAAGAGATAGATTCATACCTTTCACAATGGTATTTGTAGGGAAGTGAATGTAACAAACTCAGGTGAAATTCGAACTCTGATTCTAATTTTTGCACAGGTAACAATTACACTATGCATTTTAATCCCTCTTTAAATATGCACATTACTGTTTAAAAAGAGTGTAAAAAATAATCCCTGAAAGACAGAAAATGATTACAGAGTGATGGGTCATACAAAAGGTATTAGATTAAGTTACTCACCGGTCTATTTTAATTTAATTCCCCTAACATTAAAAAAAAAAAAAAAAAAAAAAAAAAAAAAAACAAACACACACACTACTAGGGATATTTCTTTATAATCCTGCCTAACACAAGCTGTGTATTTTACTTTTTTTTCTTTTTGTAACTTTATTAATTCAATCTTCCTATAAATTTTCTTTTATTATGATGTTGTGCCAAAACAGGGTTCAGAGTAGAGAGTTTTCTATGCTGATCAGGAGAAAGAGTATTCGTCATAGTCATTCTCATAAAAATATTTCACTTGGCCAGGGTCCCGAAATGGAAGCAGACATCTGGCCCTTTGAGACCAGCCTATTTAAAATAGAGCATCAAAAGGGGGCAATAAAGAGGAGAACATGATGCCAAAAAAAGAAAATTAATCTAAACTAGGAGAAAAAAAAAAAAAAATTTACACACATATATACATACATTTATATATATATATATATATATATATAAATAAAAGAGAGAGATATCTCTATGGCTTAGTGGTAGAAACTGACACCAAATTGGTCAGGTTTTGGTCCTGGCTTAAGACATTCGGATGTTTAGTCACACTGATGAGCTGTGATACAGCAAGACAGATATAGAGACAGATATAGAGACAGATATAGAGACAGATATAGAGACAGATATAGAGACAGATATAGAGACAGATATAGAGACAGATATAGAGACAGATATAGAGACAGATATAGAGACAGATATAGAGACAGATATAGAGACAGATATAGAGACAGATATAGAGACAGATATAGAGACAGATATAGAGACAGATATAGAGACAGATATAGAGACAGATATAGAGACAGATATAGAGACAGATATAGAGACAGATATAGAGACAGATATAGAGACAGATATAAAAAAAAAAGTAGGAAAAGAGACATGTAAAAATAGAAACTAATAAGTTTGCTCACCACAAAGAAATTACAAAGACAGCTTGGTAGCCATTTGAAATTGTTCCAGCTATCAATTCAAATGATACATGTTTAATTAGTTACAACACCAATATTTCAAGCAAACGATAGCTATGTACATCTTCTAGAAAAACGTTAAATACATCTTCAGATTTTTCTTTGTATCATCAAAGAATATCTAGAAAATGTTTTTTTTTGTTTTTTTTTTTACTCAATTTTATTTGGGGTTAATCTTAGAAATAATTGGGCCTGGAAAAAGACAGGGGAGAGAAGATAAAGGAAAAAAAAACAAAAAATAAAAACAGTGACGCGAGATATTGCTTGTCAAGATGTATTCTTGGTGATTTTTTGGTTAATGTGTACCATTTGTAAGCTGCCAAAATAAGAGTTCTGTCTTAACTAAAGTCCCAAGAAATCCGTGTCAAATTCCCAGGAGGTCATTTTTGTATTGTCCACTGTTTAATGTACAGAATAAGTTTGGAATAAGGAGACAGATAAATTATTGGAAGTTCTCTAATGCTGGCTGGTTTGACAGAACCATTAATCAACCATCAGAACAAAAGCAATATACTTCCTAAGAGTAAGTAATAAATATGTGAAGGAGAGAAAGCTTTTACAAAGGCTTGCAATAATAAGTAGACTAAGAGAAGAAATATGAAGTACTTGTAAAGTGAACATACAATTGGCATTGGTGAACAGGATTATCCTTCAGTCAACATTCATATTGACAATATTTAATATAAAAAAAACTTACAAGAGATTAATTATAGCCTATATTAATCATACACCAAATGTTAAAAATATCATTGAAACTTTGGATTACAGTTCAAAACTGGCAATTACAAGTAAACTCATTCTTTGTTTTTGTTTGTTTTTTTATAACTACCATAAAAATGATTACAATTTTAGAAATTATTTCCTCATCCCAAATACACCGTTTCAGATGTTTAAAAGGTTGTATGTGTTCTTTTCAAAGAAAGTCAAATTGACAGTTGGTCTTAAAAATGATATTTGTTAAGTGTGCAAGATCTGCTCTTTTTTAATCATCTAAAAACTTTTTATTGCCTTTTATCAGTATGGCTAATGCTAACCTCCAGGAAAGTGACTCATTGGGCATTCTCAGGCCAACAGTTTCCACTAATATGAAGTGGAATGATTATACTGAATCAATTGAATCTACTGCTGTGAAAGTTGGTTCACTGTGTTGTGCTAGATAAATTTTTCATGCCAGAATCTATCTTACACACAAGTCTACCATTTGTCCAGGCATTGAATATTTCTACTATATTTGGTCTGGTACATCTATGTATTTAGAGATTTCTGATACCATCCAAAGAATCAGCAATATTATCAGTCCTAACTAGGCATCTTAGCTTCAGTCACTTTCCCACTGCCATAATGTAGCTTCCCGGTGCCTTTTCTATATTGTTATGGTAACTTTCGATGAGCTTTCCTCACTGGTACCTCAACTTTATGAATTTAAGCACAGTACTAGATTGGCAGCTAAGTATTATCATTTTACAGTTGAAATTGTCAAATGTAACCATATGCCTACAGTTTCTCATCTCAGATTCTTCACTTGGGGAACTCTTCAGACTCCTTGCTTTTGAGTTAACTTTGATCTTCAAAAACTTAAACGTAATGTCAATTGCTGTCTTCTCTCTCCTTAGTTCCTGTTCTTTTATTGGATTCTCAAAGATTTATCACTCAGTAACCCCCCCCCTTGTATCTTAGTGACTTTATCACCTTGATAAAAGTAAAAAGACGGGGAAAAAAAAACAAAAGAAAAACCAACACAAACAACCTTTCAATGAATACATTCATTGATGCTTCTTAATCTGATGTTCCTCCTCCAGTCTTTAACAGTTTTCAAACATGGTTTCAGCAGATATATTCTCCAACCTACATGCTGCGTAAATATAGCTCAGTACATTTTCATCTCAATAAAAATAATCCTAAAACTTTGACACTGTTTACTTTGGTACACTTATCGTCCAGTTCAAAGTATTCCCTGGTCTTTTGAACAGGAGTAGTGGTTCATCCCTTGTTTCTATTTAGGATTAGACTTCAGGTTCCTTTTAAAAGCTTTCTCATACTCTTTTACTCCCAGTAATCCCTTGCGTCCTAGTGGCATTATCACCTTGATTGGAGTGAATTGAAAATAAAAATAATTAAAAAAATAAATAAATAAATAAACATATATTAACAATATATTGAAGCCTTATGAATTCATCTTAAAAAGATACCAAAACATTATTGATAGTGGTACAATAAAGAGGATAAAAATAATGAAAAACAAATTATAAATGATCAATTCAAAGTCCAGAAAGATAGATTTAAGAATATACAAGAAGATACAATCAGTAGAATTAGTTATGTATGATAACTCACTTAGTTCAACATGTTACATCCATCGAAATATCAACTGCCCTGCATAGAATCAGTTTTCTCATGTTGCATGTGCAGGTATATAATTTATAGATATGATTGTATGTACAATTAGTGGATGTAATTATTGAGGGAAAAAAAAAACCAGATAAGTCCACACAGAACCTGTAAACTAGATTATGATGAAAATTGTGATGTTTTACTTGAGGGAAGAATCCAGTGAACACTGACCCAAAACCAAATTATCTACACAGAATTCTCAAAGTTTTGACTTTGACATTAGTACATAGTTTTTTTTTTTTTTCCTCTCCCCCCCCCTCTTTCTTTCTTGTTAATATAGGTCCCACCAGCAACAAAGTCAGGAGTGTGTGCGGAGAGATTTTTCTTACATTAACTACAGGCTTAAGTATATAATCAGAAATGTATAACTAGAAGAAAATTGACTACTACAATCATTTTAGACACAAATATTCAGAGAACTTAAAATGATTACTTGGTTACTTATTCTAGCACATTTTACTTACAATTACTGCAATATGATACAATAGTGCATTATTTAAACAAATTAGCAATAAATAAACAAATAGTGCAATTTTATAGTTATCTATTGCTTATATTATTGCCAACTAACACCAGTTTTACATTTACATAAGTAGCAAAGTAATTGTTCTAAGTAATGCAGTTAATCAAAGTAAGTGTTGTATAATTTGCTGCGATTAGCTTATAATTTAAGTAAAAGGGAAGAATTGGCAGAGACTACTCGATTGATGGCAGTATTTATTAGTACCATTCAAGAAGAGAAGAAACAAGTCTACTATACAAATAGCTAGTGTGATGAAACTAACAGAAGTATCAATTGCTGATGTAATAATGATTTCATGGCATCAAAATTACATTAGGACATTCTTTCTATAAAATCATCAATTACTGGGGGTTTTTTGGGGTTTTTTTTTTTTTATTTATTGTCCTGTTGCAAGAATGTTTTTTTTTTAATAATAAATATAAAACAAGATTGCCCCCACCAATAAAACAGACTGTCATAAATTCAATTGCATATTCATGTGACCCACTTGCTTTATTTCCATAGCATTGTTCAATCAAGAGTATATTTGTCCACAATGCAAGAAGCTATTAATGCATACAGAAATGTCTAAATACAACCTGTCTGATAAACCAAATTTGACATTACAAGTTCATCTATTTACAGCCTACCACTGCAAAAAAATAAAAATAAAATAAAGACAAACATCACTCATATATTCAAATCAATTGTAAACAATTTTAAAAGTCAAATGAAATGTTCGGAAAAAAAAAAAAAAAATAATTAAATAAATATTCCCAGTAGTCTCCAACCTTTATGGCAGACAGATTTGGAGTGTGTCTAAAAGAGGTAAAGTTGTAAATACTTCAATGTGAGTGTAAAATATAAAAGGAATTAATACTCACAATCCCCCAAATAGGTGAAGCGACTGAAAGAAATTCTCCTTTATGTAAGCAAAAGGAGAATTTTATTTATTTGGAGGATTGTGAGTATCAATTCCTTTCATATTTTACACTCACATTTGAGTATTTACAACTTTTGAATTTCCATATATTTAAAAAAAAAAAAAAAAAAAAACACTAAACAGTGTTTGTTTAACAATTTATGCATTCTGTGGCATCAAATTATTTATATATATATATATATATATATATATATATATATATATATATATATATATATATAAAAGAAATGGACAAAGTCCGACAATTTATTTATTAAAGACATTTTTATGTTTAACGTTCTTTTTTATAGATACAAGTATTTAAGTAAATGCTCTGTTTATAATAAACAGTATTAAATAACATTTACTGGCCTGAATGTCCGAGAAATTTTCATACGGAACTGTCATTTACGCTGACGTGCCTTGTAAACAAATGACGTCATATATTAAGAAATGGACAAAGTCCGACAATTTATTAAAGAACGTTAAACATAAAGATGTCTTTAATAAATAAATTGTCCATTTCTTAATATATGACATCATTTGTTTACATTTGATACGCCAGAGCAGTTATGAATGTACGAGATTCATGGAAGATTGAAGTTTATAAGCAGTAAATTCGACCTTGCCTACCGAACGCTCCTTTGTGGCCGATTGGTAAGGCACGTCAGCGTAAATGACGGTTCCGTATAGGATGCAGGTTCGAATCCTGTCAAAGGACGAATATTTTCTATGAAAATTTCCGACATTCAGGCCGGTAAATGTTATTTAATACTGTTTATTATAAACAGAGCATTTACTTAAATACTTGTATCTATAAAAAAAGAACGTTAAACATAAAAATGTCTTTAATATATATATATATATATATATTATTTCTTTTTCTTTATTTTAAAAAGTCATGTTCCTTTAAGTTATAGATGATCAGGACTCTCCAGATGATTATCGGTGAGAGTAATGACTTCTTGGGGAAAGGTACTGGATTGTTTTTACCACTGCCTTATCCTTGGCTTTAAATTTAGAGTTCACTGTGCCATGCTACACAAATCTTTTTTGACAGAATCAATCCATGACTATTATAAGCCTACCATTTGACCATGTGTTGAATACTGCTACTCCATCTGGTCAGGTGCCTCTGAATACATATTTAGAGATTCTTGATAAAATTCAAAAGGTCATTAACATTATCAGTCCTAACACTGATTTAGATTTTATTATAGAATGAAAAATATTCTTTAGGAAATTGAGTTTTTCAAAAAGCAAATGGCAGGGAGTCGGGTAGGATTCAATTAATTCATATCAGCTAGTTTTATTTCTTAAGTATTCAGAAGATATTTTTTACCTTCTGAAAGGAAACCAAAACAAAATGTACAGTAGAAAAAAATATGATTGAAAAGGATACATAGAATCAGAAAGTGACAGTTGAAATTTCTAGGGTACATAAGGAAAGAGGTCTTGGAAAATTTGACACTCACTGGATATGTTGAAAGCAAGCAAGTCTGAGAAAAGCAGTAAATAACTTACCTAACAAGCTTATGTAAATGGTTGACACAACAGGGTTTAAAAGAGATAGCAAAAAAATAAACATTGCTAAGAGCTAGAAAGGACAGAAAAATTGTAGAGAACAATGACCACTCACATGCAGAAGTGAAATACCACATAAGAATAATGACGATGAAATAATGAAAATCATAAATGCTGCCCAAGCTATAAAATGTCAACTATAACATATTATAAAATTAAAATATCTTTCTCTCTCTCTTATATATATATATATATCTCAAAGTACCATTTACAACATCACAGCAAGTAGAGAGTCCTACAGAACACATATAGCTACCCATTTTATTCAAAGCCTGACAATCATAGACTGTCTAATTGATGGATTTATTTTCTACAGCTCATCAATCCTTTACAAGGTATTTAAAACCAGAAAATATTTTTTATACTGTGAATTTTTTTTTTTTTTGGCAGGGAGGAGGGGAGTGATTTAGTGATACAAGTCTTACTAATTGACCCATGACTGGTGTGGGGAGGGGAGATTAGAGGTGGATTCATGTCATTCCAAAAAGGTATTTGAACATAAATGGATAACAAAACCTAGCAGGAATTAGAACTGCTCTTGGATTAACAATTTCAAGCTATTATCCATTACACCACATGTAAATCCAAGCTTACAGCACCCAAGCAGTCACCCATTTAGGTACTGACCAGGTTCAACATTGCTTAACGCCCTGCAAGAATAAGTGAGGGTGGCATAATAGTTCTCATTGCTCATGACGTCAACACCAAAAGATTAACAGTCTACTTCACTGGTGCCTTTCATGGGGTTCACTTGATGACCTGGCTACTTTCAAGAAATTGGCTCTCCAACATGCTGTAGTTGATGGCTAATGCTATGAATTTGAAACTGGAAATAAAAAAACATCCCAAACTGGTATATCTGCTATGTTAAAGAGAAAGGAGAATGTTGGTGAGGGTGGGGCTTTCGTTAACAACCTACTAAAGATATATTCTCAAATACCTAACACACCCTGTTTGTGTGGGAGGTGTTTCTATGGCTAGCAAAACAAACCAAAAAAAAAAAAAAAAAAAAAAAAAAAAAAATGCAAATTTAGTAAATAACACTTCAAAAGTCTTCAGTGTATTTTTTTTTTTTTTTAAGCATTTCACCCAAGCAAGGCAGGAAGCCACTAGGACGCAAGGGGTTACAGAAAATAGCAAGATCAGATAGGAGTGATAGAAGAAAGGATGAGGGTAGAGGGATAGATTAAGGAAACTGCATGCATGAGTTGTAACAAATTTAGTATAGGCAATAAAAAAAAAAAAAAAAATGAACATAGAATAGGCAGCAATCCAGATAGGTTTTCAGGTTAATGTTTTGACTTTTTAGCAACTTGGGGTGTTGGGCAAAACTAATGTTCTTAAATAGTCTTGTCATGAATGTCATGCATAGTACAAAAACCTGTTCAGAGTGATCTGAATTGTCAGCGATATACAACTGCTTTCTCAGATCAGTGGTTAAAAATGGCTTTGAGTGAATGAAATCTATAAGCTTCAACAAGAACAATTCTTCAAACCCAGAAAGTTGTACCAAAAAACAGAAATGACATCACTTGAGGACTTTCAACAGCAGCAACAACTAAAATGGATAGCATATGTAATTTGATTGATTTGATTTTTTATATTTTTAGATTCTAATAATTTGAGGAAGATAATAATTTACTGATAGAAGAACAACTAATTAACCTATATCTGGGAGGACAAAAACTGGATGCAAACCTTTCCCTGAAAAGTTATTTGCATGTAAGAGAATGTAAGGAACCTAACTAGAATTGGAACATACTTCTCCAATTCCAAAGCAGTTATCTATTAAAATCAAGTTTACAGCACTTAGTATTCCCAAGTGGTCACCCATCTGACCAAGCTCAATGATGCTTAACTTCTGTGATTGTATGGGAATGAGCGTTTCAACATGTATGGCCATAAGCCCACAATCAAGATGTTGATGTTCCCCACTACTTTAAACAAAAGTCTAGGAAGGAAACCCCCATCAAAACGGGAAAGTGTGATAACAGATACTGGACTTGAGAAAACTATTTTCTTGGAAACTAGTCTCATCTTGAAAAATTTTTAACCAGAAGTGACACTGGCTACTCGGTCAATGAATGCTGAATATTTCCTTACGTGGAAATGGCTAATATTACCATTATCATATGAACGGGTCATTGAACAACTTATTACTGCACACGACTTTCAAGAGTGATTACCTTTTTGATTTTAAAAGGTTGCAAGTAGGTAGTAAAAAGAAGAGTCATTTTTAAAATGTAAAGGTCTTACATCCCATATTCTGAGAGATTGCTTTTTAGGTAAAAACTCCTTAATGACAAAAAGTTATGCTTCCGTTGAGGAAAATCTAGTCAGTGTCAGCTCTATCCTCAAAAATTCATATTACATAGTAGTTCCTTTAGAATTTTTTTTTAAATGCCATACCCCTTCATCATGTAAACAAATCATAGCTCTCTATAGATTCCTTTTGCTCATCATCTGTGAACTGATATGAACCCTTGAAAAAAAAAAAAAATAAAAATAATAATAGTGGAGTCATTTCTCATTGTCTTCTCCAAGACTGGTTGCCACCTAAGGCCAAAGTTCAAAAAAAAAAAAAAGTGATTTAACCCATAAGCAGAATGTGGAAGAGATAAATTCATGACTTTCCTAATTATATTAGTATGAAAGTAAATGCAATGGACTAAAACAGAATTTGAACTCAGCTCATCTATAACAATTACATCATCTACACATTGTTAGATGACACATACCTACTGCAGGTGGTTTTGCTATGTGTTGGCTCACAAGGAAAACACTTCAAAATGAGATAAGTTACTGTCATCCAGAGTTTCTATCAGGTTGTCTTCATGGTCAAATTTCCTGAATATTTTGGTTAAAAAAAATAAATAAATATAAAATAAAAACAAATTACGTGTTTATTTATACACACACAGATGTGCAGGTTAGCAGCTCAAAACGAGAACATGCAAATACACTTAAGGTATCCATTTCTTCTCTCATCAGTTATGGACTATGTAATTGGGCAGAATAAGTACTTTAGTTTTGGTTAGCAAACAGTCTAGAAGGACAATTCTGAATGCAAAACTGGTTTGACATGGAGCTACCAACCCCATCCCAGAAGCAAGCAAGTGGAAAGATTTGAATAAAGTAATATTTTCATAAAAAGCAGATTAAATCTAACAGAAACAAAACAAAACAAAAAAAATAAAAGGGGGTTGCTTTTCTTTCTGGACACCTCCAATGCTATTGAGATTTATTCTATGGGTAATAGTTACAAGTTTTATAAAATGATGATGATGATGATTGGAGCTAAGAACAGAAAACTGATCACTTTACATTGGCTGGAGGCAAGAAAGATTTTATTCAGCTAACCAACATCAGATTTTATCAACACATCAAGACAAAAACAACAATCATGAAATATCAATGAGAAACTTCCATATATTTCATATCTATGGCCTCTGGCTACAATGTAATAGTGGTACTATCAGTCCTCCTTATAGAGCTAAATTTGACAAACATTGAATCTGACATTACCTCAATGGCCATCCATTTTAGAACACAAAAACATACCAGAATAGGGATATGAAAATAACATGCGTGTGTCGGTTCACATACACAACCAGTTTCATTGAATGTGACAGTCAAGAAAAATTTTAAGTTTTCTAATGTTTTTTTCAGTTTTTGTTTGGGATGGGGGCTAAGAGTACAGGAACTGACGATCTGTCCATAATAATTATTATCCCAATTATTAGCCATTTTCAAGGGGGTTTATTAATGTTTTCCAGTGTTTATGTTCAAATGTGTATTGTGTGAAAATAGTAGCAAATCTAAGCTGTACAAAAAAAAAAAAAAAAAAAAAATGTAGCTGTGATTCCATGTTGGGTTGTCTGTTAAAAGGCCCCAACACATCACTATCATAGTTAGATAAGGTAAAGTTTAAGCTCAGCTTGAACTGGTTTATATAAAGCTTCATATTTATATAATCTTCAAACAACCTGACATACAATCACAGCCAGATTTCTCTTGCACAGCTTGAAAGTAATAATTCTTCCACAAAATAATATTTAGAAAACAAGTGTTGAAAATATTAGCAAACACCTTGAAAATGGCTAACAAATTGTCCAAAAGCACTTGGGACAATCATTATGAAGAGTTTCAGCAATGTCTTAACCACCCAAATAGAAAAACTTAATAAAACAGGTCTAGGAGAAAGGCTGAGATTTATATATATATATATATATATATATATATATATATATATATATATAGAGAGAGAGAGAGAGAGTTAATACAACAAAAAGGTTTGTCACTTAGCTGATTGAGGTTACCTTTAACATCTGTTCCAGAGATTCTTAGACAGACCCTCTGGGAATCACTCCATCCACTTATTAGGGGTGTATCAGCAATTGACTGTTTATACTTAGATTTTTTCATTGGTGCAAGATATTTTTTGTTTTCAGAGTGTACAGATTCCCACTCTTTAGGAAATCATTTTCCAGGACAGCACTTGTTCATGGAGGTTTTTATAATTTTCCATTAGCTCTAATATTTACATGTTTAACCAGTTTTATTCTTACCTTTTTATGATGTAGGGTTAATGATGAAGTATCTTGGATTCATTACTGACAAGTATATAGAATTCAAAAAAAAAAAAAAAAAAAAAAAAAAGCCATGCCTAACAAATGACCAATTTTTTTAATCAACCTTCTATCCAGAATTCTGAAGTTGGCAAACAGGCAACAATGGCAGAGTCAAGAAATTAGAGTTCAACCATCAAATTCTGAAAGTGTCGATCCATCCTAAGTTTCACCAAAAATTAATACATATTTTTTCAAGTGAAGCTGTTTTGGAAGCAAAGATCCACTAAGTGCTAATAATGACTGGCATAGTTTTCTTTTAACTCCTGTTCAGATTTAGGCATGTTTGCTCAAATGTTTCCTTACAATAACATTGCCAAAAACTTTGCATGTAGTACAACCAAAACAGCATAACTGATTTGTTTTGGCTTGGTACACTATTTCATAGAGGAAATTATAAAAGGCATCAGACAATCAAATTGCTACATCATTTCATTTGATGAATGCCTGAATAAGGTTACTCACACTGAGCAAATGGATTAATTGTTTGGTACTGGAGTGAGAATGAAGACATGGTGGTAATAAATTACCTACACTCTCAGTTTGTTGAGAGAATGAAGAATTTTTTATCTTCACTTGATCCAAATAAGCTCCTACAAATATCTATAGATGGCACACCAGTAAACTGGAAGTTTGAGATTATTTGAGGAATGCTCAAAAGTTATTAAACCTTGGGAGCTGTGGTCTCCATACAGTTCATGGGAGTTTCCAATAGGATAAGAGGGAAGATTGATGAAAGCCCAAGATCTCTTTGGCAGATTTTTCATGATACACCAGCTAGGTAGGATGATTTCTTTGAAATCCCAAAAACCTCAAACTTCCCCCTCAAATTTTGTGCTCACAGGTGGATAGAAGATTTGCCAGTCTCAGAGCAGCCATTGAGATATGACCATCTGTACAGAAATTTATGAACTACTACAAAAGATTCTGCAAGGTCGAACCAACATCAGTGTCCTATCCCATAGCAAAAAAGGGTGTTGTAAACCCTCTTTTTGAAGACAAGCTGCAGTTTTTTTGTTTTTTTATCTACATGGCAAGGTTGCTTAGATTCTTCCTTGAAGGTTTTTTAAAGGATGTCCCAATGATGCCTTTTTTGGCAAAAAGAGCTTAAATCTATCTTGGTTAATTTGCTTTTTTGCTTCATGAGATAATCAAGAACAACAGAACATCCTTACGCTTCATGTACTATTAGAAGTTGACATTGGCTTTGCCGCCAAACACTTATTAAATCCTCTGAGAATCTTCCTGGCAACCAACTGCTCAGTATACAGTTCAGGAAAAAATGTCTAAACTTCCTTTCTACAACAGCAAAGAATCAACTGTAAAGCATTTAAGATCTCTTGATCCTTTGTTCATGATCAGTGAACAGACGAGTGCCATATTAAAATTTGAAAAGCTCCTCTAGCTGATTCTGAATACCAAATGGCATACTGCACAGCAATGTGACCAAATTCTTGCTGAATATGAAATATTACTCGCCAAGATAGCCCAAGAAAATAAGAGTTCCTAGAGTTTAACTCTTGTCGAGTAGACACATTTCTAGGAAAATTTTTAAGAGGTAAATTAGAATACACAAATCTGTGAAAGTTACTGAAAAACCATTTCACATTGTCACATGGGAAAAAGCAGTTGAAAGAGGATACTTTGTAAACAAGGACATTTTGGTAGGAAACCTGAAAGAGAAAACACTAATTTCTCCAAGTTTTATACAAGATTCATTGTTGGATGGCCCATTAAAAATACCCAAATCCCTAATACAGCATTGCAAATCTTCAAGAATGATGTAGGTTAGTTATTTGGAGCAAGGAAAGAAAAAGAATCTGCAAATGACATTAAAAGGGAAAAAAAAATAATGGCCAGCATAAGAGGCAGATACAATGGCGTGAAGGGACAAAAAAAAAAAACAAAAAAAACAAAAAAAAAACACAACACACGTACAAAAACAAGACTTTACACTGCTTCTAGAATTCAATGCCTACTGCAAAAAGTATTGCAGAAAAAAAAAAAAAAAAAAAAAAAAAAAAAAAAACAAAGTGACCATTCTAGATACTACTTTGTTTCAATTAAAAGAAAGATTGCCAAGCAGTCACCAGTCTAGGTAGTGATTGTCTTAATGTTACTTAACTTTGGTGATTGTACACAAACCAGTGTTTCAACATGATGCAGCCATAAGAAAATGATATTTTGTAGATTCAAAGTTTGCTGGTGCCATTGTGCTCACCACATAGCTGTTGTAGTTTCAATGGAAACTGCAAAGTATTACTTTCAGAGTACCACTGTGTATTTATTACTCCATTAAAAGAAGATTCCAGACATCAGTAATTTTTTTTTTTTAACATTTTTCATAAGTAAATAATCATAAACAAATAAAATCCATAATTTTCATGCATAAAATAAAGATAACCTACTAAGACTTAGGAGTTCAATTAGAAAAATAAAGAAATCTAGATAAATAAGATTTCATTTAACTTTTCTTTTTTTTCATACATTCTTTCATATTTCTCACATTTCAATTAAATTAACATCTGTTTTACTTTCTGCATTTGTACTTATTTAAAAATGAAAAGAAAATGTAAATCTGAGTTTTTACCCAATTTATTTCACACTTGACAAGTAACTTTCAAAAAGAAAAAAATAGATATGTCTATAAAAATGAAGGTGTAAACAGATACTGAGAGAATCATGAAAAGGTTGGTAACTATGGAAGGTCATAGGTGAAACATCATGTGAAACAATGTTTATCAATAATTTAATGGACATCAAAGATAATAAAGTTAAGAAAAACAATCACACACACTTATACATACATACGCTATCAGATTTTAAAGTCTTCATTTTCCTTTGGCATGATGTGATATCAAATTTATTAAATCTTCTATCTTCTGTTATGGATGATCTGATCTTGCTTCATTCAAGAAAACTTTTTTTATAAAAAAGAAATATTTTGCATATTTTCCTTATTTTACCACCTAAAATAGTTCAGAGTAGGATTCATGATAAGAATGGAAACATCACATATTGTGCTTCTTTCTAGCTACACTGATCTTTAACGCCACTGATTACGTTGTCAGATTTGGTCAATTGCTGGGTTTTCCAAAATGGAATCAATTTTACTTTTTGATTGAAAGCTTTATAATAAATAGGAAGTAGTAAAGAATTAGGAAATGCAAGAGGAGGGAGGAGGAGGCAACAACCCAAAAGGCGTAAAATGGGGGGGGGGAGGGGGCAGCAAGAAAACTAGAAGGAAATTGAAAAACAAACAAACATTTATACAGACACACACGGAAATACAGAAAAGAATGGAAACACACTTGTTCACTATATATCAAAAAAGGGAGAGGGAAACAAAGATTGGTGGGAAAAGGAATAAAAATTGCAATATACATATATATTTTTTTTTTTAACTATAAAAAAATGTTAAATTAAAATTTCAGACACACTGGTTTGTACATTAATATTTTTGTTTTATTTAAATTAGGTTCCTGGACTAGTTTCAGACAGCATGGCCATCAACAGGAGAAAAACAAAAAAAAAAAAAAAAAAAAAAAAACAAAAACACCCTGCTTGTTAATATCAGTGAACCACAGGAGTGTTTGAAGAAAGTGAACTCTGCAGTTTTCATTTTTTTTTTTTTATCATTAATTTTGGTCAGCCCTTGTATTTTTAAGTCCCTTTCAAGTTTTTTTTTTTTTTTTTTTTTTTAAATAGAGGCTGGGAAATTTATGAGTCGCAGAATTCCCTCCTTAGTCATTTTGACAGCCTGATTGGCTGCTGGGTAGGGGATATGTGTGTTAAATGTTATCTTTTAGTCTTTTCTTTTTTTGGTGTGGTGGGGTGATATGTGATATATATATATATATATATATATATATATATATATATATATATATACACACACCATAATTCCCATAATTCCCTCTATATAATATGCATTTAAAAAAAAAAAAAAAAAAAAAGTAAAATCAGGGATGCATAGTTAGCACAGTTACAAAAAAATCTTTAAAAAGTTGCCATAAAATAAAAGAATTATCATAAAACTAAATTAGGATATTATTCTAGGTTTAAAACAGTTTTTTTTTTTTTTAATAAGAGTAGGAAACAGGTCATAATGAAACAGGAGAGGTACCATTTATAGAATTTGATTATCAAACAAGGAATGCATATGCGCGAGTAGAAGCATTTTATCCCCACACTTTCAGCATTTAGTGGTGCGTATTATGGATGAAGGCATATTATGCATGGGGAATTACGGTACTTATGTGTGCGTATATATATATATATATATATATATATATGTGTGTGGGGGGGGAGACCTCAACAAGCATGTCTGTCTAGTGTGGTTCAGAAATGTGGATGGGGGTTAATCTATCGAATTATATATTAATTCTATCTGTGTTTAATCTGTGGTTAAGTCCATCTGGACAAAGTGTTTTGAGGTGCAAAATCCACGCACATATGAGAGGTGGGGGATAAGAGTATATAGTAAGAAAAAAATATTCATCTTTATTACTTTTCTGCATTTGAAATTCATGTTTGCATGATATTGAGGATTTTTTTTTTTTTATAGCTTATCAATCCAAGGTGAGAGATGAGCTCAGGAATGAGAATGGATAATCTTAGTTGTCAACATCTGTGGAATTTTTACAGGTCTGAATAGTCATTCCTCACCACAATATAACACAGCTCTATAGATTAAAGAAAAGATCCTCCTTCATAATGGAACAGTACTAGCCTGAACAGATATTCCCCACCCCAATCACTTCATGCACCCCAGCAACTGAACTGACTGCGCCAAACATTGTCAGTAAAAGTCCTTTATAATTGATAGTTTTTTTTTTTTTTCTTCTTTTGCATGTTAACAGATTTTCTTAAATGTAAAGGACAATGGTTTTGTCTCAAAACCATATATATATATATATATATATATATATATATATATATATATGTGTGCATTTACAATTAAATGTTTTGTAACTCTTTAGTGCCAACTTAACAGAAAATGTTATATTATACATTAGTTAATGACAATTAAAAAAAAAGAAAAAATACTGCTATTATCCTAAGTCTAGAATAAAGCATGTATATAGGTAATCATTCCACAAGATATTTGCATAAATATTATAATTTTATCTCTGAAGTTTTTTTTATATATATATATATATATATATATATATATATAAATATATATATATATATATATATATATATATATAAATAAATGTGTCACTTTGCTGATTGAGATCATATTCAGCACCTTGACTGAGTTTCGTACACAAACTGTTTCATAAACATTCTGTCAACTTGTCAGTTTTCCTGTTAATTCCCCTCTCCAAGTTCTCCATTGTTTTAACCAGGGTATTGAACTCACACTCTTTATCCACTGTGCCATGTGTCCCTGAGGACACATGGCACTTTGGATAAAGGCGTTAGTTAGATCCAGTGACAGGACCCAAAGATTGTGAGTTCAACCCCTGGTTAAGGCAGTAGAGAACTTGGAGAGGGGAATTAACAGGAGATAACTGATACAGTCTACACTAGTGAGCAAAATAAAGGGTTCAGTTTGACATTCCAACCACCTGAAGAAGGCTGGAGTGTACAACGGCCGAAACGTCAGTAATAAATATGGCGGCAAAGATGAGGACAATAGTCCGAATAATGTAAATAGTTCACATGTAACATCTTCACTCAGTTGTGCTTTGCTGGTAAATGAAGGTCAGGAAATGATAGGACAAGTATGCAAAATAAGTTCTAGAATAATGACAAATGTCTCAAAATTTCAAATTTAATTCTTATATACAGTTTGCAGCCATAATACTTCCGATATAAGACATTAGTGGTGATGGTATCTTCATCCAGCTAATGTCTTATGCAATTATTATATTTCTGCCACACCATATATAAATGGTTAAAAGAGTTAATGGTCGTTCAGGAATTCAATCCTCATGTCAAAGAGACAAGCACCATCACAAGGATGGATTAACAATATGGGATACTTTAGCATGAAGACTCAAATCAGAACAAGCAACTCCCAAAGATTAAATAAGTTTTTTTTTGCCTTTTGTACTTCTCAGTTGTGGAACTCACTTCCAGCTTCTTGCTTCCCAGTCAAATCTGATCTTCAAAAATTTAAATGCAATGTCAATCATTATCTTGACTTAATTCTTTTATTGTTCTCTCCCCTCCCCACCTTCATTCTTTAACATCTTTTTTATCCTTTGCATCTTAGTAGCTTTATTGTCTCTTTTGGGATGAAATGTTTATAATAAAAAAAAAAAAAAAAAAAAAAAAAAAGGTAAAAGAATTGTTCATTCCTAAAATTCAGAAAATGTCAGTGAATTAGAATTTCAAATTATTTTACTGCTGATATAAATTCTATTGACATATTATGTGACACTGCATCTGGGTGGGGCAGGTAGCACAAATCTAAAACAAATATTAAGTGTTTTGCTCAATTACAAGTAATTGATTTTGAAGGCAAGTTCAAATCTTATTTAAACTTTACCCTTAGTTGATTAATGTCCATGTGATCATTCTAGAATCATTGTTATTTCTCAAGACTATTGACGAGGTTTGACTTCTGATAAAGAAAAGATATTTCCATGCCTACAAAAAAAAAAAAAAAAACAATGTATGCAAGTGAAAATGGTAGCTGAAAAATTCTTAGCTTGATACACTTCCTAAGATCTGATAAAAGATTTTTTTTGTATTTGTCAGTTCAAGAACTTTTCAGCACCTCCCTCAAAATTACAATATTGAAAAGGTTATTTTCAAACAAATGAAGTTTAATTTATGTGAACCCATTATTTTGAAAAGGAGTAAAGGTTTATCCCTTGTTTTAGGTTTGGTTTCTTCTTCCTTCTAAACTACTTTAACTCTCGACTTCTGATGTATCTGCCTAAACTCCGAAATTTTATTTACTAAATATTTTTTTTTTTTCCCTCCTCAGTAGGTGTAGATAGGTTTACTCATCATCCAGTTCACAAATCTCCCTGGTCTTTTAAAAAGTAGAAGTTTATCCCTCATTTACTGTTTAGGATTGGTTTTCTGATTCCTTCTAAAACATCTTTCATTCTTTCACTCCCAGTGGCATCATCACCTTGCTTGGGGTGAAGTGATTAAAAAAAAAAAAAAAAAAAAAAAAATCATTGTTAAAAAAGGTCACCCAACTTCCAAATAGATTTTGCAAAAATTCTAGCATAGAATAATTGATTATTTTTTTTAAGTAAACTTCATAGATAATTTCAAAGAAAGTCTATAGGATGTAAAAATGGTGAATAAAAAAATATATACACTATTTACATTGTTTCGGCTGTTGTACACTCCAGCATTCTTCAGATGATGGAATTTCAAAATGAACCCTTTATTTCTTCCACCCATATATTAATATAAAGAATTTGTGTATGTCAAAATTAAGATAAAGAATAAATATTCACAATACAATTTAGTGGTAATTCTCACAGTAATTAAGAATTTCCTCTACAATTTCTTTTCCTATTTTACCAAAACAAATTAAAAATAAAGCTCAAGGAACATGTGTTTGTTTTTAAGACAAAAGAGTAAGAATAAGAAGTGTCTATAATTATCGGAAAATATCCAAAAATGCACAGACCTAGACTTTCCATCTTCCGTCGATAAAACTTAAAGAGGATAAATCAGATGGGGTGGTGTAGCAATATCAAGTGTCAGGTGATATCTTGCCAAAGACCCACCTGCAATACGTCTCAGAAATCACTGACAATTAATTACCTGTCTTGGCAGAGAATGTCAGCTTAATGGAGTGGACCCTATCAAGAAACAGGTCAAATGGTCCTGACAAAGAAGGTCATTGGGCGAAGTTAGACCTTGAGTTTTTGACGAATGACTTTAGATAAAGCTGACAAAGCAAAGAACAATGTTCTCTATAAAACAGTGGCCCCTAGAGGAGAGAGACACTGAGTGGACAGAGAGATGAGTGACAATTCACGCGTGCTAAGCTACATAAAATAAAGATATGCACATTAGATGGTTCGCTCCTTCAACTATGCTTCGCTCTTCTACAGCAGAAGGTTACAACGAAAAAAGTTTGCCTACTGCTATAATCGTCTCATTGTTTTATTTCACAGGTGACAATCTGGCCAAAGAGTTAGTTTGTAAGCCACAAGCATTGACTGGACAAGAGCTGTACTCTAAGAACAAACCTGGTGTCTGGTTTGAACTACAATGCTACAGCGGGAATATGGCATTCAATTATAACATCTAATAATACCTTTAATAAAGTTAATTTCTCACCTGTTATTTTGTTAATCTACAATGTTGGAATATAAAGAAAAGTTTTTTTTTGTTTTTTGTTTTTTTTAGAGAAGGAAAAAAAAAAATCATCATTTCAGTAAATCCCCAATTCAATAGAATAATCAGTCAACATGTTAAATCTGAATATAACCTGTGTAAGTAGATATAGGCACACACAGAGAGGCTGTCGATTATTTTGAGTGTGACAACTTTCTTAAATCAATCATTATTTGAATCTTTCATGTAAGAAGGTATCTGTAACTCAGGAGTAGTGATAAACACTTATGCAAACTGAACAGCACTATAAACATCAACCATCACTCACCAGAATGCTCAAGATGGCCGAGAATAACCTGTGACTGAAGCTAATTCCAAGTTGCCCCACTCCTAACCAAGGCTGAAGAGCCCAGTCTGTCCTACTATTTAACCAATAGCTGACAGGAGAAAAGATGGACTCATAGCTTTCGTAAGGGTATTTGTGCGAAGATGAATGCAACAAAAAGTCTTCTGAGCATCTATCAATTATGCCACCCAGACATATTTCACATGTACATTTCATCTTTTATAATAATACAAGCAAATAAATTTATAATGAAATTTCAAAAAGATTTATTTACAAAAGATGGAACAAAAAAAAATATAAGATATTCAATACATGGAAGAAAGCAGAATGAAAAAGAGCCCCACACTTTGAGGAAAAAGGACTTTGTTCTCACCGACAATCATCAGTCAATTCTTATACAAACCCATTAGCTTTGCATATTCATCTGCTAGTGTTGTAGCCCAGTCTTTATTGTAAACCTCTAATGCATTCAAATTAATAAAATGTCAAGTAGAGGCACAAATTTACAATAAGGTTCATGTAAAACACTGACCAAACCCCTTGAATAGGTTGATTCTTATTTCCAAACCATTATTTCATTGTATTGGTGGTACGTTTCAGATCGTTGTCCTGCTGAAACACCTAACTGCTCTTCATTTGTAAAGCCTTAACTAATCTAAGATGCTTCTCGTTAAATCTATCTGAACATTGCTCCATTTGTACTTGCTTTGATTAGGTGAAGCCATCTTGTATCACATGATGAAAAACAGCCTTGTAGCATTACACCAACAGCAACTGTGTCCCCCACACCTATTCTTCCTCCAAATTTGATCATGTGAATGGAGACCAAATAATTAACTTGGTAACATCAGCCCAAAGTGGTACTTTTCATGATATACAATAGACTTTTTAGACCAACTCCAGGCATGTTTAAAAAAAAAAAAATTTTCAAGTGATAATATCTGTTGGATTAAATAAATAAATCCATTATTTCTTTGAAATTGCTTTGCTTACATTCAGATACAAAACTTAGCAGATATAAACGTTAGAGAATCTAGGAAGGATTTGCATTTATAAAAAAGGCACTAATTGGCTTTGCTTGATCAGTGAGAATGTCGCCAAGTCTGTCTAAATCAAGTCAGATCTAATGATGCAAAGGAGGAATGCAGTTTCAAATCCTGATGGAGGACACATTTTTCTTTAGTAAGATTCTCTCAAATATTCAGGCCAGTAAATGAAAATAAATATTACTCAATAAATAAATGGGGTGTCGACTCAAATATGGGTTGACACTAAAAAATGTTTAAAGTACTAAAATGAGAGATAGATATATATATATATATATATATGAGGCATGTTTCATTAAATAATATAGACAATTGTTGTCTATTTATTTTATGTAAATTCTTTTCATATCATCTGATAAGCTTAATAATATTATCATTAAACGAAGAAAGAAAATCACAATATAATATAAACTAAACTACACCCAGCTGATCCTATCAAATTCAGAGCGGAAGCTTCGAACCATGGATATTCAGCTTTGCCACCAATGTTGATTCAGATTTCAGTAGTTAGTTTTCTCTACTAGCAATTTGAACGATGACAAAAAAAAAAAATAAAAAAATAAAAAAAATGTAAAAGGGTCATGCCATGAAGTAAAAGGTTCTTGGCAAAAAGCTTACATAAGCAAGCCTGCACAGAATCAATACAACATTAATGAGTGCATAAACACCCAAATAAATTCAAGGGTTAAGTGCATTTAAGAGGATTGTCAGTAACGTGTGGAAATATTGAAGAATTTACCCAACTGTTGAGATAATTAAAAAATGGTTAATTCATGGATTGGTCCTGCTTGAAAAAATTTTTCATACTTAGATCTAGATTTATCTGCAAGGAGTTGGAGGCACAGGAAATAATTCTGGATGAATAATATAACTAAGGAAAACTAAATCTATTAAAAAAAAAAAAAAAAAAAAAAAAAAAAAAAAGAAAAGGGAAAAGAAAGTTACAAAAATTAAAATAGTCATACTTATAAATTTAATAGGATAACTTATTTATCCCGGAAATTCAACAAAGAAGGCCAAAGAACACATCAGCTGAATTATAATAAAAACAGAAGGGGGGGGGGAGTTAATAAACACATTTTATACTGTTTAAGAATTCTATAAATTCTAATTTACTTATATTGAAATTTTAAAAACAAATTTAAGTGAGTAGTAATTCATGTACAAAAATTGACAATACTGTTCAAAATCCCAAGTTGCTTATATTAACCAAAAAAACAAAAATAATGAAAGGGGAAAAAAAAAAAAAAAAAAAAAGTTTTAATAATAAATGACTCAATCAAAACTAGTAAAACCAAAGATAAAATTAAGTTTAAAACAACTAACAATTTTGGGACAAAGTCAATTTTGTCAGAAAATGAAATTAGTAACATGCAATATTAGCACACTCACCATGCAAATGCACCTAAAGCATTTCACTTATAAAATGAATGCTTAATTGGTGGTCAAGATAGTTGCACATTTGCCAACTGGCAGTAGAAGAGAAAGTTTAACACACGTTAAAAGTAAGATTTTAAATACAGTCAAACCTCATCTACAGACCCACCACCACCAATGGACTGCAGATAAAACAGACAAAATCTGAAGGAAAAAAAAAGAAGAAAACTTCCAAAATCATCAAAGATGTATTTAAAAATATGCTGGCTTAGCGGAAGGAGTTATTAATTTTCAAAGTGACCACTCGACAGCAGTGACAGGCCTTTCAATTGTAAACAAAAAGGTGGGTGTACAGTATATAAAGTACAATACATTAGCACATACATGAGAAAGTAGCTGTAAGAAAGCTATTATTTTTCTTGTTTTTATTAATACATCTATATTAAGTATACATTTATTTATGCCATATATACATGTTTATAGCATTTACATTATGATCATAACTACTGGTAGTTCCTGTAGTGGTTTTATGACTAAAAAATTATATATATATATATATATATATATATATAATCCCTTCCCATCTACAGACAATCAGCATTAATGAGAGGTTTGTCTGTACAACTTTCATCAAGAGAAAGATTGATACAACAATTTTCTACCTTTTGCCAACAAGTCTTGTGCCTGATTTAAGTAAGCTCTGATAATATTTATTTACCTAATACAAAAATTAATACATACATGAAACTTGAAAAGACAACAAAAAAGAAAAAGTAAAACCGATCAAAATGGAAATACAATTGAGAATCCATTTATGTACACAAGTCAATAGTCAGTTAATCCCCTCATCTTTTACTTACACTTTAGTAATGAAACAGAGATATAACCAATGACAAGCATTCCGTGTTCTTTATGATAAATCAAAAGGAATTTTTATGACTTGAAATTACATCATGACCTTTTAAGTTTCAAATCAGTATAGTTTACAAAAGATCAACAGATTATATTTGTTACCATAAATAATTCTTTAAATTTAGAACAGCCACATTAATCTTATTTAAACAAAAAAAAAATTTAAAAAAATAAAACACAGATTACGCAATTGAGTTGTCCTACCATTTAGCTAGTATCTCATATTAGACAAACTAATTTTAGCAGAATGATAATTATTGCACTGAACCAATTTTGGTACAAGAGCACGTCTGAAATTACCAATGAGGAACAGACACCTTAGCAATGGGTTTTGGAGTTGAGTACTTACAAGGCCAAATGTTTTATTCATTAATTTGGATGTGTTCACAAGTTTGGCTGTCAGATATACCACATTTGCCAAAAATGTGGTAACTGTAACAACCCAAATAAGGATACTAGTCCAAATAAATTGGTCTATAATGATAATTCTACCAATCAAAAAAAAAAAAAAAAAAAAAAAATTTAAGAGGAAAAAGGTTAACTAAATTTCTTTTCAGCACAAAATTTACTTTTTTCACCGTCAAGTGCATTTAAAAATTTTATACAAAACAGAAAGAGCAATAAAATTTATTAAGAGAAAATTTAATTCATTTGCATTAAAGAAGTTTCCAATTCCTTAAAAATTGGAGATTTTGTATTTTTATTCCTTCATTTCATTTTGACAACCCACCTAATATTGCATTTCTATCCACTTCCTGTATCCTACATACCTCTTTGCATTCAGTTTTAGTTTAAGAAATTGAAAACCTGAAATTCAAGTAGACCTATAATAGATTTCCACAAAAATAGCATCCAATACAAAAGGGAAAGTAGGAGTTTGAACATTGGTGCAACATGATCTTCCAAGTAAATATTGCTTGCCTAGGAAATTAGAACACAATTATCCAGGTTTCAACACTACCCACTGATGTTACAGGGAAATACATAATTTGCTTATGTTACTTTGGGTACCAGACACTTTTAGCACAAGGCTAAAAGTGTCTGGTACCCAACAAAGATAAAATTCCCTATATTAGAAAACTGGTCTGATAGACAAACTAAGCTTATTAACCAAATGTTCCTTGACAAGAAGGAACAAGTCAACACTTGTCAAAAGTAAGTAACTATTGAGATATTTCCTCCCCCCACCCAACAATTTTTTTTTTTTATTACCCTCTGAACTGGACAAAATGACAATGTTTTTAACAGTGACAGACATCCAAATTCTTTTTTAGTCGGATGTCAAGGATGACAATCTGTAACTTTGACAAATGGAAACATTAAAGAATTGGAGTCTTGCCATGGAAAAGTAGAGGATTTGATAGTTAACCATTGACTACCTACATAAATATTTTCACAAGTTCAAAGAATTTATTTTTCTTTGGAGTTGGAGGAGTTAATGACAATCATCAATTCCAATTTCCACCTGTACATCATCTTAAAATTGTGTATGGCTGTTTATTACCTAAAAGTAATCAACAGTTGATGTGTACATTAATGTACCAATTAATAGGAAGTGGGCAAGATTGCATTACAACAATCACTCCAGTAAGTTTAGTTTTGTTTTTTTAAGAAAAGAAAAAAAAAAAAAAAAAAAAAAAGCAAAGAAGAAAGTGGGGAGATATATAAATCAGCATTATGTGTGTGCATGTGAGTGTATAAGGTGTTATTAGAAAATTCCTAGATCAGGACCTTCCGATAGACTTTGTAGATTCCAATCTCGTACAAGAGTAGAGTGATTGTTTAGCAACAATTCTACCATGTTTTCAGACATTTTGCAGCCAATTGATTGGTGAATGCTCAGTATCTTAAACCAGCATTTGACGGGTCACAGGACCATACATATCACCCAGAAACACAAAAGCCTGACAAGATATTTAAAGGGATTCAGAAGAACAATTTTCAAGTTTAACACAAAATTTGATATGGGTACATTACAATATTTTACCATTTTAAGCACATAATTAAACAAAAAAAAAAAAAAAAACAAAAACAAACAACACTCACACAAACATTGGCAGACTGACTCAGTAGTCTGGGTACCAATGAACATCAAATGTGTGCTTATTTCCATTGGACTAGTATCATCCCAACATACCATTTGAGAGCTTTCCAATACTATAAATACTAAATTCATTTCATGGCTAAAAAAAACTGACCCCTGCTACATGAAGATATATTTTAAAAGCCAATATAACACATGATGGTTATATGTAAAAAATGATCAGAGACATTAATCTTTGACAGTTGCTTATTCCCCCTACCCTCTCTTCACACTGGAAATCAGAAAATTGGTCCAAAATAGAGAAAAGTAAAGAAAACAATTTTTCTTTAACCAGACTTGTATAAATGCACAATGCATCTATACATACAATATACAAATGAATATGCATATATAAATTTTAATATGTTGCAACGGCCAGTCCAGCCCAAATATTCTTTCTAATGAATGTTGCAGATGCCACTGAGCTAAAGGGAATTTGTTAAAGTGACCAGCCTTATCTACTTAAGATCAGCTCTCAGCATCAAGGGAAACTGAAAAACATCCTAACCTCTGCTGCAAAGATCAAGAAACAGCCTATGTGCCAGAAGATAATAAATCTCTAAAGTAATTTAATTTTCTCTTCAGTCTAAGTATTGCTTCCAGTTACTTGTGTTTCTTTCAACTTCTTGCTGACATCAAACATTCACTCTTTCAAGTTAGATTTTGGAGATGAAAATTATTACACCTATTTTTAGTCTTGGTTTCTATGGGTTACAGAAAAGCAGGTGAGTTTATACATGCACTATATTTCTTAAGCACTAGATTTAGTGGGTACAATTTTTGTTTTTTTATAAAAAAAAAAAAAAAAAAAAAAAGTAACTTTAGTGATTGAAAACCTTATTAAAGAAAATTAGCCTTTTGACAGACCAAACCTGTATTCCTTTTAATCTAGGAAACCACTTTCAAGCCAAATGTGCTTTACCTTAAGACTATCAAGACTTGATATTTCTAGGCTGGTAGACATTAATGTTTACAGTAATAAAAAATAATGTCGATTAAAATGGTTCATTCACTGGTGTTTGACAAAAAAATATAGTTTTAAAGCATGCTAGATTTAGGAGTTAAAATGGTCAATATCAGAGATAGTATAAAAGTGAACATTGAGGGCAACACACGTCAGATTGCATTTAAGCATGAAATAGATTGTTGTCACTGGGTGTTATCCTCAATGTCTACAAACATAAAAAAACGTGGAAAGTTGCACCAATTAATGGTTGATTATCAATAATCAGCCATCAGTTTTAATATTTGTTATATCACAAAAATTGTATTGTTGGCTTAATCAGTTATCTTATACATTGAATTTAAATAACATTCTGATAGCATATAATTAAGTTTTGTTGGCCAATCTTTGAGAATAATAGAAGAAAATCCATTATATTTGTTTAGATTACAATCAGTTTTCCTATCCCAGTTATCTGTATCTAAGAGTCAGAAAAGGACTGATTCCTTATCACTAATGATCAGGTAACTGAACCATCGTTTCCTTCTCTTTTGATGTCATAAGTTACATAGGTTATAAACATTTTGCTTCATGAATAAAAACAGCCTTATACACAACGTACTGTCAGTTTTTACATCTTAATAACTTAATTTTTTTGGATTAAAAAAAAAAAAAAATCCTCTCTAATATTTTACTGAAAAGTCTATCCTAAAAATTCTGAATTTGCTCAATTTCCATAAAGTTCTGTTTGTCTTCGAGAAGACAGCCAATAATTAGAGGTTAATTAATCAGCAATCAGCTAATTTGCTTATCAGTGAAACTCTTAATATACAAAAAAAAAAAAAAAAACAAACAACAACAAACACACATAGCAAGGTAACCAGGTATGTTGTCAACATTGTAGCAAGCTGATCAAATTTTATGATTCTTTTAGAACTGCATTGAAAGGCTGCAAATAAAAATAACTTGTTATTTTAAGTGATGCTTTTTCTATTAAGTATTGAAAGTTGAGATGCAATATAAAAGATAGAAAGAGGGACATTCAAATTTTAGAATATAAATTGACATCACTCACCTGGAAAGGAAGAAACAGAAAAAAAAAAAAAAAAAAAAAAAGAGACTCAATCTGTAGCTAGATATATTAAATGAGGAAAATTTTTTTGATTCTCAAGGGAAATATAGAAACTAAGACCAAATTGCCTGGCAGATGATGATTGGATAAACAGAGTCTTAAAACAGAGGAAAGTGGGGAGGAGTAGCAGCAGCCATAGCAGTCAAACCAAATGTAAAGTCAAAAAGACAATGACTTAATATACATGAAGATGTAAGGCACCAACCACTATGCAATGGAGATGGTGAGTAGACAGTAAGTGATACAAATTTATAAGAAAAAAAATTAAAAAAAAAAAAAATCTCCAGAATAGTTAAAGAAAAATAACAGTAAAAGCTGTCTATATGACAACATGGAATATCTTTTTTTTTTTTTTTTTTTTTAGCAAAAATGAAATTCCTCCAAGTGAGCTTTCCATGAGGTTAGGGAAGAGAAACCTAACCCACTCTACTCTGTACATTACTTACTTTACTTAATCTTTCTAGAAAAAGAAGTAGTTTTTATGAAAATATAAACAAGCATCTACACACAAGACTTATTTGTGCAAATTTTAACTTTCAAGAGAAAATCTGATAGATCTACTTCTACATCTTGACAAAACTTTCATTCCCTACTGTTGACAGTGAGCATGTATGTGTTCAAATGTCAGTCCATAGTTATAGTGTTAAAAACTAGTACTATTGCCATACCAGCATAAATGGATAGTAACATGCAATATGACTGATTTTATATTTTTGGGAGGGTCATCGCTTAGGATACTCTGCAGAGCATCCTATCAAAACCAGAAACCTTTATTGTAAGTTCATCGAGTGGTGGTGGTGGTGGGGGGGGGTAATATTTAAACTGATTCTGTTTTTGGTAAAGCTCATAAAATCACTATATTAAATAAAACTCTTGTTTTAAATTCAACTAAGTTTTTCACTGTCCCATGCAATCTAATTTATGTCAGTCATGTTCACATTCAGAAAATTAAAATAAATGTACAGACTAACAAATGCTTAGTAATTTTTGTGGAAGCGATAAAAAAAAAAAAAAAAAAAGTAGAGAATTCAATTTTATATTGCAACTGATTAGATCATTTGATAAAATTTACCTTCAAGTCTTGAAATTAACTATACTTGTACCATCACCAGTCATCACTGATTATTGGTATAACCTGATAGAGTTGTTGAGTAAATCACTATTATATTCACCAACATGGTTAACATACAAATTTAATTCTTTTTCTCAAATATTGTCTACATAAAAAAAAAAAAAATTCACAGACAAAATCCAAAACCTAGTTCTCTTAATTATATTTAATCTAGAAATAATTAAATCCAGTTACATTTAACTGCAATTGAAAAAAACAAAAAACAAAAAAAAACTCCAATTCCCATCTGAGACCAGGAATTGTCATAATGACAACACCATTTCTGATTGCATTGAACGGGGACATTAAAGATGCTTGTGAATAGAATTCCAATACTTTCATTGGACTGATTTTGTACAACACATTTTTACAATGTTTGTCTCCATTTTCAATTTTTTTAATTTTTTTTTTTTTTATTTCTCGAAATGCTTTCCTTTGCCGTTTATTAAATCAAGTTCAACAACAGTTTTTATTCTTTCAATGAAATTTAACTATACACATGTCAACTGGAACAGTTGTACAACTCAAAACCCTTCAGCAAAGATTCAAGGGCAGGAATACAGACAAGATTTATAAAGATCTATTTTTAAAATACAAGGATTTGGCCATCAATAATCCATCATTACTGGGTCCTATGGAATTTGTACAAGTAAAAAGTTCTAAGTGACTTTTAGTCTCTAAGTAAAAACAATGAATCTGTAAAAAGAATGGGAAGGGGGGGGATTAATCCAATTGTAATGAAAATACATAATTGCATTCATTCAATGAATGAAAAAAAAAAAAAAAAGACAATTATCAGTAGTCAACAACAGACTGGCCTCAGAATCATCAATAGAATGTACAGTATACCAATATATAACCTGATGGAGATGCAGAGAAAATGAAGAAATGGTGTTAGAATCCACATTACCAGAGCCAACTCTATGGCAGAGATACATAGAAGACACCTTCATGCTCTGGTCATGATAGGAAGACGTCCAGCTACTACTGAACCATGTGAACTCAATAAGATCATCAATACAGTTCACAATGGAGAGAGAAAACAGCAAACTAGCATTCTTGGATGTACTAATATCTTGAACAGAACATGGGTTAAAAACATCAGTATACCACAAGCCAACATTCACCAGACAATACCTCAATTTAGACTCCCACCACCCATACAATATAAAGAAAAGGATCATTTGATGCTTACAGCATCATGCAAAACTCATAAGTGGTGACCCAGAGACATATGAACAAGAAATGGTCAGTATAAGCAGTACCCTACAACATAACTACCCTGGATACATGACAATAGCTCTGGCAACTTGGGATAGAAGTGTGTAAGAGGATAACAACACTAAGAAAACAGCCTTGGTCTGCCTACCCTATATGAAGGGATTATCGGAAAAAAAATACAAAAGATCTGTGGTAAATAACATCAGAATGACCTTCAAAAGTGATTCAACACTGTGGAGACACCTCTTCTGAGTAAGACCTCCCACAGAAGAGAACATGATTAAGGACTGTGTGTATGCCATCGCATGCAGCTGTAGTAATAATATAGAGGGAAAAGGCAGATCACCACCACCACCCCACTAAGGGAGGAAGTTGAAATAGAAGATCACTGGAAAATAAGAAATTTAAGAAATTAGTGTATATGTGAGGCCACAAAAATCTAAGACAACCAAGCATAGTAATGACTACAATACGAGAAACAGTAATAAGGATTGATAGAGAAAAACAATAACAAAATTGTAATATGAGCCATGGTAAAAATTGTTTACTGAGAGATTAGGTTTACAAGTCCCAAAAATTCATACACTGATGATCTCAAATACATATAGCTCAGTGGGTAAAAACATTGGCTGAATCCAGTGACTTGACCCAAAGTGAGTTCAATACTTGGTTACAATCAGGTGATCAAAAACTGACAATTGAGTTAGGGAGACATCTGGAAGAGGCATGACACTAGAAAAGGGTTCAGTTAAAAATTCCAATCACCTGAAGAAGTCTGGAGCGTCGTGGTTGTAGTAATCATCAATGTTTTTCTCCTCTCTTCAGGCCATTTTTTTGCTTTATGTGACATGCACTTTATAAACTGGCACTTTGACCTTCTTTAATTTAACCCCAACCAAAGATATGCAGAGAAAATAGAAACTGGAATGGTAAGAATGCATTTTCAAGTTTTCAATGACTTGATATTGCAGCTGGTTTCAATAAAGCAATGCAATGGCTACATACACACACACATTATATATATATATATATATATATAAGTTGCCTGGGTTTATTAAAAAAAAAAAAATCATGAACCTCATACTATCTGTAAAGTTAAAATAAAGAATATTTTTCTCCTTTAGTGCCTCTTATCTATATAGCGAAAAATTATAATGACATGAAGTGTGAAAACATTTATAACAAGAGAAAGTTTTTTTTTTTACAGACGCACAGAAGATACAAAAAAATTGTCAGCAAATGAAGAGTACATTAATCGATCTTCGAAAATTGTTAAGGAGAAATGCTTTGTTGACAGCTTTTGCTCAAACTACATCGAATGAACAACATGCATTGGAAGAAGAAAGACTACCAAAAAAACATTCTAGTGATAAAAATAAAAATTAACATGCAGCTAGAAACCTACTCACTATGAACGTTAAAAACATACACGCTAAGTTTAGTGTAATTATAAATGAATCAAAAGACTGTCTTCACATTATTATAAGTTCATTTTTCAGAATAAAACTGTCAATTTTAGGGCTCAAGTTTTCAAATATATGAGTTAGCAAGCATTACTTAAACACTGATTAAAAGATGATAAATATATAATTAAAAATTGGCATGTACGCTTAAACTTTTTTTAATATGATTTTCACAAATTTAAATTTCAAAAATTCAAAATATACATGCATGAAGCCTACCTTTTTACTGGATGACAATTTTGGCGCAAATGAGATTTTTTGCATTTATGTCATCACATAGCACTAATGAACACTACACGTGAAGCAAAATCGATAGCACGCACTACATAACTATCGATCTCACACCCGTGTCTTATACCTACGTGCACTTCTCTCATCGGTGCACACTTTCGTTTGCACTTTTTTTTTTTCTTAAGGAAGGATATAATTTTTGCCATCAATTTAATGCAAACTAAACTATTTCAGTACCAAAACGGGAAATCCATGGGAAAAACTGATTCTTCATAATGTATTTATGACACATGGGGTGTCAGTTTTGATTTTGAGTCGATTGATCTAAACACAAATTATGTGCAAATTTTCATTGGAATGCTGCTAACCACTATAATTGAAAGACTAATAGGGCAGCAAGGTGTTCATGGGTCATCTTGGAGGCCTCTTATGTAGTTTTCAAAATTTGATAATTGTTTTTTGGATTCATTTTAAGATTGTAACATACATGTAAAATTCCGTCAAAATCGAAGCAATTTGAAAATTTGGGGGCCCCTTTGGTTCACACTAGGGGTCCCAAATTTCAAGCCAAAAGACAGGTTTAAGATTAATAGTAATTGAAATAATGAAGCACATCTTTAAGTTTTCTATATAATTGACTTTATGGCCAAGACTGCAGATTTAATTGAAAATTTCGGGGTTCCCTGTTGGTCCCCTAACTCGTGGGGGTCCCAGTGTTGATTTTCAGTGAATTCCAAGTGACTACTTCAGTTACTCGATATAATCTCAATATGTACAGAAATTTTCGGTGAAATTGGGGAATATGAAATACACTTGAAAAGCAACCGAGGCATCAAGGGGTTTTTAGGGTCATCCTGGGGGACCCTTAATGTATTTTTTAAAATCTGACAACCGATTTCTATCTCATTGCAAGAGTTTAACAAACATGCAAATTCCATCAAAATCTAAGCAATTTGAATTTGGGGGGTTCCTTTGGGGCACTCTGGGGGGTGCCAGTGTCGAGAGAAACTAAAATCAATATAGCATATAATAAGCGTGACAGCAAGTTGCATACACTTACAAAGTTTTATTAAAATCGGCCTTACGGTTTAGACTTCAAGTCTGAAAGTTTAAAAAACAATCAAACTAATGGAAATTCCCATATAAACATTATATTTATCAATTATTAATTTTTGAAAAATGACTAATTTTTTGCCCAGACACATCCAGTATTGAGTACAATCTATGTTCCAAATTTGGTGGAAATATGCCTTATGGTTCTCGAGTAGTTCGCAAACACATACAGTCACATTATATATATATATATATATATATATATATATATATATATATAAAATCTCACACACTGGGGGGAAAGAAAGAGTATTGTCTAAAGTAACTTTAGTATTCTAAATTTGTTTAGGACAATACAGGATTTGGGCTTTAGGCTCCATGAAAATCTTCAGTTAGTGACAAAAACCAAATATGACAAAAACCAAATATGACAAAAACCAAATATGACAAAAACCAAATATGACAAAAACCAAATATGACAAAAACCAAATATGACAAAAACCAAATATGACAAAAACCAAATATGACAAAAAAACCAAATATGACAAAAACCAAATATGACAAAAACCAAATATGACAAAAACCAAATATGACAAAAACCAAATATGACAAAAACCAAATATGACAAAAACCAAATATGACAAAAACCAAATATGACAAAAACCAAATATGACAAAAACCAAAATAATAAAAACCAAATATGACAAAAACCAAATATGACAAAAACCAAATATGACAAAAACCAAATATGACAAAAAATAAAAAAAATTAAAAACTTCTGCTGCTACTAATTCCATGAAGACAGCAACTGACAGGTTGATACAATGTCTGAAGAATTATGTTTGGATTAACAGTGAGATCATATTAGAAATTAATCAGGTACAGAAGTTTTTTTTTTTCTTCTTCTAAAGAATATAAAGAAATCCAGTAAAAACAACCGTTCCATTTAAGTCTGAGCATAACATACAAAAACTTCAGATTATATTCATATTACCATTAACAACTGATAGTTTTTTCTCTTGCAAAAAGTGTCAATCACTAAAATTACAATTAGCCAGGTAATATCTTTTAAGGTCTATGCATGCTTAACCCTTGCAATAAATAATTTTGAAGGAAATTCAAATGTCAATGGCTGTATTACAGATAAAACTATTTGTGTCAAGCCAAGAAAAAGTTCAAGAATATACCACAGAGGGGCGTGGTGATTATATATATATATATATATATATATATATATATATATATATATATATATATATATATATATATATATTATATACACAACCAGTCAAAGTATTTGGCCACCCTCAAAAATTTTTATTCTTTATCCTGAAAGTGTTATTTTCAATGAAACAAGTGAAGCACCACCGCTTCAGATTCTCAGCATTATTTCCACCAAAGACCTGGAGCTTTCTTGCAAGAGTTTCCTCCAAAGTGAGCCACACTTGTGGATTGTTTAGCTGACTTTTCGGTCAGGTTCATACCACACCAGTTCAATGGAATTTAAGTCCGCTGATTGCGCCAGCCATGACATCAGTTGAAGGACATGCTGTTCCTCTTTGCTTTTAATGTACCTCTGACAGTGTTTACATATATGCTTTGGGTCATTATCTTGCAGGAGTACAAATCCTTGACCTACAAGCCATGTCCCAGGTGGGATTGTGTGATGCTATAGTATGCTGATAGCTAGTCTGATTCAATTTGCCCTTCACCTTGTGCAAATCCTGACTTTGCAATTAGCAAAAGTCCCCCCTACACCATAGCAGAGCCTCCCTCATGCTTTACGGTGGTGTGATACAAGGGGTTGCAGCTCTATTATCAACTCTTCGCCACATATAGACCCTACTATTTAACACAAAGATTTCGAACTTCAATTCATCAGTCCAAAGGAGCCTTTTGACATTGTTTTTTATTCCTCAACAATGGTTTCCTGACAGCAATTCTGCCATAAAGGCCAGATTCACAGTGGATGTTGACATTTTTTTTTTCCACTGTTCTTGTTGCTTCTAGTCTACCAGCCATACTTTTGGTCTCATTTTGTCCCAGTTTCCTGATGTTTCCAAACAATATAATTCACTTTAGTTTTGGGATTTTTTTAAAAATTCTCTGCTTGATTATACTTTAAAAAAAAATTATCTCTTCTCAGTGTTCAAATGTAAGTTTGTGTGTTTTGGGCATTTTGAAAAAAGTTTTGATCCAGAAGAAAGTTGCAAAATTTAGGTTTTAATTTAAACAAAATAAGAATAGCAGATTTCATTACTGGACAAGGTACATTGGTAGCATAGATAAAACAGTATTTAGCAATCAGTAATTACTCACAATATAGTCTAATGTGAGTTCAAGTGGTGGTACAATGTAACCTTTGGAAAACGTTTCAGTCATGGTCAGTACTAAAGAAAAATACCTTCAAATCAATTTTTTCAAAACATTGAAGGTCAAAAGTTACAGAGGAAGACTTGTATTTAGTATAATAAAGAAAACCATTGTACGGCTTAACTTGCTTTATTAGAAATAACACTTTTAGAATGAAAAATAAAAATTTGAGGGTGGCCAAATACTTTTGACTAGTTGTGTGTTATATATATATATATATATATACACACACAAAAAAAAGAAAAGAGAGTCAGAGAGATAATATTAATAATTCTCTATTAGTAGTAGTAAACTTGCTCTCACAGATTCAGTTAAAAAATAATTTAATAATGAGCATCTATATCAAGCAGACAGAGCTACTTATATTTACATTGTTCAGACTGCTGTCCTCATCTTTATTGTCATATTCACAATATTTCAGCTGTTGTAGTGACTTGACTCAAAAAGTTGAGAGTTCAATATCTGGCTACAGCACAGGTGAAGGAAAAAAAATTTTTTTTGGAGAGTTCACTTACTAAAAGGGAATTAACTGAAAACGGATATCCATAAAAAGGCATAGCACATGGAACTACAACAATCTACCACCATGGTAAAAATAAATGGTTTGGTTTGAAAAACCAACATTTATTACCTGAAGAGCAGGGCATACAATGTCATATTCACAATGTTTTGGCCAAAGATGAGGACAACAGTCCGAACAATGTAAATAGTTAATAAATGTAAATAGTTACAATACCTCATCTCAGAAATATAGACAGATACTATATATTAGTATAAAGGAATTAAAGTGTTTAATGTTTAAACCATTTTCAGAAGATCACTAAAATATGAAACAGACAATTATACTTACTTTTCTTAATTCACTCTGAGTGAGTTTGTGCGTGTCTGTGTGTTCAAAGCATATACTAAAACTGGTCCTAGGCAGAAGCATAGAGATATATGTAAATATTCAAAGAATTTGACAGGTACTATACTAGTAATAATAATAAAATCATGGTGTCAATATGCACAAGTTGTGGCATTGGTTCAAAAATTAATAATGTGAAACAATACCAATAACATACAACTTCCATACATAAACAATAGAAAATTAAAATTACTAAGGATTCTTTCACATGCAAATAAACAGCAAATAATTTTTGAGAAACTTCTTCCTATACAAAAAGTGAACTATGGAAAAAGCTAGAGGATCTGAGAGTATTAAAGTAAATCAAAACATTTTAATCATTTTACCCCAAGCAAGGCAATAAAGCCACTAAGATTACTTAGAGTGAAAGAAAACATTATTGAGGAGAAAGGACAATAAGGGATTTAAAAAAAAAAAAAAAAAAAAAGGAGGTTGATGATTAACATTGCATTTCAATTTTTGAAGAACGTAATTGAGGAGAACAGAAGGCCAGGAGAGAGTTTCAGTCAAGAAGTGTGAGAAAAGAACATGAAAATAGAACTATATATATATATATATATCTCAGATAACAGCCTTGATCTCTTGAAGTGGAAGAGATGCAAAAAATTTTAAATTAAATAAAAAACCTGACAATAGAAGCTATTTTTTTTTATATTTTTTTCTTTCCTCTTATACTTAAAAAGTTCTTAATAGATAAGTCTTTTAGGTCAAAGAAATCTCAAAAACATTCTGTCACTTGATAAACAACTCTTTTGAATATAAAGGAGAAGGTGGGGGGGGGAATATGTATATAAAAGAAATCTTAAATTATTAGGATAATATTTTTTCTTTTTAGCATTTCAGGTTGCTTACAAAGACAAGCTATCACTATATTCACAACAGACTAGGATATTACGGTTTCACCATACCATTAATTCTTGTTAAAGTAGTGTTCAGAGATTTTTTTTTAATTTTGGCTACTTTTATTAGGAAAAAAAAAAAAATTAATGCAAAAATACTATGTAAGAAATATACAGCAGACAAAAAGCTTTCAAAATGAAGTCAACTACACTGGAAAGCTGATATGTTTAAATTTCAGGTCAAAGTCAAATAAAAAAATTTTTAAATTTAACATTTTCCAATAATCATGGAGTGAACAATACTTCTGACATATATAAGACAACACTTTTAGGGTGTGTTATTAACAAACAAGGTTATCTACTTAGAGACTGTGTGTATGTGATGGCAGGGGTAGGAAAATTAGCTACCTTTAAGAAAAGGTTAAAAAAAAAAAAAAAAAAATAAAAAATAAAAAGATTATAAAAGGAAAAGTCATTATGTAAGCAAATACTTGAAAGTAGAAAGTGAAAGAAAAAAAAAAAATAACCAACCAACCATTTAGTCAACAAATATAATTTACTCAAAATTTTACCTACCTATCTAAGGATAAATTTTTTGATGACTATCGAAACCACTAATTTTTTTTTTTTTTTTTTTCTTAAATTTAAAAAAAAAAAAAAAAAAAAAAAAAAATTTTAAATCAAAAATTGCAACCCCAAGTCAGCCACAAGGTCTAAGTGCAAAAAACAATTTATCCACTAAATACCTTCATATTTATATTCACAAGAGATCCTTCAAGGTTACCTTTATGCTTTTGGGATTAGTAATCAGTGACTACACCTTCATCCTCAATCCATTTGTTGAAGATCAATTCATCAACTATTAAAATGAAGGACCCAAATTTAAATAAAGTAATTTTTAACAACAAATGACATCATACAGCTTGGAAGATCATCTTACAAGGATGTTTTAAACTTTAAATTCAAACTCATATGGTCAAACTGTGTAAGTTTTGGAATAGTGATTTATTATTTATATGCAACTATTAGAAACATGTGAGCAAGTGCTCCCCACCCTCATTTTTTTTTTTTTTTTATATAATAATGCAAGGAACATTCACCAACTCATTTCAGGATAGAAAGTAAGGATACTTATTTTATTTATAATTAAAAGGTGGATTTGAAAATTAAGTCTTTATTTTAGGCACCTCCATATCAGGCATCATTTTTCAAATTTGTCAAACAGACCATATAATGAAATGGATCATCAAGTGCTCTGTACTTGTAGCCTTTAACCAGACTAAATTTATATTTACTGTACTCACAACCTGCTATATTACACTCCCTTATCAAGAAATATTCAATTTTTAAGAAACAGGTGATTAATATTTCTTTGAAGATAAACAAACTTCCTCCCTGCAAAAAAGAATATTCCACTTCATGACATTTAAGGAAAAGAATGTATTTGAGCCATGATGTCCCATTTATGCAAGCATTCTGCCAAACCAATGGGTTTTTTTTTTTTTTTTTTTTTTTTTCAAAGACTCCTGGAAGAATTTAAATAGATTCTCCAAGGTCTTCCAAGTATTTTTGGCTTTCCTGAAAATGTTACCTATATATCTGCATTATGATTGTTTAAAAAAAAAATAAAAAATAAAATAAATAAATAATTAAAAAAATAAAATAAAGAAACAATACACAAGCTTTGATAATGCCTATGAGAGTCAAAAGTGCTAAGAAAACATTTGATAATTTAGGTTTAAATTCTTTACAGAAACCAGAGAAATGGTTTGATCCATTACAAAATGTAGGTGGAGGAAAATGTTCAGTCATCCCAAATTCTTCTGAAGGTAAATTTTAGTTTTTGAAATTATATCTGATACAGACTTTGAAAGAAAATTGAATACATTTTTTCTTGATGTAATCACAGTTGGATTCTGGCCTCATTTCTGTAATTCTAAAATGTTCATAAGAACACTTTAATGCTAAATAAAAAAAAAAAAAAAAAAAAAAAAAAAACTCAAACCAATTTCTCAGTTTCAAAGACCATAATCAACTTCCATATATATATATATATATATATAAAAAAAAAAAAAAAATGTGACACCATTCTGTTCTTGATTCTAGAGTTATATAACAAGAGGATATAAATCTATTGTTAAAAACTTCATAATTCATCACTAATGCAAGGCTATCATAAGGTTGTTGAACATGGAAAAGGAGCATTTAAAGGTGGAAAAAAAAAAAAAAAAAAAAAAAAAAAAAAAACAACAACAACAAGATGCCCATGTTTGATGCCAAATAAAACGACCTCAAAGAGTAGATCTTAAATTTTTACACAATCTCTGCACTAAAAATGATATTTTAGATTCAATGTCAGACATCTCACAAAATTTTTTCCATAGCTTTGGAAGAAAATAAAAATTGCTGCCATTTCAAGAAAATTACTGAAAAACTGAATGTACCTCAACCTTTCAAGAGGAAGCATGTGTCACAAATACAGAAAGTATTTTCATAATGTTAGCTTTTATTATGAAAGTTAATTTTTTTACCTCCTAAAAATAACAGGTACTATTAATCAACCACTGTTAGTAACATCTTCCAAGATATACTATAACTATTAAAGACAAACACTGCCCATGAATTACAGCTTAGTTTTTTTCATAAGAAATACCTAACTATACAATAATTACACCCGCTAACAAGTGGACAGGGTGTTTCCCCAAAAGGTCCATCTAAAAGAAAAAAAATCTGAAGTCAGGAGGTTGAAGGTAACATCAAACAGCTAAGTGACAAATATTTTAATATATATATATATATATATATATATATATATATATATATATATATTTCCAAGAGGATAGAATCCAGGTAGAACTCAATGTCCAGGACAGAGCAAGAATATAATATAAAGGATCAAACACTAATATTCCATGGTTATAATTTATTACATTGGAATCAGATTAATCAGACCTACAAATTCAAAAAGTTTTTTTGAAATTATAACAGCTTTTTTTTTTTCAAAAAGCTTTTTGAATTTGTAGGTCTGATGAATTCAATCATGATTACAATTCCAATATAATAAATTATAACCACAAAATATTAGTGTTTGAGCACACACACACACACACTATATAAGATAAAAACAACAGAAGAGAAACAAGATATTGTAAAGTTATTGAGTGATAAGACACTGGAAATTTACAAAAATGTTGAAACGGATCAAAAAAGAAATTTTGAAACATTAACACGATAAAGAAAAAGTAACAGAGATGGTGAGGGCTTTAAAAATGTCACAAGAGAGGAAAAAAAAACCATCTAAAGTATATTGACCAACAATGAAACATTTCAAGTTGATGTTGTAAATACTACAGAAAAGAAAAGACACAGAATATCAAAAACATTGTTGGATTTCATGTCTTTAGCCAAAGTATCACCTTCAAGTAATTAATGGCTGGCTCATCTCACGGGATGACTAGCCAATCCCTGTTGCAGGCATCTGCCCAGGTACATTTGTATTTGCTAAACATCCATGGTGCCAGCCAGTGGTTCATTCTGTAGCTGTGGAGCAAATAATAATTTATATTTTGACTACCTTCAAAGAGTTCCATTTACTCAATTTCACTCAGTTTGGGTCAACTTGTGATATGGTTTTCAGGCACTTTGCAAAAGTGATTTATTAGTGGCTTCCACAAACTGAACATGATATATACAGATGAGAGAAACTACAAGTACATCTACAGAAGGTAGTGAAGGAAAATGAGAACAAAAGACTAAACATTAACTGCAAAAAGACAGAATGTCAGCAAAAGAAAACAGCCTAACATGCAAATTATAAATTGGAGATACCACAATCAAACTAGTACAATTTAAATATGTAGGAAGTGATTTAAGAGAGGACAGAAAATGTAATAATAAAGGTGCATTGGGATAGCAAAAGATGCCTTCCAAAAGCTAAGCAAAGTATTAAGAAACATAAAAATTGTTACAAATAAACAAACGACTAAGAGTACTGAACTGTTATGTAATATCGGTTCTCCTATATGGCAGTGAATGCTGGACAATCACATATGATGAAATGACTTTAAGCAAGAGGAATGTGGTTCTACCTACAGAATGCTGTGCATACCATGACCAAACATGTGAGCAATGAAAAAGTTTTAGTGAAAAAGGAAACGAAAAAGACACTTATACTTAGAAAGAGGCAGTTGAAACTTCTAGGGCATACAACGAGGAAAGACTGTTAGGAAAATTTGATACTCACAGGACAGATTTAAGGCAAGAGGGACAGACGAAAACAAAAGGTTAGCTTATGTATGGATGCCATTACAGTGTTTAACAAAACAAGATTTTACTAACCTACAAAGGATAAATTGTGAAGAGCTATAATTGTCAACGTCCTGAAGGGACATGGCACAATTTTGAAAAAATTTAAGAGAGAAAAAAAAAAAAAAAAAAAAAGATTTATGCAAAATATAATTCAGTATGCAGAAAATTTTGTTAATCAAATACTTGGCCGAGATCTTATTTAAAAGCCACATAATCTGATTGATAAATATCGCCGTCAGCCAGAGAGAAGAAAAGAAAAGTTGTTGGTTTCTGTCTCCCATTATTTATCCGACCTAACTACCTAAGGTAGAGATTTTTTTTTTTTTTATGTGGGATGACCAACGACATGTATGGGCCAAGGACAAAACTTGCCCAATCCGGACGAAAACTGTCACGCTATCGTCGCTTTTACACTGAAGAGATAAGGAGAAAAGAAAGAGGAAAAAAAAAAAAAAGTGAATCGTTTGAAACATACGACTTTTTTTTTTTTTTATCTAATTGCTTGTTGTAATTGTCAATCATATTTTAATAGATGAATAGGGGCACGAAAGGAAAACAAGTTTATTTTTTTAAGTTTTTCGAAATTATTTAACTTTTTTTATCATTATTTATTTACACACGGACTACTGTTCCCATCTTTGTTATGTTTCGATGAAGGTCGAAGAGCAGAACGACCGAAGCGTTGTAAACAACAACAATATTGTGTTAGAAAATGGCCCGCTAGTTAAACGTCACTCGCGTCAGAAATTTCTTTATCATTGTCTTGTTAAATTAAAACAGTCACCACCGAGGAGTCGGGTTTTTTTTTTTTTTACAGATGAAGTTTAAAAATAAAAATAATAATAAGTTTTTAAAGGTTTACCTTTGCATAAGTTAAGCAAAAAAATAAAGTTACCGTAATTTGGCGGGAATTTTATTCCTAACAATTATTTTTGACATATGAAACATCAAATAACCGCTTTAGTTCCAATTTCATTTAACCTCATAATTCAAGCTTGGATCTGTAAAGTAATGCATGAGAAATAAGATAAAAAAAAAAAAAAAAAAAAAGAAAAATAAGAAGATCGTCCGAAAAGAAAGTTAAACTGAAAAACTATTTTCCATAAGTAAGGAAATTTTAATCTCCGTGGGGAAAAAAAAAAAAAAAAAAATTCTGGAAACAATTCGTGGTTCCAGAATTTTTCCCTCACGGATATTTAGAAAACCAATAAGATTTAAGAATTGTAAAGAATTTAGAAGAAAAAAATTGCATCTGATGCAAGAATTTGGAAATGAAGCATGACCAAGTTCAATTATTTTCCTTATTTCTACGGATATTAAGTAGCTATTTCTTTGATAGATCCAAAGGGCTCAGAATATGAGGCAAGTTTTCAAAAATTAAGGGAGGTAATTCAGTGTTTGCTATTCGAAAAATATTTAAAGCAGTAAAAGTAGCAATTGGCAAATACATACTGGTAATGTATTTTGTAAAAATACACTGACTTCTTAGGAATGGAAAAATTATTTAGAAGACCTAAATTACAGTCTGAACAAGCGGGTACTACTTTGTTTTGCAAAATGGGACGGTCGATGTGAGAGCAGCAGGTGCTTATATATTCATTTAACAAATTAAAAAGAGATAAAAGAAAAAATATCGCAAATACCTCGACTTTCGAACCTTTTTCAAGATTCCAGAGAAGAAAAAAAAAAAAAAAAAGGCTTCCTTCATTCACCTAATCAGAAATTTTAAGTGTCAAAATGTGACCAGTGCGTGCGCCACAAAGAAACACGCACACAAAAAACACGCGTCCTTCAAAGCAAATTATATTTTAAACTATGATTTTATTGGCATAAGAGAAAATAAAATATTTCTATACTTTGCCGTACACGGTACACACGAAGATCTCATTTCATGCTGAAATAGTGTCCATTATTTTGAAATAGAAACTTAGATTGGTATCAACTGGGAGAAGAGGAGGAGGAAAAACTGTGGTGAGATCATTGTACTCATAACCGAGAGAACATTTAAGCTGTCCTCGATAGAGGATCAGTAAGAAGACGACTAAGTCTGGGGCACCGATGCACAAGCATGATTTCTTTTTCTTTCTTTGAGTATTCTAAGAATGTTTTAAATTCATTCATTTGTTGAGCTATGTCTTTTTTTTTTTTTTTACATTTTAAAACTAAGTGTGTGAGGTGGGGGGGGAGTGAAAATTAATTTAAATTCAATAAATTATAAACTTTCATCAGAAATTAAATAAGGGAACATCTTCATTACTTCAATGTTAATGTGCCTTAGAATGAGGTGGGGGGGGACTGTGAGGAAATCATTCAGACAATAAATGTAATATAGCAACTATTTTTCTTGCCAGAGTAATAATGAGTATGGAGGGTTTTTTTTTTTTGGTTTATTTTATTCTAAGAAATAATTTATATCGAATTTTACAAGGTTGTTTTTAACAAGTTGGATTGTGGGGGGGGATCTCTTCACACAAAAAATAAATTAATATACAAATGATACTTTTACATAAATTTTGGATATAACACGAATGAATATATGGGTACCGATCAGTCCATCGGAGCGAACTAGTGTCAACAAGGAGCTGTAAACTAAACATCTTTACCAGACGAGCCACGTCTTTCACTGTGTATGTTTTACGTAAAGTGCAAAAATGTATTCCCTTCACGAATAAAAAATGTTTTCAAATACAACAGGTTCCTTAAAATCTTCAAAAGGTCACGTCTGTGTATTGTTATCTTCGCCTTAATAATAAAAAAAAAAAGAGAAAAAAAAGGAGGGGGGGGGAATCTATGATGTAGAAGTTCCAGCGCTACTACAATTTACCGACACCTCCCCCAAGCATAACTCCCGGCAAAATACCATTTCACGTGTTAGTTGTTGATTGTGTTAAAAATATGTCTGGCACAATATCTTCCTGAATGCACAGAATTCGAAACCATTACGTTGGTTAAAAATTGGAGTACAAGATTGTTTTATGTGGAATCAAAGAAATACATAAAACTAAAACTAAAAAAAGTAATCTTAATTTTGGCATCATTCACCCAAGTCCTCTTGTTTCTTCAATGTTTAAAAAGTGAAAAAACCTTTATTGATGTTTATTTTCTTGATTAAAAACAATGTAAATGTTGTTCATTAACGGAAGAATAAAAAAATTAGGAAGAAGGTTGTTTTACTACTTTGTGGTTGTAGGTTCATCGAGGTTCCTTATTTTCCAGTCTTCAGCTACTACCGAAGTTTAAAAAAAAAAAAAAAAAAAAAAAAAAAATTCAGTCGAGCGAAAAATACCACTTTTTTTTTTTTGTTACGTACAAGTATTTTTTTAAAGCAGAGAGAGAGAGAGAGAGAGAGAGAGAGAGAAGGAACGACGTAGCGAAGGAAGAATAAACAAAAAAACATTTCCTACGATTAAGAAGGATGCAACTTCCTCAAATTGAACCAGAGTCACCTGGCTACTTAAATGATTTTACAAACTTTATTGTTAGGACCAAAAAAATTCGAAATGTACCCTCACAAAAGGGGGGGGGGATCTTGTTAGTCACTAATAAAAATAGTGTAATTTTACTAAATAAACCTAAAATGTAAAAAAAAAAAGTTTTGATTTTTGAAGAAAGGACACGTTTTATTGGAGGCTATAAATTTTTTTTTTTTGCTTTTAAACAGTTTTTTTTTCGCTTCAAACGAAGAAAAAAAAAAAGAAAAAAAAAAAACAAAAAAAAAAAAAAAGCCAGAGAGTGTAAATAAAAGAAAAAAAAAAAAAAAAAAATTTTAAAAATTTTAAATTATAGTCGATATTTTACCAGGATATGTTTGACATTGAGCCAGACAAGAAAAAGTTTACTTTACCCTCCTAACTTACAACAGATAAAAAACGACTAGTAAAGTAAACCATTTACGAGTGACTTAATGTTAGTTATATACCCATCGACTTTAAAAAAATATTTCACCAGCAATTTTTATGTCTTGTTAAGGACATTTTATTTAAAACTAGAACAAAGTCGACCTATATATACAGATACTAAAAAGTGACTTTTTTATAGTTCAGAATTCATTATGCAAAGAATAAGATTTTGATTTTTAAATAGTAAAAAGTAAAAACTAAAAAGTGAATATTTTTTTTATTTTGAATTGGTGTCCAGGAAAATGCGTGCTGCGTCATGACCAACTTTTTTGTTGGTGTAAAAAAAAATATTTGAAAAGCAACATTTTGCCTTAAGGGCAACCCATCGTACAAGTTTCTGAATGTAAAATAACTTAAGGTAAATAACCGAAATGATTTTAGATTTCACTCAAGGTAAAAAAAACAAACAAAAAACAAACAAACAAACAAACATAGTAATGTCCCAGTTTAGTCACACATGCAGTTTCTAAATATGATATGAATTGAACCCTTACATCTGGTGCTAGGGAAATTTAATAAAAATTAAAAAAGAATGCTGATCCATAGTTGGTGTTCACAACAAAAGATTAAATTTATGTCGAACACGTATGGTAAGTAATTCGAATTTAAATTTAAAACTAAAAGTAAAACCGGAACACACACACAAAATAAAAAAAATAAATAAATAAATAACCTAAGTTTCATTTTTATCAATCCCAACTGCTGTTTGAATTTTCAAATGACAATTTGTGTAAAAGTAAGAGAGTGTAATTGTAGAGTAATTTTAAATCAATCCGTAGGCAACTATCGATCATTCAGACAAGACAAATGCCCTTTTTCTTTATCAATAATTAAAAACTAATTCTTAATTACCCCCCCAAAAAAAACTTAAGTCACAGTAGTAATTACGCATTCTAAAAACACATAGTGAGACAGACAATAAAAAAAATATAAAGCAAACCAATGTAAAAATGGGCAGTTTTAAAATTAACCGTATTAAAACTGTACTGAGCAGAGATTAAATTATATACAATATACACCTAGGTAGATAAGTTAGCCAAGCTATGAAGACTTTACCATTTAGTGGAGGAAAAAGAACAGTGGCTTATTAAAGGACGGCGTGGTTTTGTGATTTTTTTTTTTTAATGATCATTTCAGGAGTTGACTGACATAATAAACCTTACATTATTTTACGGTCTATCGATCAAATTTTTATGTGATTGTAAATTTGACAAAGAGTATTAAATTAAAGGCTGAATTGATGACTAGGGTAATCGACATGGGTCAAGTCAAGTGATAAAGACATTTTATGAACAGAAATCTGACAGTTGGGGGTTCGATTTATCACAACAAATTACATTTTAAATTTAGTGTTACCAAAAGTGTAGATATCCACTTCTGAATTCGAATTCCCAACCAAAACTGAATTGATAAACTTTGCACCTTGACTCTTTTTTTTTTTTTTAAAGAGTGTAGGTAAATTTGACATACATTGCCTAGAATGACATGTAAGGTGTAAAAGTTTATCAGAAATCGTTATCAAAGTGTCAGTGTAAAAAAAAAAAAAAAAAGCCTATTAATTAAAGAGTAGATGCCATGGCTCATGGGCTCACTAAAAACTAAAGACTATTTCTTCCTTCAGAGTTCGGGGATCTTTTTTTTGGTCGGCGGTGGGGTCGAATTCGGAAATGGATATCTGCACTTTTGGTAAATCTTAAATTGAAATGCAATGTGTCGAAAAAAAAAAAAAAAAAAAAAAAAATGGAAAGAAAATTAATTATAACTTAAAACTAAAAGACGAAGTGCCTTTTTTCTTTTTTAATTATTTAAATAATAAATCATTATCAAAGTCTTCAAATGTTTATTCCTCTTTAGATTCAAAATTGAAAACGGAAATGGTGTTGGAATATTTTATTAACGCAAGATACAAGACAGTAATTAACTAAACATAAATAAAGATTATTACCATGATATATTTTAAAAATTAATCAGGAAATGTTGTTCAATATCCAAATCTGTGATAAAATCATGAAAATTCGACACGTCTTTTATATATATATATATATATATATATATATATATATATATATATATATATATATATATATATATATATATATATTTAAATATTTTTTTTTTTTTAAACAAAATGACAATGATTTTAATTTGTTGTCATGAATCAGCAGAAAAAAAAAAAAGAAAACGTGACTAAATTAATGAGAAAAGATAAAAATCAGGGTTGTTATTTTAAAATAAATGCATCCCAAAATACTGAACTGTTGAACACAGACGATCGGGAAAAAAGCGAAATAATTTTTTTTTTTTTTTTCCTCTTTTGGCGAAAAATTCGGGTGTCGACCTTCTTCTTGTTTGTTTTAAAAAGCTCGTCTTCACATAAAAAAAAAGGGGGTGGGAAAAAGACGATAGTAAACAAAGAAAACATTCAACAGAGAAATACATTTTAAAACTTAAAAAAGGCGACGATGTTTTTTTTAAAAAAAAAAAAAAAAGAGGGGAAAATAAATAATCTTACCTTTCATTTACGCAATCCAAAAGAAATATGAATTTATTCCATGCATTTCACTCAACGATTAAAAAAACGAGTGTCAAACTAATGGATTCCACTCGGCTGCAGACATATCCTTTTTCTCGACCATTATTTCACCTGGGTACGTAAGCCGAATTGTTAAACAGCTAAATAACCCTTTTTCTACGTTAGGGAAATTGAAATTAAAAATTTTTTTAAAAAAATCGACTGATAAATAATTCCTATTTCTGTTTATTGCATCATTAAAATCAAGGTCAAATAACAAAAAATGTAAGAATAACCAGCAACTTTTATATTTTTTAAAGTTTATACAGCCAAAAAAATAAATCTCATCTCTCTGACATACTCTAAGAAAGACCTGCCTCTTCAGTTGTAAGATCGGAATAGTACAATCCTGACCCCACTCCCGCACATATTTTGTTCTTGTGCTGTACGGAGCTAAGGTCAGTGAAATATCGACAGTTGGTAAAAAAAAAAAAAAGTGACTTTGGCATAAAACCTGAGTTTTATGTTTCGTTTATGGAAGGAAGGATCTTTCCTCTAAACTGCATCAGACTTCTTGGCTAGTAACAGGCTCAGAATATCCACCGATGCTTCCTCTCGTCCAACAAACACACAAGTGTGATGGTAGATCAGCAAGTTCACCCTGTCCTTTTTTAGCTGAATTTTAATCTGAAATTTTCACTGTATATTGCGCAATGTATGTGATTAATGGAGAAGCTTTGGGTTAAGTGCATTGACAAAAAAAGGAAATCGGGTTGCAAAATAAGTATTTGCTATATATGATTTAAAGTCGAACCAAATGTCTTTAACTTTGTCGTTATGATCACAACGTTTCGACTGTTGTATCTTCCGGCCTTCTTCGGGTGTCTGTCGATCCGAGTAACATTCAGGGAATTTGGAACTGAACCCTTTATTTAATCTAAGGGAGTAGTCGATTATTCTCGTTCCGCTATCTATGTCTAGGGATATTTCATTTTGTTTTTTTTTGTTCTCCCAAGTTATTGCCCGCTTTGTCCCCCCCACCCCGAGTCCTACTCACAATTCGCGAACCAACGTTTAATCCTCAAGGAGGGCACAGCGACCAAAATGTTGTGATAATAACAACAAAGATGAGGATATTAGTTTGAATGTAAATACTGATAACTACTTGTGTCAGAAAGTCTAACAAAATTTAAGCATCTTTTTAACAATAATATTCACCAAAGAGCCACTCGAGGTAGTGAGTTACAGAGGTAAGGGGCACAGTTTATGAGGATATATGGGGGAAGTTAACGGTTAACCCGAGACTAAAGCAGGTTAAGATCGCAATGATCAGGGAAGCTTCATCTTGGAAATCGATTCTACAAAACAGCAGCTCGTGAGATGAACAAACACATTTTTCATAATTATTGATGTGGCTCTACAGAATGATTTTGAGTATGCCATGTACGAAACATGTGAACGATGTGGAAGTTGTAAGAAAAATAAAAACAAGAAGAACATTTATATTTAGAATCAGAAAGAGCCGGTGGAAATTTCTGGAACACATAATGAGGTAAAGAGTGTTTGGAGAAATTGACACTCACCTGGCGTCTTAAAGACAAGAAGAGCAGCTTAAAACAGTGAGTTAATTATTTAATAATCTTGTATAAACGGATAACAGAATATTGACAGGCAAGGGCAGTAAGACCCAAACATTGCTTAGCACGACAAAAGATGGGAAGTTATGGAGAACCATTATCGCTCGCGTCATGCATGGACACAGCACGTAAAAGAAAATACCTATATGGATTCAGCGGTATTGTTAGTTATACTTACAATACAAGATAATAACATGCGACATAGGTAAAGGCAACTTTTTTAAAGCATTACGCCCTGAGCAAGGGGCGTGAAGCCACTAGGATGCAGAGGGTTGCAGAAGATTTGGAGCGAGAGCAGATAGGAGAGATAGAAGAAAGGATGAGGAGAAGGATAGTGGGTAGATCAAGGTAACTGGAGGTGTCGATTGACAGTACATTTGAATAGTTGGAGATTATAGCTCTCAGGGAAACAGTAATTGGGAAGGTTGTTCCACAGGTGAGAGGTGCGAGGTATGAAGCTATTGGAGTAGAAGAGACGGCTACATTTAAAAGTTTCTACAGTGTAAGGGTGGGAGCGGGATGCCAGCCTCGTATGGCGCTTGAATTCGTGGAGTCTGGGAACCAGTGAAAGCAGCTCAGCGGAGCAATTACCATTATTTGTAGAAAAGACAGAGAGGCGACGGCGCGTCTGTGAGAGAGTGACTGTAGACGAGACGCCAGATCAGGGCCGATTATATTACATATCCGTCTCTGGATCTTGTCAAGAACTCCGAGGTAAACAGAAGGTGCCCCAGACCATATATGGCAGCAATACTCCATGCAAGGGCGAATGGTTGATTTGTATATTTGAAGTATCGATTCCGGGGAGAAAAATTTCCTAGCGCGGCACAGAGAGCCAACTTTCCTCGCGGTGGAAGAAGCAATTGACTCAATGTATTTGTTCCATCTCAGGTCAGCAGTCAACGTGAGACCGAGCAGACGCAGTGAGCTGCTCTCAAGAAGTTGACTATCAGACATTCTAATGGGGGACAGGGAAGGATCTCTATGGTGATTAATAGAGAGCAGTTTAGTTTTTGAGGCGTTAAGGTTGACCAGCCAATTCTTGCCCCAATTAACAACCGATTGGAGGTCCATTTCAAGACGCACGGCCAGGTTAGTTTTGTCACCGACATTAGATTTGTTTTTGAGGCAGGAGTAAATTGTAGTGTCGTCCGCGTAGATGCCAACTTGGGAATCTATTTACGAAGTTTATGTTTTAGTACAAGGCCAAAATAAATTTAGCATTTGGTGAGGATTAGATTCACGACATACGCAGGAGTCTATAGAACCTGTTTATAAATCGTCTGCACGTGGCTGGTTTCCCTAAAGATAATTGAATGTACAAAATGTTTTACACCCTCCATCATTTTGGTGAAGTCTTTTGATCGACGGGATTGACTCAACAATAAAAATGCCGTCTCTCTCGGCCTGACGTCGAAATGTTTTTGGAGTCCGGATATGAAAAGACATCAAGAAAAGAGATTTAAAACTTACCTATTTTATTAAACACGTCGACGGGTACATCTTCTAACTAGCCAGTGGGGTTGCTATCCCACTCCACTAGGGAGCAGTTTCCATACACGAAAATAACACGTCTACATTCTGCATGTAAGTTCTGACACCCCGAAATCCCTTTCTATATCTCTAACATTCTCACGCTAGTTTTAACCAATCAAAAACGACTTCCTCTGTTTTGTTTGCCATGTGACCTTAAAGGCCAGCCTCTGAAGGTCTGAGCCAAAATAAACTGCCACTAAAAAATACTCTGAAACTATTATTTAATACAAAAGATAGTAAAAATTCGGTCCACGGTATCGTCAGCATCCTTCTGCAGAACCACATTTTTGTTACTTCAAGTCACCTTTGAAGAGATTGCCCAGAATTCACTGTCATATCGGAAGACTCTTATCATGTAACGGTTCAGTAATCTTTTCTTCGTTTATAACGAAGTTTTCCTGTTTCTTGGTACTCTGCTTAGCTTTTGGAATGTATCTTTGGTTATCTCAATACGCTTTCCGATTTCAGTATCACACTCGGTTAAAACAACTTCCCATATATTTGAAGTTTGTTATTTGCTTGAAAATTTTGTAATTTGCATTTTGGTCTCATCCTTTTACTAACCATCATGCATTTCTGTCTTCTTGCAGTTAACGTTTAATCCTTTCTTCTCTCTTTCCTTCTGTAGGAGGTTTTGTAGTTTTCTTTCTGTGTCTGTCATCAACACTGTGTCATCTGCACATCTTATATTGTTAAGATTGTGGCCGCCAATAATGAATCCTGTTAGGACTTCTAATTCTCACAGAATCACCTCGCTGTATAGATTGAATAAGTCCGGTGAGAAGACACATCCTTGTGGACTCTTCCACAACAAGCTAGTTAACCCCTGCTAGGAAATGCACAATTCCTGTTATAATTTTCACCATCACAATCTTACAAATATATAACAAGTATTCATCGGTCAATCACCTTCAATCTAGCTTGCTGATTGGTCAGTTCTAACCAATCAAACCGCCTGCACGCGACCAATCTGTTTTCCCTCTCAAATGCTGGGAGCCTCTTACGTGGGACACGACCATTATATAAACAGAACACGTCTAGCTCCCTGGAGTAGTTTTTTTTTCATTCATCTCTCTCTCGCGCGTCTCATTCCTTGCTACCAAGTACTAAGATGTAATCTTCAAGAACTCCCGTCTTGACCATTGCAGTCAGACGTTAAAGACCATTACCAACATTCACGCAAGTACAAACTCTGAAATCTCTTCTGAACTTTTACCAACTTTACAACTCACAATTCCAAACACGCTAAAGAAACTTTATTCTTCTAAATTACAGTTTAATATTACTTCCTCTTAATATGAACTCAGGTACAACTATTATCTAATCAAAGGAACACGAGTCTGTCCTACCTTTTCAGTTCGCTTGCATGTAGATCAAATATTAATAAATTCAATTGGTATGTTTTGAAATCATTCCGTTCACTTTTGTATTTTATACTATGTGCTATTTACGTCAAATATAAATTGCATTGCGTCCACGCATTGTCCTTAATCCCACCTTTCCTAGCCAAAGTTAAATATTGGTAACACAATCACTACATCCTTGTTTTACACTCCCTTCTATTTTTGTATGTTTGTTGGACTCATTTGCTATCTGTATGCACAATGGTTGTGAAGATGGTAATTTTTGCATGCCAAAGAGGAATCCGTAAAACGCAGCCATAAATAAAAGAAATAGGAAACAAGTAAAAATGTGAAACTTTTTGACTTAATAACAAGAAACTAAAGAGAAAATTCTTATGCTGATGTTGGTGGTTGCGTGGGGGGGGGGGGCTTGGTCTGGTCGTCAAAACAGATACCTACTCAATCAATTGTAATGAAGAAAAAGTGAACACGGCTAAAAAAAAAAAATTAAAATTAATCTTATTTCCCCCCAAAACGAATGTATGCCAACAAAATATCAAATGTGTGCTTTCTCTCCGACTCTGACAAAACTTTAAAAAAAAAAAAAGAAAAAAAAAAGGGGTATATTGCAAAATGTGGTCGAGGGTGTCTCTATTCATAAGTTATGAGAACATTTTTTCTCTCCGGTATCTGCAAAAATTGTTGCTTTATTAAATAAATAAATAAAAACAGCGTTCTTCTTATTGGCCGTTGATTGTCACGTGACCGACCAAGCACGATGCTGACGAACTGGGAAAGAGGAAAGAAAGTTAACGCAACAGATTGGTATGGTCTACTTCTTCTTTTGTGTGCCGTGACCCTTCAGGACTTTGGCGATCCTGGCTCTCCATAATTTTCTGTCGTTTGTAACTCTTAGTAAATTTTGTCTTTTTACTATCTCTCTCAAACTCTACTCCGCCAATCCATTCACTCAAGCTCGCCAGGTAAGGTCATGCGGTGTCTTCCTCTGTCTCTCTCGCCTTCAGGCTGTCATTCGAGCATCTGCAATGACACAAATTTTATATCTGCCACATAATTAAAATCTTGTTTCTTTCACCTAGTACAAGGCTCAAGAGCCATTCATGGTAGACAATTACTGTGTGATGTTCTATAGGCGTAAGAAAAGGCAAGAGAAGTTCATGGTGCTATGAAGGAAAGATAAGGCTAACCCGAGACTTGAAAAGGTAAAGAGTGTAGTTATCGGGAAAGCATCCTAAGGGGAGTCTGTTTCACAAAGCAGCAGTTCTTGCGAAGATGATGATCGAGTGGAACTTATTTCTTATTAATGGAATACAAAGGGAATTAGGATGATTCATCCTTGTATGTCTATATATATATATATATATATATATATATATATATATATATATAAGTGAACATAGAAGTCAACACTTAGAGGCGACAGTCTGTTTCATGCTATATGCAATCGTCATATATATATATATATATATATACAGACAGCGCAGACTCTGTTGGTTGGGCCACGTCCATCGCATGCCAGACGGCCGCATCCCCATAGACCTCTTGTATGGAGAGCTGGCCGCTGGAAGGAGACCCGCCGTGCGGCCACAGCTGCAATATCGCGATGTCGTGAGGCACGATATGAAAGCTGTGTATATATATATATATATATATATATCCAGAGATTATATTTTAAAAAGTTCTTAGTACAGAGTAGAGCTTAATAATAATAATAATAATAATAATATTTATTAACAATTATAACAAAAACATGTTATAAACCGCTACATAAATGCAATTAGGTTTCGACACTGTATGTGCCTCCCCAGGTGGTGGTGCTCAACTGGATAAGAGACGGTTATAAAAGTAGCAATACCATCAACGGGGAGGGGTGGCTCAATACAGAGTAGAGCTTAATAATAATAATGATATTTATTAACAATTTTAACAAAAACATGCACCTCGTGGTTAATATATCTATCTATATATATATATATATAGAGAGAGAGAGAGAGAGAGAAACGGGCCTTTTACAATTTACAGTTTTTATTTTCTTTTTTTTTTCTTTTAGGCATATTTAACACTGTAAGTTTTCTTCTGTATTCTCTGTGTATGCTTGTGCGCGTGTGCAGCCAAGCGCGCGTCTCTGCGGATGTACATTCGCTCGCGTGCACCTGTCTGCGCAGTTGTGCGTACGTGTATGGTGTCATGATCCTTTTGCCCTTTTCTTTTTTTCTTTTCCTTTTTTTCCTTTATTTTTTTTTTCACCTTACACTCGCTCATTTAGCCTTCTGTCTTGTTTTACTGTTTTTTTTTTCTTTTTTTTTCCGACTGTTGCTGGTTTTGTCTGGGCTTGTTCCGTCACTAGAGATGTGACCGAGTTTGATTTTTATTTATGGGAATTCAGACACCATATATATATATATGTGTGTGTGGGTGTGTATATATATATATATATATATATATATATATATATATATATATATATATATATGTGTGTGTGTATAAAAAAAAAAGCCTTAAGATGTGCTATATTTATGGGATAAAGTGCTCAATATCAGAGATAGAGCGTGTGTAAATATAAAAGTGAACACTTAGAGGCGACAGTCTGTTTCATGCTAGATGGTGGCCTGACGATTGCATCTAGCATCTGTCGCCTCTAAGTGTTGACTTCTATGTTCACTTATATATATATGGTGGCTGTCGCCTCGGTTTCGCTTGTGACGTCCTCTTGAGTTTCACGTTTTCTCCTCTCTCTCCTTCATTATTTCAAGTAGTATGCACCCGTAGATGACATTTAAACCAACCAATCGGCGGTAAGTTTTACCACAGACTGAACATTGTCGATCGTTTTGGTTCAGATGAATGCTATTTTGAAGAACAGTAGGTTGGACATGTTTATGCAGATGGCTTTTAAGATCCGCAAACGAGACAGATTTCCGCATATGTCACAGTTGACGTGATGACCTTGTGGACATGGTGCCGGACCTTGTTCACACTTACGAACTGATCGTTTGAAAGCGGCATACTGGACACGGCTATATTCAAAGGATTCTATACATCATAAATATACCATCATGTGTATATACATATATACACGCATGGACACATACATACATGCCCACATACACATATATTTATATACCTTCACTGGGTATTAAATTCATCTCTTAATTGAGTTTGGTGGTATCATAAGTATTAACTGTAGGAGTATAGATTTATAATTAAATTTTATTATTATTGTTAGAGTTTATGTCAGTGTGTGTTTATACGCTTATGTATACGCACACTATTCAGGCACGTATATAGGTGTACGTATGCGTACATATGTACACATAAACGTGCGTAAAAATGTACATGTACACTGATGCCTGGGCTTTGTTATTGTTGTGGTGTCCTCCCTCTTAAGAGTCTATGCAAGACTCTTTCGCCTATTATAGAATAGTTGGAGAGAAGTCTTAGGGGGCCAGTGAATGCATTGGAACAGTGCTCCGAACTGTTCAACTGTCCAACTCTCTGCCTTGAGCAGAGAGGAACCCGGACGAGGCTTTGCCGAACGGCAAAGTTTCGTCCGGGGAGGTAGACAGACCCTGAAACTGTTTATGCGGGTTCTAAGGGAATATTTTTGGCACAGCCTCCGGGCTCAGAGAACCCACGGTAAACTCGGCCTTGTACCACATACATCCCTCATTGATAGGGGGACTGTTAAATTTAACAGTGAATAAGAGTGAGCGTTAGTTCATTCGATACACTCTCACTAGTCATGTAATACTCTTCTGGTGTACATACTGTTTAATATACGATATATCTGCAAACCTTGTTTTTGTTATTACTTTACCATTTACTTGGTCACATCAATTATTAATAAACTAGTGCTTAAAGGGTGAAGTAATTTATTTTTATTTTTTAAATATATTTTTTACATAATAATATATATATATATATATATATATATATATATATATATACACACACATTGTGTATATTTAGGCAGCAAATTTTCATTAAGGCATGTTTCGTTAAATAATATAGACAAATTTTGTATCTCCAATGGATTAAATAATATTTATGTTGGTCACACCACAAACTCGCTTTCACGACGCTTGACTCTGCATTTGAATGATAACTCTAACATTTTAGACAATTCCGGAAAATCCTTGTTGAAAACACAACTATACTTAAACATGAAAACAATAAACAAAAACTAAAAATTCTTGAAGCTATGTACATAAAACAGTTGAAACCTAACCTGAACAAAATAAACTACGAAATCTCCACAAATATTCTTAAATACCTATATCTGATAACTGAAGCCATTGGTTTATACAAACGGCTTCCCGTATTTAATAATTCTCGTTTTCACTCTCGCGTGGTCATGTGTGACGTCACGAGCTGAGACGCGATTTTTGCTTCCACGTCTCGTATACACGAATTAGTCGTTGTTTTGAAATTTTTCATGCAACAAAAACTGACTATCATTATTGTTTCGTCCGTGTATTGGTTGATATATTGAAAAGTAATTGTCATCTTTGATAATGGCTTATGTAAGCCGAAAGCTTAGATTGAATTTAAACATGTATCAAAATGGTGATTTTCTTTCGTCTTTCAATGATAATGTTATCAGACAATATGAAAGGAACTTACTTAAAACAAATAGACAAAACTTGTCTATATTATTTTATATATATATATATAAGGGAGAGGTTATAGTTGTTCTAACGAAAGAAATGTGTATATTTTAAAAAGAAGAGAGAAGCCACAAACGACAATGGTTAAACATCGGAAAACACAAGGAAAAATTTATTCCTTTAAATAATATATGTAAATAACTATCAAGGTCACAAGACCCGAAACACGTTTAACAAAAATATGGAAGATAAAGTATAATAATATATATTTTTAAAAAGTCTCCATTATAACCGAAAACAGCTGCGGCTTCCGTCTTCTCTTTAATATCTATCTATCTATTTACATATATATATATATTAAACTTCGGATTACCAACACACAAACAGAGAATGTCTCATATCGAGAATATTTCACATTGAACATGAAGAAAAATTAATTATTTTTAATAATATGTAGAAATCTCCACTTTTACCTGAAGACGGTCGCGAGACCAGAAACTCGTGTCGTAAAATTATGTAAAACAAAGCATAATATTTTTTCTAAATAAATCCACATTACAACCAAAAACGTTAGCGGCACCTCTCTTCTCTTCTTTTTAATATACATACTTTTCTCTCGTTGGAACCACTACAACATATACATATTTCTTTTATATATATATATATATATGTACAGTGTAACCCGGATATAAGAGAGATTTTCTCTGGTCCCAAATTAGAGCCCGTGTTAATGTATATAAAATAGACCGAACCCGGATATAAGAGAAACCTGGATATAAGAGACTTCTTCTCCGGTCCCGACAACTCTCTTATATCCGGGTTACACTGTGTGTGTGTGTATATATATATATATATAATCTGCTGAATGCGTTTTTATCATTGTTACCAATGTCCCTGTCAAAAAAGCTATAGATATATAGACCTTAAAAGAAAGCATAAGCATTATTTACTCTCACCTCTTAAACAATTCTATCGTACACGATAAGTACATTTTTTATTACTGACGGCGTAGCTACAGGGTCCTTCTATGCCACTCTCACTTCCGACAGTTTCTACATGAGTCGCGTATAAAACAAGAGTTTTAATAATTTTACCATATCTATCTCGGATATGTGTTCGATATATCGATGACATTGATGCTAATGAAAAACCCAGACGAAATAAAAACAGCTTAAAGAAACCTTTGTGGAAAACTCGGCTCTACTCTTTACTTATAGACGTAACATTAACAATAAAATCTCTTTCTTTGACGTTTTACTAGTCGCTAACGGCCATATTTTTACAACTTCAGTGTATAAAAAACCTGCAGGCAGAAATTCCTCTCTTCTTAATGACAAAACTGAATGCCCTCATAAATATAAAATAGCTCTAAAAAAAAAAAAAAGAAGAAAGAAATACAATGAGGATTAACAGATAAAAATCTATTTCTTTTTACGCTCTTCTTCAGAAACTTTATTTTATGAAGAATTAAGCAAAATAAAACAAACATCAGCAAATAATTTCCAGAGCCGTGTCATTAACAAGCAAGTATAATTAACTTTAAAAACTGTAGAAGAAAAAAAAGAAAAAAAAAGCAAAAACAAACAAGCAACCATTCCTGATACAAACAAAAATAAAAGCATCATTAACTTATTTTATTGTAAGCAGATAATTATTATTTCCTCGATTTACATGTGCTATCCATTTTAGTTGTTGCTGCTATTGAGAGTCTGTAGAGGACCGGGTGGTATTTACGTATTGTTGTATTAGAAACATGTGTGTAACTCCTGGTAGAATATTAACTTAGTGACAATTTGGGAATTAAGGAGGAGCTAACTCCGACAAGTCCATCAATTTTGTGATTCTGTAGCGCCAGTCCATGAGGTTCCAAGAAATATTGTCCTAGCTGAGACCTACACAATTCACTTCAAGCTCGAACCCATTTTAACTATTGATTTGAGAAAACGGTTTGGTTCTATACAGCTGACAGTTTAAATATTTCTGAACTTGTTTGACACCATTTGACGACACTATGTAAGGACATGACTCGAATTTTTAGGTTAATGTTTTGGTTTAGTAGCAACGTACGGTCTTGTGCGAAACTACCTCCTTCACAGCCTATGTTCAATCTCTTTATCTCTTATAGTAAATGTTATAACTGTTCTATACTTCGAGATATTTTAAGTGTTTAGTATTTACTAATTTTAAATCCTGAATTTTAATGGTGTGTTCAGAGTAGGTAAAGTCTTCGTTTTCAATTCCAGATCATAGTTAATGTTTTGGAAAGGTTTATCTTGAGTCCTATTGTTTGGAAAACTTAGTAGATGTTGATTTTTTTGTTCATGAGCATTCTCCATTTTTTTTTTTTTTTTTTTTTTTTTAGAAAATCAATATTGCACTTGATGTGAAAGCTGAGGTGTGATGTGACAAATAGTGACACAAAAATTAGATTCACAGCTTTTACCAATTTTTGAGCATTTAGGTTTATCGTCTGAAAAAAATGTACAGAAATGCCTAATTTCTGCAGGTTTTTGCTTACAAACTGATTTCAAAATTTTATTATTTCAAGAATGAATCCAAAGACGTGCTGTGGCCTCCCTCTGTCTCTTCTACAAGTATTTTCACGGCAACTGTTCTGACGAGCTACTTTAGCTAGTTCCCATACTGCATGAATTTAAGCGAGCTACTAGGCTGGCATCTCGGCCCCACCCTTTCCCTGTCAAAACGGTTAAATGTAACCACCTCTTCTTCTTAAACAGCTTCTTCTCTTGCACTTCCCGTCTGTATAACTCCCTACCCCTTACTTGCTTCCCCAATGACTATAATCTTCAAATTTTCAAGTGTAATGTCAATCGACATCTGACACCCTAAGCTTGTTCCCCGTCTTTCTCTGTATCCTTTCCTCAAACTCGCCTCTTTATTCTTGTTCTCAATCCTCTGTAACCCCTTGAGTGCTAGTGGCACTCCCGCCTTGCTTAGAGTGAATTGCTTTAAAAAATAAAAAAAAAAAAAATTGATATTTTTTTGTATCAGATACATTGAATGGAAAATATATACAAAACAGAATTCTAATTATGAATCAAGCAAAATATACAATGTTTTATTGTATTCGGTAAATGAAAACTGTATAAAAATTCTAAACGATTACAAAAATGGCTAATCAATAAGATCTTACACTATTTGTTAGGTCGATGCAATAGAATAACCCGGCTCCTCACCATGAATGATTACACTATAGGTAGTAAGTACCTATAAAGTCAACTGTCTAGGAGAGGAGAGGAAAGAAAAGAAAAGAAAAGAAAAGAAAAAGACGCAAGCATGTCCGACCTTCTAATTAGTAGCACTCACTACTAGATTGACCTGTGTGTATAACTGTACCGTATTTCATATTGTACTGGCTGTGTACAATAAACCTTTCTTGTATTATCCACCTGGTGTTAAGTATTTATTCCCTTAGCACGGAATATAGCAGTTCCGACGAGGATTGTCGGAACATAACACAGGTTATATTTAATAAAAAACAAAAACTGGATAAAAGTGTAGCGCTTAAAAATGACTAATTTGTGACTTCAGAGTTAATGAATGAAATTTGAATGAAATGTTAAAATTAGTCTTGTAAATTGACATAACTAATTAATTTAAACACGAATAAATGTTTATTTATCTAATGGAAATATGGTTTTATTTATAACAGCTTTTCTCACCTTCAATTCATCTGACTTCAAAATTGAGAAGTGAATATTTTCTGGAAGCAAGGTGAAAGCTTTGTACTGTAAATTTTTTAACGTAACATTTATTCTGTAGATCATGTTGAAGATATACAAATGTTTGTTGTTGTATTTATTATCCTTTATAATTTCAAAGCTATGAATTGTATAGATTTCAATTATAGATTTTATAAGTCTGTGCTGATTTTCACTGATCACCGGAATAAAATACTAAAGCTCCAATTTTGAACCTAAATCCTATTCTTTAAACTTGTTTCCTCAAAAACTGGTAACGATTTAGATAAACATTTTGTCTCTTTATTTATCATGCCAAACCCCAACTTTCAAACTGAGTGCATTACCAAGGTTCCAAAAATTATCTGCTCTTAATCCAGAGGTCGTCAACCTTCTGCAAACTATGTACCGACTTCGTGTTTTAAAATCATTCAATGTGACAACAGCATACGTATTTTTATACAAATCAAGGTCAATATACTTGTTCTACAATATATTTTATATAGTGATATATAGTATATATACTTTATTATATATTAAAATTGAAACAGCTAAATATCTTTGTCGGAGTTAGCTCCTCCTTAATTCCCTAATTGTCACTAGAGGTCATTTTCCCTATACTATAAATACCGGGCAACTTCTCGCCTAGTTCTCTTTTTTTTCATTTCTTCATTTCAGCGAATGCTATGTAAGCTCTCTTAGAAGATCCGCGTTTTCCCATTTGTGGGAGACGCCATGAACATTATACACACATACACGTATGTACGAACATTCACCAAAGAACAAACACAAATGTTCACACACACGCAAATGTTAATGTTCAATGTCCATTGTAAGATTGTGTTGTTTAATACATATATTTGTTTTATAAATATAAATGACAATAGGAAAACTGTAGTTATTGCTGACGCGTTTCGTCCAGTGTGGACTTTCTCAAAGCAAAAAACGAAATGAATTTAATTAAAAAAAAGTAACTAATAATAACAAAAAAACAGAATGTTCTTAGCAACTGGAGGAATGTAGAGAACGCTATTTTCATATAACGTCAGTTATTGTCACGCGAGGAGAATATTGCCATTATAGCTGTGTTGACGGATTCAATCATTTTCTTTTGATTTTACGATATTGTTGTGTTCGTTTGTTTGGGAGAGCAGTAATTTTGTTAAGAAAGGTGAAATATGGAAAAAGCCTGGGCGTAGATTAATATTTGGGTAATATTCTATGGCGGCACTCTCTATAATTTTTCTTCTGAGTGTGTTATTTTCTTTTTTTATGAGTGTAGCATTTTTAAAATCAAAATTATGGTTGATTTTATTTCTATGTATGGCTAGTGCATTAACTAAGTTGTTTTTGTGAGGTCTCTTTTGTGTTCATAAATGCGTTTTTTTTTTAAATTTCTACTTGTTTCTCCAATATATTGGGAGGAACAATTTTAGCAATTTATTTTATAAATGCCTGCTTCAGAAATATTATTATTATTAGTGTTTGAAGATCTTAGTATATCCAAAATGTTTTTGGAAGTGTTTGTAACTATTGTAAAATTATTTAGATGGGGTAGGTTATTTTGGATATTCTGTTTGTTGTTATTATTAGTTACTTTCTTTAATTAAATTCATTTTGTTTTTTGCTTTGAGAAAGTCCACATTGGACGAAACGCGTCAGCAATAACTACAGTTTTCCTACTGTCATTTATATTTATAAATATTGTCTTTTCTACAGGTTAACTCTGAGAAATTTTCATATATTTGTTTGTATATATATCGGTCTTGTTTGTCTTCTTTACATTTTCAGTTGGACTTAATTCAAGTCCGGCAATTTTCTTGAAGTTGGACCTTTTAATATTCTACCAGGAGTTACACACATGTTTCTAATACAACTCACAAACCCACACGGTCCTCTATATCTTATTGCGTTGAAATAGTTGTTGGTTCGGATTTCGTGATGTCATTTACGGCTGCGTGCCATTGGAAATTACTTGGCGTGCCGCGTGTGGCACGCGTGCCGTATGTTGCAGACCCCTGCCCGGATGAGATTAAATTGATTAGAGCTTTCATTTCGTAATCCTGATGAAGTTTGAAATGTTTCGGTGTTATTGGGGTCATCAATACAACTTTGTGGACCAATATAGTTCTTCTATCAGATCTAGACATTGAGTGGATTCGGAGCCTTGCAAGGCGGTTTGTAATGAAGAGTGAGTCTCTGTTGAAGTGATCATATGCTGCTATGAGGTCAACATAGCAATTATACAATTTTCTATTTGATAAGCAAGCAATTTCCTGGAGTTGTTTGATGACCTGTGACGGATTGTGACATTTTTGGAGCCATAGGTTAATGGAATTATTTCCCACTTAAACAGACCCACTTTTAACTCACCCACACTTGTCTTGTATATTTTTTACTCGTGATACATTTTAGCGATATTTACATAGTTTAAAGTAAACTTATTGCGGATTCTTTAAATAAATTAGAGTAGCTATCTATTGTTTGTCAATAAAAAAAATATTATTTCAGAAATAATACAATTTTACTATTTATTGCAAACGAAATTAGACCAAAAATTAGGACAATTTATTGCAAACCAAACTAGATTCAAAAGCAAACTAGACTCAAAAGCAAACTGGATTTTGAGGAGTTGACATGCATAGAAGAATAAGAGCCTAACGAATACAATTTTCATTAATACTTTCATCATAATGGATCCAATTTCGATACCTCTGTATGTGTGTAGGTCTTGAGGACTACATTTTTGTTTCTATAGTGAAATGTGGGGATTTTTGTTCCTGAATGTTAAAAGACCAAGTCGGTCGGGTTCAGAACGGAAGCTAAGTGCGTACAGGCAAATTGGAACGGCAGCTTTTGAAGAAAGGAAACACAACAACCGTTTGAATTCAAATAATTTACTTTACGGAAAAAAGTTGAAAGGAAAAAGTTTATATGTGTGTTTGCAAACAAAGTGCTTTTGAGGACTTAGCTTGCTTGAAGATTCATCCTCGTAACTGGTAGGACGGTCAGTCTGTAGCGGTGATAGTAGGCTTCTAGATAGCAGTCCTAGCTTCCCTTGGGTTGCAGGCTCGTATCCGGGTTGGGCGTCGCACATGTCGAAAGCGGCAGCTGCTTCTCACTGGTCGTCTAGGGCTCAGTTAAAGGCAGTCCTTCATGCAGCGTACAGGACACAGGTCGACGGGTCAAGACTAAGAGCCAGTCGCAAAGGAAATCGAACCAAAAAGAGGCCGAATTCTGGTGGTTAGACTTTATATAGGGTTCTGCTAAGTGTAATACATGACTTCTACAAGGGCACTTACTGGGCCCTCATTTTGGCGCATTCCACGTTTGACTGTTAAATTCCAACAGCATTAAAGCGATGAATCCAATGTTTTTGGAATGCGCTTCTGATTCCATACTTTCTTCTATAAAAAAAAAATGAACAAAAAACTATTATTATGTATTTTTGTGGGAACGGTTAAAAAAGAGATTGAGGAGTATGGAGATCAAGCAACAACAAGGCACAACGTAAAAAAATGACGAGAGATACTCAGTGAGATTTAAAGCCAAATAAATTTTAGAAAAATAAGATAAAAGCAAATTTTACTAAATATTAGAGATGGACAAAATTGGTGGTTTGAGCGCTCGGAAAAGAAAGTAACAAATTCCTGGAAAAGTAACTTATTTAAAAAAAAAATAAAGCTTAATAACAGTTGTGGGGATCCCGTTTACAATCAAAATCAATCAAATAACATAGAAGAAAAATGCTTACGTATACAAAACTATGCAAATCACAAGAAAGAATGTACAATAGGATTTCAGTGAGCCCGAACCCAATTCAAATGGTATATTTACCTTGAAGACATACAAAGTGAATGTTCTTAATAGTTCTTCTGATTTGCTGCGAGTTGAAGTTCGTGACAGAATCCGTTCGTGCATTCAGAGATCATAGTCTCCAATATAGAGCGTTGTTTTTAGTACAGTGCTTTTTCTCTGTCAAGGAAACGACTATATTGTTACAATAATCAAGGAGAAACTGAGACTTAATTCTCTCGCGAAAATGACATTTTGGTTGTCAATACTTCGTTGAAGAGAGGTATCGCAGCCATTTCTTTGAATCCACCCTCTGTCAGGATTTCAGATGTTTTTAGAAGGCGTCGATTCTCCCACTGTCTGGTGTTGCGCCACGAAACGATCCTCTGTGGTAGCGTCTACATACTCTTCTGCCGGTTGTCTCTACGACTACCCGGCGTTGGGTTTCCCACTGCTGTCAATGAGTATTTTTTAGCCAAAGGTCGCCCCAGATTTACCCGAAATAATCTGGCGGTCAAGACAAGCATTTCAGATTTCAACCGACTCGAGTAGCCATTGGTTAAATATCACGTATTTCAGAACAATTTATTGTAATAAAAAAAAAACAAAAAAACTTTTGTTTTTTACCTCTTTCCTTCACCTATAATTGACCATCTCCATTCCTTGGTCAAGGAGCTTTGCTCGCAGGGTGGCAAGGTTCAGGTTTCAGTAAATTATTTTGTGAACTTCATCCCGTCCCCCTCAAAGTACCGGGAGGGGAAATTTCATGAAAATTAGAAAGTTGTTTTTAAATTCGGGAATTTAACTGAAGCGAAATAACTGCTCAAAAGGATGAAAAAAAAAAAAAAAAAAAGAAAATCACATATAGGCACGCATCAAACCTGTAGATAAAAATACAAATTTAATGTTTATAATTTACTATAAAAATTCAAACTAGTAACCTTATCAGGAAAAATATTTCTCAGTTCAATCCTCTGCGTAAAACTTTACTTATGAATTGATTATTTTCATTCGGAGACTGCATGTCTGTAAATAATAAATAAAATGTGTTTTATATGTTACATAACAACCACTGTTTCACTCAGGCTCACATGCCATTTATCTGAACAAAGTACAATTAGAGAGCACATAAATAAGCATCACAAGAACGAGAATAATGTTAGACAACTCCTCTTTAACAATACAAAATTACTCCATAAAACCAATTGTAAAAAAAGACTATTGAAACCATTTACATTCACCAGAAGCAAATATCCATTAGTAGAAAAGACTATAAACTGAAACCTTGTATACTTAAATGCATGTGAAAAAAAAAAAAAAATGAAATACATAGAACTGTAGAGGACCGTGTGGATTTGCGTGTTGTTAAATTAGGGACACGTGTGTAACTTCTGGTAGAATATTAAAAGGTATAAATTATAAAGAAAATGGCCGGACTTGAATTAAGTCCAACTGAAGGTAAAGCAGTCAAACAAAACCGATATATATGTATGTATGTATTAAACAAAACAATTTTACAATGGACAATAACATTTGTGTGTGTCTGTTCTTTGGTGAATGTTCGTACGTACATGTATGTGTGTATAATGTTCATGGCGTCTCCCATAAATGGGAAAACGCAGATCTTTTAAGAGAGCTTACATTGTAATCACTGAAATGAAGAAATGAAATAGAGAACGAGGCGAGAAGTCACTCAGTATTCATAGTATATGGAGAATGAACTCTAGTGACTATTTGGGAATTAAGGAGGAGCTAACTCCGATAAGTCCACAAATTTTGTGATTTCTGTTATTTGGTACAGTTCTTTGTGATTCTGTAGCGCCAGTCCATGACGTTCCAAGAAATATATATATATATATATATATATATATTAAAGAGAAAAGAGGTGCCGCAAACGTTTTTGGTTGTAATGTGCATTTTTTTTTTTTTTAAATATTATGCTTTATTTTCCATAATTTTACTACACGTGTTTCTGGTCTCGCTTGGAAAGTATGTGTGTGTGTGTGTATGTATGAATGTGTGTGTATGTACTGATTCCTTGTGGTGGGACGGTGTGTATATGTGTATGTGTACAAATGAGTTTACTAATTCCTCGTAGTAAGACAGTATATGTATGGAGGGAGAATATACGCACGCATGCTGACAGAAACACACGAGAATGGAAACAGATCTAAGAACACACAGAGGTCATTAAAACATTAAAAGATAAAATGCCGATAAGCAATTCATCATTTCTCTTGGACCAACCTTAATTGTTTTATGACCCTTCGTGCAGAACTCTTCACTGCCAATTCAAGAAAGACATTCGGATTACTAACACAAAAACATAGAATGTCTCGTATCGTGAATATTTAACATTGAAAAACATAAGGAAACAATTAATTATTTCTAATGTGGAAATCTCCGCCTTTTACTTGAAGACGGTCGCGAGACCAGAAACACGTGTAGTAAAATTATGGAAAATAAAGCATAATATTTTTTTCTAAAAAAACACATTACAACCAAAAAATTTTACGGCACCTCTCTTCTCTTCTTTTTAATATACATACTTTTCTCTCGTTGGAACCACTACAAACTCTTTCTTATATATATATATATATATATATATATATATATATATATATATAGTAATCTTATAAGTATAAGAAACTATACTCGCTCGGAAAACCTTCGATGTGTTGATTTGGAAATAAACAAGCCAATACCAAAGGGAAAAAAGGTACAAAGAAAAAGAGAAAGAACCAAGAACATGTACGTTAAACGAAAATAATCGTCCAGTATACGAGTTCAAGGCCCAAAGAAAAAAAAACGCGATGCGAGTACTCAAAACAACTAAATAAAGTGCTCAATACAATTCAATTCAGCATTCCCTGACGATCCGCTTGATCCTGGTAGGTTTGTCTGGCTCTCTAGGTTTAACTATATATATAGGTATTAAACAAAACAATTTTACAATGGACAATAACAGTTGTGTGTGTGTGTGTGTGTGTGTGTGTGTGTGTGTGTGTGTGTGTGAACATTGGTGTCTGTTCTTTGGTGAATGTTCGTACGTACGTGTATGTCTGTATAATGTTCATGGCGCCTCCCACAAATGGGAAGACGCGGAACTTCAAAGAGAGCTTACATTGTAGTCGCTGAAATGAAGAAATGAAAAAGAGAACGAGGCGAGAAGTCGCCCAGTATTTGTAGTATAGGGAGAGTGACCCCTAGTGACAACTTGGGAATTAAGGAGGAACTAACTCCGACAAAACTACACTTTGCTGGCATGGCTTACTGCATTGGATTTAATTTTCAAACAAAAAATAAAACCACTATTAAAACAATGCATTGCTTAAAATACATCTGAGTTTCTTTCCTTCTGTTTACTTTCTCATAACCCTGACGATGACTCATATGAGTTGAAAAGTTGGACCTATTACAGATTTTAGCAATTTTTTACACTTACAACAGCCAGATTGCGAAAAGTCATCATATATTAGAAAAAAGATCAATAAATTTAATAGACATAAAATGTCTGTTCTTTTGATTAAGATATATTTGCAAAAACAATTGTTGCCTAAATATATTGAACACACACACATGGGAAAACATAAATTTTTATATACCACAACAATGTTATAAAAATCAATGACAAAGTGGGAAAAAATTCTCCGTGTGCCGCGTCTTGTCCCATAACCAGAAAGAAAAAGAAACTAACTAAATGGAACTGGCTAGAATAGATTTCCAAATGCATATTTAAAAAATGTTTAAGATTTCTGTATCTCCTCTCTTTTATGCCCATGTGTAATCACATCAACGTAAACATCACTTTACAGCCCGGTGAAGTTCTAAAGAACGAAAATATTCTTCCACATTTTCATATTTCGGAATATAATATCAATCAGCTAAGCGACAAATTTTATATTTGCATTAATCGTATAACATAGGTGGGGGTGGGGGAGACGAAATCAATTCATGCCTTTCACAAGGTTATTAGTACGACTGCGGATGCAACAAACTAAATCAAAACTTGAACTCGTCTTGTCGATTCCATTTTCCGTGTTTATTCATATATAAGGGTATCGCGTAATCAGGAAGGGAATCAAAAGATCTTTATGGTTAGTCATTTGTCCAGATTTTCGGAAGTGTGTCGAGTCGACACCTTTTCAGCACTCGCTCGTATATATATTGTTACGAACTTGTAGCATATAGATGAACCACGGGTTCTAAAAAAAAAGGAAAACGTGGTTTCTTTTTCTCGGTCTTCACTCAGAAATGGAAGCGACACAAGGGAATCGACGAAGAACAGACACAAGACGATGGCTTTCAAAATTAAACATTTATTTATAAAATATATATAACGAAACAAAAAAAAAAAAAAAGAACATTCATTTAACAAAGGGGAGGACATCAGTAAAGAATAGAAGGCGTGAGCGAATACATACATATATGAAAATAGATCGAGCCAAAAGAACCAACTTATCTTGCAGTCGGGCTGGTATCTTCACAAAGTTTTGATTCGCCGAAGCGAGAGTTCTGATGATAAATCAGTATCTTGGCCGGCCGACAATGTTCCTGGATTCTTCTTCTTTTCGCAAGTTTTCGTGGGTCCCCAGCATTTCATACAGGCATTTGGTTGGGTTGATCAGTCCATAGCAGCCCTTCAATCACTGGTCGATAGACTTCGTGGTCTTCCTCATCTCAGTGGGCGGTCTGACGATTTTTGCCCAGCGATGTTCAACTGCCGCTGGTCAGAGGGAAACTGAAAAAATCCTTCTTTGGTTTTCGCTGTCCCCACAGACAGTCACGTGGGTTCCTTCGTCCTTGACCGGGTACGCAGGAGAATAGGGCGCAAATCACGCAGTGTTTGTGTGATGGCCAAAAAGTTCAACGCATGCTCCGTACGTCCTGATCACGTGAATCGCAGCATGAGACCCTGATGGTGTCTGGAGTTTACTCATGGTCAAACGCGAAATCTTAGAACCAGGTCATCCTCGCGTCGGGTCACTTCTAAGTTCACAGGCCCTTGGCTGGCGGGTGGAAGAGAGGATAAGGAGAGAAAGAATTTGTGAAGAGAAGAGGGGGGTGTATGGCTGATCATAGAATATATTCGCTCGCGAATCGGAAGCATTGGATTAAATTTCTGTTTTTATCTATTTATTTATCTTTCTTTTATATCTAACTAGTTTTCACTTTATTTAAGATTTTACTTTAGCCTAACGCCTATATGGTTAATGAAATCGTTGCTACGTGACACCTCCCGTTAAAAAAAAAGAAAAATGCCATTAACGGCAGTTTTCTAAAAAAAAAAAAAAGAAAAGAGATTGTTTTCGTCCCCGTTTGATCCTCAAAAGCTTATCGATCAGATACGGGACAGGGCGTCAGCACACACGTTGTCGATGCCTCTTATGTGCTGAATAGTTAGATCGTATTCTTGTAACGCTAAACTCCAGCACAGTAGTCGCCTGTTCGTATTCTTCATTTTCCTGAGGAAGGTTAGTGGGTTATGGTCAGTATATACTAAAGTAGGCTGACTGGACGAAGACACATACACTTCGGAAGTGTTGTAAACTTAACAAAAGGGCAAGAGTTTCTTTTTCTACTGTAGAGTAATTTTTCTGGTGATTGTTGAATTTTTTTGAGAAATAACTGACCGGGTGTTCGATACCATTTGCATCGGTCTGTAGTAATACAGCGCCAATGCCATGGTCACTTGCATCTACAGCTAACCTGAACGGTCGGGTAAATTCAGGAGCTTTGAGGACAGGGTTTGAGCACAATAGGGCTTTTATTTGATCAAAGGATCTCTGGCAGTCGGGTGTCCAATCAAATTTGGCTTTCCTCCTCAACAGTTGGGTAATTGGTGAGGCTACATCAGAGAAATTCTTACAGAACTTGAGATAGTAACCCGCCATTCCGAGAAATCTCCTCAGGCCTTTTACATTGGTCGGGGCTGGGTACTTAACTATACTTTGTATTTTTGCCTCGATCGGAGTTATCCGCCCATGGCCGACAACGTGTCCGAGATACGTCACTTCTGCCTGGCAGAAATCACTTTTCGCAAGGTTAATGGTGAGATTGGCATGCTTCAACCGATCGAAGACTTTTCGTAGAGATATCATGTGTTCGGCCCAGGTGTTATTGTACACGACTATGTCATCGATGTACGTCTCTACACCAGCCAGATCTCGCAGGCAATGGTTCATCATTCGCTGGAAGGTGGCCTGGGAATTTTTCATCCCAAAAGGCATCACGCGGTATTGATACAGGCCATCCGGAGTCGCGAAAGCAGATATCTCCTTAGCGCGCTCGGTTGGGGCACACACCAATAACCCTTCAACAAATCGAGCTTCGTAATATAAGTAGCCTTGCCTACTTTATCAATACAGTCGTCCATCCTGGGAATGGGGTACGAGTCCGTCTTAGTGACGAAGTTCACCTTTCGGTAGTCGGTTTAAAACCGAACTGAGCCGTCAGGTTTGTCCACTAGCACGCAGGGGGAGGACCAACTGCTTTGGCTACGCTCGATAATGCCGTTCTCTAGCATGTAGGCTATTTCTCCACGTAGGATTTCGGCTTTCCGTGGGTTGACTCGGTAGGGATGCTGTTTAATGGGGGTGGAATCTCCTACTTCCACATCATGATAAGTAACGGTGGTTTGGTTGGGTACGTCAGGGAACAGGCCCCTGAAATCCTCGATAAGGGAGGCTAAATCCTTCCTCTCCTCAAGGGCTAAATGCGACAGCTTCGCACTTAGGTCAGCTAGTACCTCAGGTTGTATAAAGTTTGGTGGGGTGGTCACCCTTTCCATAACTTCTCCTCGGATCTCCGTGGGCTCGGGCATAGTGTTAGGCCCACTGATTACTAACACAGGGTCGGTCTTTCCCCCGTTCATAGTAAGGCTTAAGCATGTTAATGACACATCTGCGTCGACTTCCTGCGATCAGGGGTTCTTACGACGTAGTTGAGGTCACCGGCCTTCCTGACCACTTCATACGGGCCATGGAATCGAGCTTTGAGAGGATGTCCGGGCAAGGGTAATAACACTAGTACTTTATCCCCGACACTGAAATTTCGTTCGACTGTGTCTCGGTCGTATCGATCTTTCATTTTATGCTGAACCGACCGGAGGTTCTCGCGGGCCAGTTCACATGCTTCTGCTAGTCGGGTTCGGAAACGTGAAACATATTCCAGCAAATTTTCTGTTACTGGGTCTTCCCGCAACAAACCTTCCCTCAGTACCTTTAAAGGACCGCGGACTGAATGCCCAAATATTAATTCAAATGGGCTGAACCCCAACGATTCCTGTACGGATTCGCGAGCGGCGAACATTAGGAATGGGATACCTTCGTCCCAATCGTGTTGGTGGTCCAGGCAATATGTTCTCATCATGCTCTTCAAGGTGGGTGGAACCTCTCCAAGGCACCTTGGGACTGGGGGTGATAGGCGCTTGACTTAATGGATTTTATACCCAAACTTCTCGTAACTTGTTGAAACACCCCTGACATGAAGTTGGATCCCTGGTCTGACTGTATCACCCTGGGTAAGCCGACCATGGTGAAAAAAAGCTAACAAGGGCCTTTACTATTTTCCTGGCGGATAGATTTCTCATGGGTATCGCTTCGGGAAACCTGGTCGAGGCGCACATGATCGTTAGCAGGTATTGGTTCCCTAACTTAGTTTTGGGTAACGGACCAACACAGTCTACGATAATGCGACAAAATGGCTCCTCGAAGGCAGGAATGGGATGTAGGGGTGCGATGGGGATTTTCTGGTTCGGCTTCCCTACAACCTGGCAGATGTGGCAAGTCCGGCAATGCTCAGATACGTCCCTTCGGATACCCGGCCAGTAAAAGTATCTGACGATCTTATCGTGCGTCTTGTTAACGCCAAGGTGACCCCCCAATGGGATTTCATGAGCTGTTCTCATGACCTCCGGTCTGTACCGTTTAGGGAGTACTACTTGGTGGACTGTCGACCAGTCTTCTGAGGCGGAGATGTGCGGGGGTCTCCACTTCCTCATTAGTACCTCATTCTTAATAAAGTATCCAGATGGAACTTTCTCCAACTCATCCTCGGGCAATACGTGACGGAAGAGTGGGGTGAGCTCAGAATCACTCCCCTGCTCTGTTATAAGTGCTCTCCTCGATAATGGAATGTCTATAGCGGGCTCAACAATACCATCGCTATTTCCAGTTGGGTTACTATCGGGAGGATAATTTAATCCCACATCAGGATTTATAAACGTCTGCGATAGGTCTATCACTTCGTCCTCTGTCCTATCGATTATCTCGTTTGTCTTTTCATCGGCCTTCTTTCTGACCTGTGCTCTGGTCACTGCACACGAGGGAAATATATCGAGATTCTCTTCCTCGATATCTTCGGTGTCTACCAAGCAACCGGTTCAGGACTACTTTGGGTGGGGTATCACCCCTACCACCCGCCAATTCGTTTCCTAACAGCATGGATATGCCTTTCATAGGCAAACTAGGAACAACTCCGACCTCGACAGGGCCAGAAACTAACCCAGACGTGAGGTGGATTCGATGAAGGGGGACGCTAACAAAGTTGCTGCTAACACCCTGTATGATAACAAATTCGCCAGTGGCCGAATCCGATCCACACGGCACGAAGCTCTCCACAATCAGGGACTGGGTCGCCCCAGTGTCCCGCAAGATCTTCACGGATTTCTTCTTCGTGGGGTTACCAACGGGGGATACAGCACCATTAGAAACAAATGGCCTATACTCCTCCCTCACATCTTCATTAGGTTTCCTATTTAGAATAACGCTGTCGGAAGAAATTAGCCCTTGGGGTCTCTCTTGACTTAGGGCTCTTGACTCGGCATTCCGCTTCGTCCAACAATTCGACACGAGGTGTCCTACTTTATTGCAGTAGTGGCACATCGGGAGTTTCCTCTCTCCTATTCGTCTGCCGATAAACCGGTGACGGAGAACTGGGATTTTGAGATTTGGTATCTTTCGGACTGGGCTGTTGGCCTGAACTAACCGATCGACCAAACTTCGAATTCGGACCAGAACCAGATCCACGTCTTGGGTGTGGACCGCTTCCAAATTCGGATGGGTTGTTATGATTGAACGTACCCCGCTTATGTGTTAACGCGTATTCGTCAGCGAGGGTGGCCATCTCATATAAAGTATCTACCCTTTTTTCATCGAGGTAGGTTTTCAAATTATCAGGGACACATTCTTTGAACTCCTCTATCAGTATCATTTGCCTTAGCCTATCGTGATCTGCCTCGATGTTTTTCGATAAACTCCATCTATCGAAATTGGTTTCTTTTTGTCTAGAAAATTCTACATAAGTCTGTTTGTCTCCCTTTTGGCAGGCTCTAAATTTTTGCCGGTATGCCTCCGGCACAAGCTCATACGACTTTAAAATGGCTGATTTAACAATGCTATATTCAGCGCAATCTGCTACTGAGAGCGCGGCATACGCTTCTTGAGCTTTGCCTTTTAGTGCGGTTTCTATGGGCCATGCTAGGTTTGAGGCGACCTTTTCGAAATGCTGAAAATATTTGTCGACGTCAGCCTCGTTAAACTGCGGTACGAGTCGGACTTGCTTCGCTAAGTCGAACTCACTACTTCTAGCTTCGTGAAGTTCCCGCTTTTCGTCTAACTCCCGAAATCGAGTTTCTTGCTCGATTCTAGCTTTTGCGATTTCAGCCTTTGCTCTTTCAGCTTCGGCTCTGACCTTAGCCTCGGCCTCAATTTTCACTTTCTCGAGCTCGAGTTGTGCCTGCGAAAGTTCCGACGTGTCTAGTGATAATTTACTTAATTCTTCTACGTCGAAAACGTCGTTATCTACCATATGCTCACAGACTATCCTGACTAGCTGAGTTTTTCTCATAGACTTCGTTACCTCTAGTTCTAATTCCTTCCCTATTTCAACTATATCATCCTTCTTAAGCTTACACAATTTTTCCATAGAGGGCGATGCGAGAAAACTATCTATAACCGACATCTTGGCCTGTAGTTCGCCGATACCCTGAAGCTGTGCGATTCTTACTGAGTGAAAAAAACAGGGAGAAAAGATTCTCGGAACGAGCCCCAATTTTATATGTTACGAACTTGTAGCATATAGATGAACCACAGGTTCTAAAAAAAGGAAAACGTGGTTTCTTTTTCTCGGTCTTCACTCAGAAATGGAAGCGACACAGGGAATCAACGAAGAACAGACACAAGACGATGGCTTTCAAAAATTAAACATTTATTTATAAAATATATATATAACGAAACAAAGAAAGAAAAAAAAAGAACATTCATTTAACAAAGGGGAGGACATCAGTAAAGAATAGAAGGCGTGAGCGAATACATACATATATGAAAATAGAACGAGCCAAAAGAACCAACTTATCTTGCAGTTGGGCTGGTATCTTCACAAAGTTTTGATTCGCCGAAGCGAGAGTTCTGATGATAAATCAGTATCTTGGCCGGCCGACAATGTTCCTGGATTCTTCTTCTTTTCGCAAGTTTTCGTGGGTCCCCAGCATTTCATACAGGCATTTGGTTGGGTTGATCAGTCCATAGCAGCCCTTCAATCACTGGTCGATAGACTTCGTGGTCTTCCTCATCTCAGTGGGCGGTCTGACGATTTTTGCCCAGCGATGTTCAACTGCCGCTGGTCAGAGGGAAACTGAAAAATCCTTCTTTGGTTTTCGCTGTCCCCACAGACAGTCACGTGGGTTCCCTTCGTCCTTGACCGGGTACGCAGGAGAATAGGGCGCAAATCACGCAGTGTTTGTGTGATGGCCAAAAAAAGTTCAACGCATGCTCCGTACGTCCCGATCGTCACGTGAATCGCAGCATGAGACCCTGATGGTGTCTGGAGTTTACTCATGGTCAAACGCGAAATCTTAGAACCAGGTCATCCTCGCGTCGGGTCACTTCTAAGTTCACAGGCCCTTGGTTGGCGGGTGGAAGAGAGGATAAGGAGAGAAAGAATTTGTGAAGAGAAGAGGGGGGTGTATGGCTGATCATAGAATATATTCGCTCGCGAATCGGAAGCATTGGATTAAATTTCTGTTTTTATCTATTTATTTATCTTTCTTTTATATCTAACTAGTTTTCACTTTATTTAAGATTTTACTTTAGCCTAACGCCTATATGGTTAATGAAATCGTTGCTACGTGACAATATATATATATATATATACATATATATATATATATATATATATATATATATATATATACATTTGCTTGGGAGTGTAATAATTCTGTTAGGAATATTACTACTCTCCCAAGCAAACGTACACAACTGTATCAAGAAATTAAAAGAAAATGGTTGAATCTGTCAACACAACAATAAAAACAATATTTCCGCACATGACAGTACTTGACGTAATTTTCAGTTGAAAATATGAATATGATAGCGTTTACTAAATTCTTCCAGTTGCTAAGGACGTTTTGTTTCGTTATTATTGGTTACGTTGTTTTAATAAATTCATTTCGTTTTTGCCTTGAAAAAGTGCACAATGGACGAAACGCGTCGGCTAATGTTACAGTTTTCTTATTGTCTTTTACATTTACATTTATATAATATATATATATATATATATATATATATGATGTGTGTGTGTGTTTCATTAAGAACGACAGACGAGGTACTGCGATTAAGCTTTTTATTTCATTTTTCTTTACGTACCGGACATTTATTTTAGGTTTACAAGCCTGTTTACCAGATTCCATCTGAAACATACTAGTAGAAAATATAAGCATAATAACCTCATCCACATGTAAAAAAAGATTAAAAATAATGGACGCCTTAATAATAAAAAAGAAAAAAAACTAACACTAAATAATATTAACTACGAACACGGCCACAATGTGTTGAGTTCGGAAAATAAAACATCCCCATTAATCTTGAAACATGCACACAACCCATACACTCAATTATAAAGCAAAAATAAAATAATCCTTGATAATGGCTAAAAGTATAGCTAAAAGCGCTCGAAATTACATCTCATTTGGACAGTTTTTACACACTCTGTGTCTAGAAAAGAATTAAGGATTACTGCCTAATATATATATATATATATATATATATATATATATATATATATATATATATGCGCATTGAGCAGATATGAATGTACGAGAGAAAATCATAGAGAATTGTAGTTTAAAAACAGTAAAATCGACCTTGCTCGCCGAAACGCTCCTCTGTGGCGCAATCGGTAAAGCACATCAGGCTATATGACGGTTCCGTATAGGATACAGGTTCGATTTCTGTCGACGGACACATAATTTCTATGAAAAATTTCTCGGACATTCAGGCCGGTAAATGTCGTTGATACTGTTTATTATAAACAGAGCATTTACTTAAATATTTTTATCTATAAAAAGAACGTATAAACATGTCTTAATATATATATATATGTGTGTGTATAATTTTTTTTTCTACTTTTGAATGAAGTCTTCTAATGATTGCATTGTTTTATACAGACTATTGAGCAATGTGAAAAATAATCATTTGGTTTATAAAATAAAAAAAATAAAAGATCAGTTTTTTTTTATTTTTGTTATCAATTTTATTGAATAACATACTTACTGTTTGGTTCTATTATCAACATCCAGGGCCGGTGCGTACTACCCCCGAACCTCCCACTTGGGGACATTGATTGGAGGCTCCTGGCAGTGTTTTGTGATCTTCGCTGTCATATCAACATTTGCTTCTTTTCTACCTATATTTATATACCTTACAAATTAATGTAAGCACAACTGATTATCAAAGGATGGAAAATTTTCACGGAATTTTTATGTCACTCTGGTGTATTTTTTTGGTTACCCAAATCCTTGAATTACTTTTGCTCATGCTAACTCTCGAAAATTACAATATAAAATTCACTATTTTTTGTCTGTAATGTTGAAGGTATTAAATTATTCAAATTTTTAACAAGAAAAATCTCAAGTTGATGTTAAAAATTGCCGAAAAAATTGTTGATTTATTTAAGATGGAATGATCTGTTATGACATGTCTCTCATTTGCAATTGTTTTCAAATTTTCTAGGTGAGTTGTTCACTTCATCTATATTGCATATAATCCATTATTGTACACAATTAGGTTACAATAAAATTGTATTTTATATGAATACTACCTTACTACCTTATGAAAATTGAGATGTAGTAGAGTGGGGTGGTTAGTAGCATAGATTAGTCGGGGAGGTGGAGTCACGAGACGGTTGAACCGGTCCTGCTATTATCGATATTCCTTATTGAATATATATTTCGGATGCTATGACACAAATTATTCAGAGGTTCTCTTTTAAACAATAAGGAAACATAAATTTTCAACGAATATACTCAAAATACTTTTCGAAAATTAATACATAATTTAATGTTTTCTATTAAGGAAACATCATTTTTAACGGATATACTGTAGTGACAGGAAAATAAATCTTTAAAAATAGATGTATGTTCAGAATCGCTAGGTTATGAAGTCATATTTCGACCAACCCATCAGAAACCGCCCCGACCAGGATACGAACATCCTTGTCGAGCGAATCAGAAATAAGATCTTTTTTTTTAACCAAGATATAAGGTCGCTATTCGTGATCCAATGAGAAGTTAAGTAAAACTTTCTAAGCGGATCTTTACATATGTATATAAGGAGATAGAAAATCAGCCTAAATTAGAATAGATTAATTAATTTTATCCATTCTCTGTTGCTACGGTCTTTAACATACCCAGCGGCGAAATGTGATATATGCATGATCCACACAGTCTCACATAGACTCAGACAGTACCTATCTCCTTCTAACGCCTACTGGCGACTTTATACGTTCACACCGTCCTGCATTGACACTAAGACATGCATACATATATATCTACATTCTGCCGAATTCTCTCCCTCCCTCCCTCCCTCTCTCGCTGTCTCTCTCTCTCTGTCTCTCTCTCTCTGTCTGTCTTTCTCTTTCGTTTGCACCAAGACATTTGCATTTTGATACTCCAACTTTCACTCTATCATTCTGTATAAATTTTGTTATATAGAAATTTATCATATATATATATATATATATATATATATATATATATATATAACTAATTTTCTTTTAATCCTGGCACAAAGCCAAATAAATCTCAGTAGGGTGCATAGTGAGGTGTAGAGTGTGCGACGGTCCCGGTTATCAATACCGAAGAGTGAAATAAAAATATCGTTTATTCTTAATTTGACTGATCTCTTATCAGATCGGAAACTGATCTAATCTGGTTCTGAATATAATTTCTCTGTATGTAGGTTAATTGTACAATATTCATTTTGGTTAACAAATTACAGAACCGCAAGCTGTAATAATTTACATCTACTTCAGAACTGATCTCTAATGTGATTTAGAGATATAATCTGCATCTCGATCGAAGTTTATATATTTTGGTAAATAACATAATTGTTCATATTGGTCAACTCACTGCAGAGGGATGGATATATAACATTTCTTTGTGCAAAAACTGAATATAACAAACTTGGCCAGAATTCAAAAATAGCTCAATGATTTCTATTTCTGAGCTACTAAACGTTGGTTGGTTGATTTGTTTAACAGAATATCAACTCCATATGAGTCTTTTAATGTCGAAATTTAATCTTGTGGGCAGCTTTGAAATAATAAAAATATAAGTTATTCTGCTTTCACAATTGAATACATGGTAGATGATATTCAGCTTTTGTGCATATAGATGTTTGTGTGGACATAATTATTAGAGGTGTGTATTATATGTGTGTTTTAGGTTGTAGTTTCTGTTTAAAGTTATATTTTGGAATACAGTTTGATTTAAGAAATTGTAGGATATTATATGGGTTAATGTCATGAAAGAGATCTTTCATGTTGGGTGTTTGATTTTATGTCAACCTCTATGGATTATTTTATGCCGAAACTTAAATAATTTGAACAGTTTTATGACTTCTTCTTGTCTTATAACGCCATTCACTCGGGGTGGGTTGAGCCGGCTCCAATTGAATTAACTGCATCGCGCGTCAAGGCCATCCACCCCAGTCGATCGTCAGCAGAATCGACGGCATGATCGCCTGCCATTCGTGATTCCAGCGTCGGACCCCGAAAACGCAAGGACCGGACATGAGTTCCATATTTGCTTTGACCGTTGCGAGCCACGTCTTGAGTTGACCACCTCGGCGCTTCCTCCAACCAGTCGGTGCGTTTGGCGGCACCAGTTTACGGACAAACTCATCACCAGTCCGCCGCAGCACGTGGCCGAACCACCGGAGTCTCCTGTTAAGCAGAGTTTCTTCCAGGCCCAGAATGTTGCATCTGGCGCGGATGGGCGAGTTGGGGATCCGGTCGGAGAGGCGCATGCACAGGATACGGCGTAGGCAGTAATGATCGAAGACCTCAAGCTTTTGAAGATCCTCTCTGCACAGTGGCCAGGTCTCACAACCATAGAGAAGAATTGTTCTGACCATGGCATCGTAGATTCGCAACTTCCTGGATCGTCTTATCTGAGACCAAAGTCGTTTTTGAAGACGGACAAAGGCCGCTCTAGCCAAATTTATACGGGTGGTGATTTCGTCCTTCGCTTGACCAGTGGCTGTAAAATTGGCGCCAAGATATTTGATATTTGATATAGTTTTATGGCTTCAAATAAACCTCGACAAAATCCAGAGACAAATATGCAATTGAGGCCCTGATCTGGAGTCTAGTTTACACTCGCTTTCTAACAGACGTGCTGTGGCTTTCCAGTGTCTCTTCTACAAGTATTTTCACAGCAACTGTTCTGACGAGCTACTTTCGCTAGTTCCCACACTGCATGAATTTAAGCGAGCTACTAGGCTGGCATCTCGGCCCCACCCTTTCACTGTCAAAACGGTTAATTGTAACCACCTCTTCTACTCAGACAGCTTTTTCTCTCGCACTTCCAGTCTGTGGAACTCCCTTCCCCTTACTTGCTTCCCCGATAACTATAATCTTCAAATATTCAAGTGAATTGTCAATCGACATCTGACACCCTGAGCTTGTTCCCTGTCCTTCTCTGTATCCTTTCCTCAAACACACGCCTCTTTACTCTTGTTCTCAATCCTCTGTAAGTGAATTGCTTTAAAAATGTTTTGAACACAATTATATGGCTTCAACTACAGATAAAATGTATTGCTGACCATTTTGCTTTAAAAATGTATTGTTGCTTATTTTACTATATGTATTGTTGGTCTTTTTTATATAAAAATATATTGCTAGTATTTTTATTATTAAAATATATTTTTATACTTTCATAGTGTTTCTGTTGAGTGGGGGGGGGGGCACTATTTGCTCATAGCTGGGACTCTAACAGGTGCTGCCACTCCGGGTCAAGATGTACCTGGAAACAACATAATTTCACGCTCCTGAAAACCTCCAATCTCCCGATCTGAGGCCTTGCTGCCGGATGTTGTCTATCGTCATACCCAGGACATGCCACTAAACGTAACACTACTTACACATCCAAATAAATAATAGAAATAATGCTTAGAAAAAAGAAATTCAAATAAAGAATTATGCGATATTTTTATAATCTCTTTTATAAATTTAGCGTTATGGCAATTTTAAGAAATTCAGGTTAAAAGTCGTTTTGAAAAATACCCATTTCTTCTTGGTTAATGACGAAATGTAATTGATTTTGCAAATATTTCCATTTTTATTCCTATTAATCTGAAAACATCAGAATTTAACAAAATTAAATTCTTTTAAATGAAATTCTGATTATCGAATTTATTTTTTTCAGCAATTCTGTTTTCCTTTACATTAAGATGACGTATTGCTGCTGATGACAACAGTAGCCGTAGTAGCAATAGTTGTTGCAGCAGTAGTAGCAGTTTCATTTTTTATCTGTTAAATTATCATATATAATGTACATTTTTAGTTTTTCTTAGACTTCATTTCTTTCAAATATAAAAATCTTAAAAGTATACAAGCAATATGATACATTGTAAAAATGTCGTTTTTATTTTATCTCACTCTCTCTCTCACACACATTATACATCTCTATCTTTTTCTTTCTCTCTTACTCTCTCTCTCTGTCTCTTTGTCTCTCTCTCTCTTTATATATATATGTATATATACACGTGTTTGTGTGTGTGTGTGTGAAAAAAAATTATAGATATAAGTAAAAAATATATCTGAAAAGGAACAATATGAATAATAAAAGCTGAAGCAAAACCTATCTTAGCCGACGAGTTTGGTCCTCTGATGAACTTTACCAAGGCAAATGTAAGAATTTTATTTTGCAACAGTATTTATAAACAAAAGTAAAAATATTGTCAGTTTTACAAAATTTAGGAATGTTCATAAATATTAATCAGGATAACTGAAAAGTTTAGATGAATTATGGAAGACGCAAGCTGGCATAATTCAATTTTCCTAATAAACGAAAATAAGTAAATATAAATCTACGCCTTTTTTTTTTCAAATATCTCTGTTCTTGAAAGAAATACGTGACTATAAAAATTTTTAAAAAATGATTAAAATCTGTAGGATTATTATTATTATTACAAATAAATAAAAATAAAATATAAAATAATAATAATGAAAATTATAAATAAAATAAAACAATAACACTTAAACTTTGTTTAAAATAAATTAAATAAAAATTAAAAGTAATAAAAATGCTCCCAGTATACAACAAAAATTGTTCCTGTCGAAAATACGGACATCCCGCCAAAAGACGTTAAATTCAATCTCTTCACCACGAACCATGTTACGGGCAATATGTGTTCGACGTTTTTCTGTGATATGGTGTGTTTTAATATGGAATAACTTCTCCCTTTTATCACATGTACAATAAAACAATTGTAACTTAAAAAATACACGCAACAATACACACAAAATATATAAATAAATTGCATGAAATTAACATAAATTTATCATGCTTTTCCTGTTATTTTTGTACGTTTTATTTCCTGTCAAATATGCTTTTATGTCCATGAACACAAGGCTAATTTCTGCTGATATGATGTGAGTGAACACCCACAAATCATAACGTTCTATTATTTAAAAATATATATATAATACTTAATTTAAAATAAATATTAATTACATTATTTTAAAAAATACTCACTTTTTTTATTAGACATTAAATTACATCACTTAGCGTCATCCATAATTTACCTAAACTTTTCATTTAGACTGATGAATATTTATGAGCGTTTTAGAATTTTGATTGATTAATCGATTTGTTTTTTACGGTTTATCAACCTGTTGTAAGATATTTAAAGCCAGAAAATATTTTTAGATTGTAGAATTATTTAATAATTTTTAATAATGATTTACTGATACAAATCCTGCTAATTAACTCATAGCTGTAAGAAAAAGAAGTGGTGTCATATATTTCCCAAGGGTATTTGCGCATATGTGAATATAATGAACCCGACTGGAATTGAAACTCAGCACCAATTTCCAATTTCGGGCACTTATTCATTACACCACCAATACATCCAAACTTACAGCATCTTGTATTCCCAAGTGTCTAGGTACTGACCAGGCTCAACATTGCTTAACTTCGGTGATCTTACGAGAACCGGTGTTTTAACGTGATTTGGCTGTAAGCCGTTCTAAAATTTAAAATTTTTATAAAACTAAGAACATTTTTACTTTTGTTTATAAATACTTGTTGCAAAATAAAATCCTTACATTTGCCTTGATAAAGTCCACCAAAGGACGAAACATGTCAGCTAAGATAAATTTTCCTTTTGTCTTTATTATTCAGTTAATATATTGCGACATTTTATTACTACTAATTATGACTTTGTCTTGAAGTAGTCAAATCAATAACATTTTTATATGGTTATTATCATTAATATTATCAACAGTGGAATAGGCAAAGATCTACACGCTCTCAACGGCCAAGCCGGCGGAAGAGGGCAGGGCCAGTCGGGCTGGCGTAAACAAGGCTGACCTTGACAGACCAATCATCCGATAGCCCGATGCAACCAGATTTGCCAGATCTCGCCTGTCTCAATCTCCTTTGAGTCACGAGGGAGGCGCTTCTGGCCAAATGTGTGGGCTTCTCCGTCGAGCAGAATTGTCCACCCATATCAAATTCACGCCTCGTCAAACTCTCTTTGATTCACAGCTATCTCTGCAACCGTCACCGGAGGTGGGGAGGGGGGGAGAAGAATAGGGTGAGTTGATGATGATCCCGATGCTCGGATGCGAGCGGGTGCCGACAACAAGAACAACAATTGCAGCAACAACAATCGTTATTAATTTGGATTTTTAACGACATCAGCAGTATAATTATTAACTATATTTGTTGCTTGGCAAATCAGTATTACGATTCCGTGATTTACTTTAACCTTATGAGCTCTACGATCCTGAACAATTTTAAACCTTCTGCCTGAGCTCCAAGCAGGATGAAGTATGTGTCAAACAAAATAACAAAAGAATGAATTTGACTCAACAACCCATGGGATATTTCACAGTGTACTGTTCCAAATTTTAATTTGATTGGAATTTTTCTTGTTTTACTTTTCTAAGAAAGAATTCTGTGATAATTTGTATTCTCTATAGACCAGTTATCTCCCTTGTATCATAAACAATATATTTATTAGTAAAATCGACCGTCGAATTAAATAATAAATAAACTATAAGATTGATTTGTCAGAAAGGATGTTATCGGTCTGCTGGAGGCGATCTCAGAATGGCTCACCTTTGGAAAGTGCTACAAAACCCCACCACAGGTTGACACAAGCTTTGTGAGTGAAATTGTGCAGACGGGACTCTTTGGGAGCCGTCAATGGTTGTGCTAGCTCGAAGTCACAAATCATTGTGACCGAGAGTCTGTGCGTGCTGGCCTTGTTCAGACTGTCGATCACGCTAGATAATGTGCGCCTTCCCCAATAAACTGTAACCGGCTCAGCATAGTTGTAATATAAACCACAGGTTATCTCCGTGTGTGTTGAACAAACACAGATGTGCCTGAGCAGGCGTTTGCAACAGGGATTGGGAGACGGGCATCTCCGAACATGAGTCGTCAGGCATTTATTTTATATTACTAAATTAAGTTTTCTTAATGAACTAAAATGTCTGTAAATTCACCAGGAATTTTGTCTGGAGCTAATTTTCTGTAGTAAACGCAATAAGCCTGAGAAAACTATTAGGACTTAATTATTATTATTATTTTTTTCATTTGTATGCTTTTCCTTAACAATATTCTGAACATTTCATTATTCTTATCTTTCTATAGACTACAAATGACTACCTAAAAATTCTTTTACTGTAAAAGTTACACCGCAAGTAACTGATAACACTGTGTTAGCCTTTAGATTTTTTATCTTCTAAGTTTTTCTTTTCACTTATTGTAAATTCTGGTTCTATTAAGATTGTGTTTATTATAAAAGTTATATATTTGCGTACTTTTTAAAAATTAAAAGAAATGCAACACCAAAAGTTAAAAAAAAATCAGTTTTGTTTAATATTTACCAAGAAACTGTAAGTATTTGACAAAGTACTTTTAGCAGTTGCATCTGTTTTCATTCAGGGCGGTAGTGCAAGTCTTTGTCAACGCAGTACAAGGGAAGATACAGACCTAAACAGATTATGATACTAAAACTAAACATTAAATCTCTCAAGCCATTCGCAGGTTATTTAAAGTCAGAACATTATTTTTAATCATTTTACCCCATGGAAGGCGGGAATGACACTAGTGCGCAGGCGGAAGTTACAAGGACTGAAAGTGAAAAAGGAAACTGTGAAAAGGGAGGACTGAGGAAAGGACGAAAGATGAACGGGATTCACGAAGATAGAAGATGACGATTGATGGTTAGTTATCAGGAAGCAAGATATCGGAAGGGAATTCCGCAGGTTAGAAGTGCGAGAAAAGACGTTTTTAGAATAGAAGCAGCGGTTGCATCTAGCTAATTTAACAGTAAAATGGTGAGACCTAGTTGCCAATCTAGTAACACGCTTAAAGTCATGTAGTCCAGGCACCAAAGAAAAAAAAGGTCGTCAGAGCAGTTGCCATGAAAATATTTGTAGAAAAGACAGAAGGAAGCTGTCATGTTGCTGAGAAAGTGACTGAAGTTGAGATGTCTGGTATGGATCGATTACATTACAAACTCTTTGGATTTTGTCAAGAATCTCGAGATGAGTAGCGGGAACTCCTGACCCGATATGGCAAGAGTATTCTAAGCACGAATGAATGGTAGATTTGTAAATGTGCAAAATGAATTCTGTGTGTTGTTTGTTTATTACAGCTTTCTAAATAGAACTCTTCTTCGAACATTAAAGTCATGAATATCTCGCTTCTGAAGAGACTCCCGAACACACGTGCTGTATTCAATAAGCTTGTCTTACACGAAAGATTTTTTCTTTTCTTTTTTTTTTTATCATTTCTCGCCAAGCAATGCTGGAATGCCAGTAGTACGCAGAGGGTTACATGGAGTGAAAGTGAAAGAGAATATTGAGAATAAGGAAGATTTAGGAAAGGACAAAATATGAACGGGATTAAAGAAGACAGAATATAGCGATTGACGTTGCATTTAAACTATTGAAGATTGTATTCATCAGGGAAGCAAGTAAACGGAAGTGATTTCCTCAGCTGGGAAGTGCAAAAAAAAAAAAAAGATACTGTTGGAGTAGAAGTGGCGGTTGCATTTAGCTAACAATAAAAAGATAGGACCTAAATGCCAATCTAGTAGCACGCTTAAATTCATACAGTCGGAGTACTAAGGGAAAAAAAAAAACTTGTTAGAGCAGTTGTCATGAAAATATTTGGAAACCACGTCAAATCAGTGAAAGACTGACTGAAGTCGAGATACAAAGTCAGGATCGATTACATTACAGATCCTTCTTTGGATTTTGTCAAGAATCTCAAAAGGAATAACAGGAGCAACAGACCAGGTATGGCAAAACTAAAGCTTATTTTACAATTTCCGAAACAAACAGTCACATTTCTCTATATAATCTTCAAAACTGCTTGGTTTTTTTGTCTTTTTGTTTAAAAAAAAAACACAAAAAAAAAAAAAAACAGTTAAATGAAAGAGACTGTTATTTCGGCACATACATGCACGCATCAATGCACACATCAATGCACACATCAATGCACACATAAATTGAGAAAGTTCTGCAAAATAAAAAAAATGTTCTGCACATAAACGTTACATAAATGCTCACTAGTAACATGAAAAACACTCGAAAATTATTTCATTAGATAATTTAAGTTTATCAAAAATAAAATACAGAAGAATGCAAAAGCAGGTATATAGTAATGAAAAACAAAAGATGCACATAAAACGTATTGTATTGATTATAGAAACAACAATAATAACATATCGATAATAAACATATCAGTTACTGAAATGTTCACTCTGTTTCCCATGTCATTTCCACACCCCTCTTTACCTGCAAATCAATCATTATTATCATTTGTTAAAAAATAAAAATTATAATAAATATATTTGTCATATAGGAAAAAAATGAGTAACTAGCGACAGTAGGTCGGGTGTGCGTTTGAGACCAAACATCCTTTCAAGGCACAGTGCTTCCCCGAGAGGAACTCCGCTCATCCTGATTGGTGGTAGTTCGCGGTCAGATCGGCGGTGATAGAATGTAACTATCTTAGTCTTCGAGGCATGGAATGTAACCCAACAGTTTTTAATCCATTGGGTCGTTTGTTCAAGATCTAAAGAAAGATAAGTCGCCAAGGTTTCTGTTTGGGAGTCAGAAGGAAATGTGTATACAACAAAAATACAAGGAAATAATAATAAGAAGAAGAAGAAGATTAAAAAAGAAGATTAAACATACAAGGTGACCTGCATCCCTAGCTTATGTACGAGTTCCACTTGATGTTGGGTGTGAACATTCTTTCAAGTCATATATATATATATATATATATATATATATATATATATATATATAATGTGGCAAAATAAATAAAAAAGAAAGAACTGTTTTGGAGTAAAAGATATAAACCATTCTTTTCCTTTTTTTTTATTTAAAGACAATTGTCTTAATTTTAAAGTTTGTTCTTATAGATATTTTATTTTTACAAAATAGCTTGCTCAATAAATCAATTAATTTATAATATATATATATATATATATAATATGCACCAGGTCTCTGAATTCAATGTTCAACACTTGGCAGTCGAGAGATGCAAACCGCAATGCAACTTCTATTTTCCTGGAGAGCTTGTCGTATCCTGTAGGTACTCCCACATTAAAAAAACAAAAAAACAATCGGAAGCGAATATTCCAGTGAATATCGTAAAACTGATTCAGCATATAAAATACAGCCAAAGGTACCAAAGCTGTGGCAAAATCCACCCACAATAAATAAATGAAGAATTTCTGTTTTTGGAATAAAAGTAGTCTATTACCATTCTTTTCCTTTTTTTATTTAAAGACAATTGTCTTAATTTTAAAGTTTAATTCAAGTAAAAGAATTAAAGATTCGCCATGTTTTAAACTGTGGATCTGTACGAGTTGGTTTATAAGTAATTATTGGCTTGCTTAACCCTTTCATTTGATGTTTTCTGTCTTCTAAAGAATTTCTTAACATTCTCAATGGCTTATTTGTATCATTTTATATTTCACTTTCGATTTACTTAAATTTTTGTAGCTAGATTAATATAGTCTTGAAATACCAGAGTCTTTGACGCCTTATATGCCAGATCCTCTTTAACCATTATAATATACGTGATTTTCTTAACATTTTTACGCCCAAACTCATGAGTTAAGAAAAATCACGTATAGCATAATCCGTGGATCCATCATTTGGCTATTGTGGAGGTAACCTGCTGCAAATTCTTCCATCTGTTGGAATATTCCTTTGTAGGGGAGTTATAACTCTGAGTAAATAATTATAAACCTCCTAATATTTATATATACAAAAATACTCATAAAAATGAGAAACAGTAAGACGTGGAAACAACAAAACGAGTATTATTTATTATCTGGTTGTAATGTGGTGTTGGAGAAACAAGAGACAGTAATACTGAGTAAAATTGTGAGTTTGGGGAGCAAATGAAGGTCAAATATGGATCGAAATCCGACAAAAGCATAACATATGTGAAGTGTATAAAGTCTTTCTTTTATGTTCCTTGTATAAATGTGTATAATGAGTGTCCAGATAATTTAGTTGGAAAAATACAAGACGTATCTGGGGTTTTCTTACATCGAATTTTGTTGAGTGATAAAAGATAAATGTTACTATTATGACATGAAAAGGAAAAGGTGCTAAAATATTTGTTGACGCACGTGTTGACGACCTGTTTGTCCGAGTATGAGAATGTTCTGTATTTGTGCGTAGGGGAGAAATGTGGGGTTGACTATTATTGGTTTAGAATGAGTGAATTGCACAGTAATGGGTAACAGAGGGAATGCAGTGAGAAGTGGATTCTTGCCTTTCCCTAAGGACATTTGTGTATGTATTGTGTATGTATTGTAGGGGAGTTATAACTCTAACTAAATAATTACAATCCCACCCCCCAACATTTATATATACAAAAATACTCATAAAAATGAGAAAAAGTAAGACGTGGAAACAAGAAAACGAGTATTATTTATTATCTGGTTATGTTGATGCTGTTCATTTACTGAGAAAAAAATTGTGTTTGGAGGGTTAAATATAGATCAAATAATGATTCCCGAATCCGACAGAATGATAAGATAAAGAATAAGTAAAGTCTAGACTGTCTCGCATTTATATATATATGTCCAGATAATTTACTTGGAAAATACATGAATTATCGGATGTTTTCTTACCTCGAATTTTTTGTTGAGTGCTCAGAGATAAATGTTACTATTATGGCCTGAAACAGGAAAAGGAAACGAAATGTTCATTGACGCACGTATTGACGACCTGTCCGTGTAAACTGTTTGTCCGAGTGTGAGAATGTTCTGTATTTGTGTGCAGAGGAGAACAGTGAGGTTAATTATTATTGGTTTAGAATGAGTAAAAATTGATAATGATGCAAGAATTGTTATTTAATTGAAAATAAAAAACATGTAAAAAATTATTTTAATATAATTTATTTTGATAAAAAATATAATTAAGATTTATTGATGTTATTTTTATGGATGCTGGTCATCATTTATTAAATATTTATTTGAAAATTTAAAAAACGAATCATTATTGTGATGATCAAGAATTGATGTTCATTTATCTATGAATGAAAATAAAAACATGTAAAAAGTTCTGGTCATCATTGTTTGATGCAAGAATTGATGTTCATTTATCTATGAATGAAAATAAAACATGAAAAATTCTGCTGGTCATTATTGTGATCAAGAATTGATGTTCATTTATCTATGAATGAAAATAAAGTGTTTGCTGGTCGTTATTTGATGATGCAAGAATTGATGTTCCTTTATCTATGAATGAAAATAAAAACATTGTATTGGTCATTTTTGATGGCAAGAATTGTTCATTTATCTATGAATGAAAATAAAAACATGTAAAAAATTCTGCTGGTAATGATGATGTGATGTTCATTTATTGTGTAAAAATGGGCAAGAATTGACATTTATCTATATGAATGAAAATAAAATCATGAATGTGCAATCATTATTCATTACAGATGATGCAAGAATTGATGTTCATTTATCTATGAATGAAAATAAAAACATGTAAAAATTCTGCTGGTCATTATTGTGATGATGCAAGAATTGATGTTCATTTATCTATGAATGAAAATAAAACATGAAAAAATTCTGCTGGTCATTATTGTGATGATGCAAGAATTGATGTTCATTTATCTATGAATGAAAATAAAAACATGTAAAAATTCTGCTGGTCATTATTGTGATGATGCAAGAATTGATGTTCCTTTATCTATGAATGAAAATAAAAAACATGTAAAAATTCTGCTGGTCATTATTGTGATGATGCAAGAATTGATGTTCATTTATCTATGAATGAAAATAAAAACATGTAAAAATTCCATTTGATGATGCAAGAATTGATGTTCATTTATCTATGAATGAAAATAAAAAATAAAAAAACATTGTGTGAAAAATTGATCTGTCATCATTGTGATGATGCAAGAATTGATGTTCCTTTATCTATGAATGAAAATAAAAACATGAAAAATTCTGCTGGTCATTATTGTGATGATGCAAGAATTGATGTTCATTTATCTATGAATGAAAATAAAAACATGTAAAAATTCTGCTCGTCATCATTGTGATGATGCAAGAATTGATGTTCATTTATCTATGAATGAAAATAAAAACATGTAAAAATTCTGCTCGTCATCATTGTGATGATGCAAGAATTGATGTTCATTTATCTATGAATGAAAATAAAAACATGAAAAATTCTGCTGGTCATTATTGTGATGATGCAAGAATTGATGTTCATTTATCTGAATGAAAATAAAACATGTAAAAATTCATTGGTGATGAAAATTTCTTATGGTCAATGCAAGAATTGATGTTCATTTATGCAAGAATTGATGTTCATTTATCTATGAAAAAAAAAACATGTAAAAATTCTATGGTCATCATTGTGATGATGCAAGAATTGATGTTCATTTATCTATGAATGAAAATAAAAACATGTAAAATTCTGCTGGTCATTATTGTGATGATGCAAGAATTGATGTTCATTTATCTATGAATGAAAATAAAAACATGTAAAAAAAAATTGTGATGATGCAAGAATTGATGTTCATTTATCTATGAATGAAAATAAAACATGAAAATTCTAATGGTCATTATTGTGATGATGCAAGAATTGATGTTCATTTATCTATGAATGAAAATAAAAAACATGTAAAAAAATTCTGCTGGTCATCATTGTGATGATGCAAGAAATGTTCATTTATCTATGAATGAAAATAAAACATGTAAAAATTCTGCTGGTCATTATTGTGAACAAGAATTGATGTTCATTTATCTATGAATGAAAATAAAACATGTAAAAAATTGTGATGATGCAAGAATTGATGTTCATTTATCTATGAATGAAAATAAAAACATGTAAAAATTCTGCTCGTCATCATTGTGATGATGCAAGAATTGATGTTCATTTATCTATGAATGAAAATAAAAACATGTAAAAATTCTGCTGGTCATTATTGTGATGATGCAAGAATTGATGTTCATTTATCTATGAATGAAAATAAAAACATGTAAAAATTCTGCTGGTCATTATTGTGATGATGCAAGAATTGATGTTCATTTATCTATGAATGAAAATAAAAACATGTAAAAATTCTGCTGGTCATTATTGTGATGATGCAAGAATTGATGTTCATTTATCTATGAATGAAAATTAAAATTCTGCTGGTCATTATTGTGATGATGCAAGAATTGATGTTCATTTATCTATGAATGAAAAACATGTAAAAACATGTGATGCAAAATTGATGTTCATTTATCTATGGTCATTATTGTGATGATGCAAGAATTGATGTTCATTTATCTATGAATGAAAATAAAACATGTAAAAAAATAAAAGAATTGATGTTATTTAATGAATGAAAATAAAACATGCTGAATTGATGTTCATTTATTGAATGAAAATGATGTAAAGAATTGATGTTCATTTATCTATGAATATCTATGAAAAATAAAAAACATGTAAAAATTCTGCTGGTCATTATTGTGATGATGCAAGAATTGATGTTCCTTTATCTATGAATGAAAATAAAAACATGTAAAAATTCTGCTGGTCATTATTGTGATGATGCAAGAATTGATGTTCATTTATCTATGAATGAAAATAAAAACATGAAAAATTCTGCTGGTCATTATTGTGATGATGCAAGAATTGATGTTCATTTATCTATGAATGAAAATAAAAACATGTAAAAATTCTGCTGGTCATTATTGTGATGATGCAAGATTTATTGATGTTCATGATGCAAGAATTGATGTTCATTTATCTATGAATGAAAATAAAAACATAAAAAATTCTGCTGGTCATTATTGTGATGATGCAAGAATTGATGTTCATTTATATGAATGAAAAATAAAAAATAAAAATTCTGCTGGTCATTATTGTGATGATGCAAAATTGATGTTCATTTATCTGAATGTCATTAAAAATTGGTCATGATGATGCAAGAATTGATGTTCATTTATCTATGAATGAAAATAAAAACTGCTGGTCATCATTGTGATGATGCAAGAAAATTTATCTATGAATGAAAATAAAACATGTCTGCTGGTCATTATTGTGATGATGCAAGAATTGATGTTCATTTATCTATGAATGAAAAGAAAAACATGTAAAAGAAATGATGCAAGAATTGATGTCATCTATGAATTAGATTATGCAAGAACTGATGTTCCTTTATCTATGAATGAAAAGAAGGACGTGTAGAGATTCTGCTGTAGTCATCATGGTCATGGTTCAAGAACAGATGTTCCTTTCTCTATGGCCCATGAAAAGAACGTCTACAGATTCTGCTGTAGTCATCATGAAGATGGAACTAAAAGCGACGTTCCTTTCTCCATGAGGGAAGAGAAGAACGTTTAGAGATTCCGTTGTAGTCATCATGGTGATGATACTCGAGCTAATGTTCCTTTCTCTGTGACTGAAGAGAAGAATGCATTGATTCTCTGTAGGTATCATAATGATGGTATTAGACATTATTATGGTTATTACACTAGACAGGCGTGTAGTGTTTCTGCTGTCGTCATCATGGTGATTGTACTCGAACTGATGCACTTTCTCTATGACCGAAAAGAAGAAAGTGTAGAGTTTCTACTTTAGTCATAGTGATTGTACGAAAAAAAAACAAACTTTATTGTTATATGACGGAAGAGAAGGACATAGAGATTACGAAATAATTAACATGGTAATGGTAAGAGAACTGATGTTCCTTTGTCTATGACAGCAGAGATAGCCTCTAGATTTTCTGCTGTAGTCATCATGGTCATGGTACTAGAACTTACGTCCCATCCTCTATGATGAGAAGAACGTATACATATTCTTCTGTAGTCTTTATGGTGATGGTAGTAAATTTGATGTTCCTTTGTCTATGACGGAAGAGATGGCCTCTAGATTTTCTGCTGTAGTCATCATGGTGATGGTACTAGAACTGGCGTTTACTTCTCTATGAATGTAGAGAAGATGGTATTGATTCTCGGCTGCAGTTATGATGATGATATTTCTGGAACTGATATTCTTCCTCTGTGTGAAAAGAAGAATGTATAGTCTCTGCTGTAATCATTACGATTATGCTATTAGAATTTCTGTTTCTTTCTCTCTGCGTGAAGCAAAAACCTATAATGGCTATGCTATTAGTTTTCGTTCTCATTATTATGATAAACTATGATCAGGTTATTCTTTCACAGCGTTTGTCATTTACAGTATTTCGTTTTTATTTTCATATTTTCTGCCTTCAATGATTGAAATTACGACACGCCAACTTGCCATTTAAATCTATTTCCCTTAATAAATATAAATTGGTAGCATAATTCCTGCAAACATTATTCTGTGTTTAAAAAATCCATTGCAGACATTATATCATTAAAATATATAGAAGCTCTATACCTGCATATATATATATATATATATATATATATATATATATATATATATATATATATATATATATTAATATAAACATGGAAACGTCTCTGTGTGAATTATCTGTTATTGAAAAAGAGAAAAGGCGTATGTTGAAACAGCATACTGTGTTAAACGAAAATACTGCCTGCGTTAAATTTATCAAATAAAAACATCATAAGATTTCCTTTAATTTACAATCTTTAGCATTTAAATGAAACGAACACGGAACAGATTTAAATATCAACTTAAGCATTATGTGTGTTTATGCAACGATATTCATTCATTCACTACACAGTAACATCGTCGCAGTAAATAAATACTTTCTGGATCAATAGTTATCATTGCTATCAATATTGTTAAGAGATTCATTCATTTTTACTATTGTTTACTCAATACAAGGCGTAAGAGCCACTCAATGTTACTAAAAAGGTTGTGCACGGGGAGAGAGTAAGATGTGCCTATTATAAGGATATGTAGGATGGATACAATTTGAACGTGAACTTGTAGAAAAGTTTGTAGTGACCTGTTGTAATGGAATGACCCACACTCCCTATTGCCTAAGTGGACTGACTATATCAGTATCTATATATGGTGAGCACAGGATATACCTGGAGGTTTGCTTTGGGAATTACTCGCCTGCATTCGATTCCATGTCTTTCAGTAGTGTATTCACTTTTACAATAAACCTGCTGTTTCTTTACTCGAGTACCACCTTTGTCTGTAACCTCTTTAAGGATACAACGTGACAGAGGAAGCATACACTCAGAAATCTGTTCCATAAGGCAATACTTTTGGAGAAGATGTCTAAGTGGAACTTCTTCCTTACCAATGAAATATGAAGGGAATGTCCTAGCAGATACTAGCTGTGAAGTCTGGGCTGGTGAAACCAAATACAGAGTGCGGCAAAAATATCTCTCATATTTTAAACTGTGTGGTGCTGGTGGCAATACTGTTTTCATCTTGCTAATGTCTTACCATTTTTTCAGATATGATCAGTTAAGATCATGTTTTGCACTGGTGAATTTGCTTTTTAAACCTTTTTTTTTTTAAGAATACTGAATCAGTCATTACAACATTTTCGTGTTCCTTTCATGTTACGTCGGAATGATGTTGTTCCGGATAGAAAATCGATACTGCTCTGGGTTGAAATTTTCAGGGCCACAGGTTCAGCGCGTAGTAAAAAGCCACATGGAAGACTTCGAACTACTCCAACTTCCGGGTGATGTAAAACTTTAGAAATCGTCGACAATAGTTTATGGCGAATAGAACCCACCATTTGAAGGATGCAACTTTTACAACCAGATTAATAAAAGCTATATCACTTTGTTAAAACAACAGTGAAAAATTTTTTTTTAGTAACAGTTACTATAGTCTTTTTGTCAACCTTTAAAACATGGGAGGTATCTCTGCCGCACTCTGTATATCATTGATAAAAAACAGCTAAGCCAGTTTTGTGATGTTAGATTTTCTTGCATATAACATTTGCCTGAGGTTATATATGTTTTTAGTCACTGAGCACAGCTTTTTACTTCACTTTTTGCTCTGATGAGAGACGGCTGATAAATTGGTTCAGCTGTTTTTATCATTGTTATATTTCAGTGTTACGTTTTCAGGATGTGATGGGTAAACTTTCGCCGTATTATATTTTTCCTTTTGGCGCATGCGCGTTGTTTGTTTTTGATTTTTCTCGACTGCACATTATAGTAGGGTCAGTTGGGCACCGTCTGTGAGAAAAAGAGCAACATGATGCAATTTCACCCCGTGAGAAATTTGGAAACGGCATGCTGTACTACTTGGCATTCGCGCCGGAAGGTTCAATACGAATATTTCAAAAGGTTTGGGTATCAATCTAAGGTCAGTGCAGAGGATTTGGAAAGAGTTGGATGAGTCTAATGATGATTACGAAAGTGTTTGGAGTGATTACTAGTGATGGTGACGTTATGCCTCCAGTCATCTTCCAAGAGGGCCCCAGACTCAACAGGGATGCCTACATCCAGCGCCTTAGTGATTAAAAAGATACGGTAGCTTGGAAAACTCAATCTGATTGTTCTGATAAGAAAAGAACTGAAGGCAAGAATTATGGCAGCATTCACCAACTTAAAGCAGGAGGCCGTTCAGAAGAGTTTCAGGAGATTCCGGAGTCGTCTGTAGGCCGTGGTTGTAGCCAATGGAGATTTTATTGAATAAATTTACTCTTTAGCATTTCAAAATATTTTGTGTCATTTTGGTAAATATATCCTTTGAAAATGAGATGCCAGTGTTATTTTCATTTTTGCGTCATTTAGACGACAATTTATTCTTCGCACTCTGTATATATTATTTGTTTCTTCCACTTTAAAAAAAAATAAGAATTCATTCTTTGTTTTTGTCATCAGTTGCTTTTTAATATGTCTTTTTATTTTTTTATTTCTTTATTTACAGTAAGGTTCGTCCTGTACAAGGCCTGCGGGCCACTCGAGGTCGACGGTTAAATTAGATGGTAGTTTATGCGGATGGGAGGGGAAGATAACAGTTGACTCTAGACTTGAACATGTTAAGATTGTAGAAATCGGGGAAATATCCTCTTAGGAGTCTGTTCCATGGGCCACTGGTTCGTTGGAAGAAGCTGCTTGTGTGGAGCTTACTTCTCGCTACGGTGGAATACAGTGCAATAAAGGTGTTTTGTCACTATGTAAGTGTCATGGCGGATCCTAGTCGTGAAGGTCAGACCAGGTAGGACCAGGTGATACAATTCGTCCGAGCAATTTCTATGACAGTAGCGATAGAGCAGTGAGAGACTCGCCACATCCCGCCTCTGAGAGAGATGTTGGAGGATGGAAAATAATTCTTCTCCAACAAGGACTCGGAGACGCTTTTGAACTCTGTCAAGACTGGAAAGTGAGGTCTGGGCAGCTCCTGCCCAAATATGACAACAATACTCCATTTTCGGTCTGATCTGGCTCTTATAAAGGTAGAGAATCAGGTACTTACTGGAGCGGTGCAGGGAGCCGATCATTTTATCTGCATCTTTAGCGATGGATCGTATATAGAAATTCCACATGAGGTAGGGAGTGAGTTGAGGCCCCGAAATATCCAGGTTCGCCTGCTGCCTCGTAGCATCCGGTACTTGGGCGTGTTCTTCAATGATCTTGGTTAGTTCATATGCTATGGAGAAGTCTCTGCAATATCTACCTTCGTCATCGGTTTTTTTTTTTTTTTTTTGAGTGGGCTAACCTCTCTTTGTGGTCAACGTTGAAGTCACCACATGTGAAAGCTGGCCGAGGGAAATTTGGTGAGGATATTGTCAATACTCTCTGATATTCGATCGAAGATTGCCGACCCTTCATCCTGAGGATGATACAGAGGAAAGATGAACATGGTACTATGGATAAGTGACATACAGAAACACATATACGGGAGATTAGGGTCCTCCTTTTTTTGAGTCCCAGGGAAACTCGTCCTTGATGTAAGCACCAAGCCCGTGACCCTGATGATTAAGTGATCGTATTTTATAATAATGGGTGAGTAACCCGGGATCGTAAACTCCTGCAATAGAATTGAATCATTGATACCCGTTCAGAAAGGAAGAAGAGGTCAGGTTCAGACTGAAGAAGATGGAGTTCCACTTCTGCAAAGTTGAAGGGTTCAGTTCGACATACCATCCACCTGAAGAAAGCCGGAGCGTACAACGGCCGAAACGTTGTAATAAATATGGCGATAAAGATGAGAACAATAGTTCGAATAATGTAAATAATGTCAATTTAATTGTTTTCATGTTTGTTTTGGATGATCACTTGTAGGCAGCGAAACAGACACACATTGAATATCCACGCATAAACAACATTACCCATCATCACGGCATCGAGAGACCCCCACAGGAGACTATTGCACGGCCCAGAGACCATCCACAAAATGGCAGTACAATAGCCCCGATATTATGCTCCTACTGACAGGATAGCCTACTTCGAAGTTACTCGAAGTTCCAGATTCCTGACTATCAGGCAGATAACGCCAAAAGCCAGCATCCTTAATGAGGGGCCAAATACCCCAGAAAAGATTCAGGCGTTATTCTCCGAGTGCCGAGTGTATGTGTCAGGGCAACAGACGTAGCAGCCTGGATTCTAAGAGGCAGTGGGAGGAATGACATCACAGGTAAGCATATCACTCCGCGTGCCTGTCTCACCAACTTGGACATGGGAAGCGTATCGATGTTTCAAAATTCTTGAGGCCTTATGTTGAACTCGCGCTGTGTTGGACTCATATACAAAACCTAGACAAAGGCAATCCATAACTATCAGAATACTACCCCCACCGGAGATATTCTGACCAATCGTTGACCCTCCTGAGCCAACATATTTCGATATTACTATTTTACGGTAATATTTCAGTTTTTACCGTTTTACGGTAATTACGCCATCTTTTTTGTTAGGAAGTCTTTCTTTCTTTGTTTTTTTTTTGTTTTTTTTTGTTTTGTTTTTTGTTATAAATTACTTTTTAATATGTTTGCTTTCACAGTAATGGGATTTTTTCTTCCCAAATTTTATACATGTTGTTACTTTCCGCATTCATCTTACAATGAATATATATGAACCCCACATCCTGCCCAGGTTGTCATCACAGTTTTTTCCCCTCTTTTGCTATACTGTAGGTCAATTTTTTACCACTCAATTTATCATGTACCTACACTGGTCGCTTGCCTTGCAAAAGTGACATTACCTTTTCTGTCAAAAGGCAATAAAATTGGAAAACTCCTGACTATGATAAACATGTGTTCGTTTCTTTAGTTCTCTTAGAAAAAACCTGAAAAGTTTGGTTTTATCTCAAAAAACATGAAGAAAGAAAAATGCGTCATCTAATATTTATGTCTCCATTTATCGCTCTATTCATCGATCTCCCATTTTTCTTTCTTGATAATGACTGAAGTCAGTCGAAAGCTAAGAATCTTAACAAGGACAAAAAACAACCGTTTATGGTTCCTTTATATCATCAGTACCAAAAGACGAATATAACCAATCTATCTTAGTCTCTAATGTCCTTATCTCCCTCTTTTTCTCCCTATCTATCTATCTATCTATCTATCTATCTATCTATCTATCTATCTATCTATCTATCTATCTCCTTAAATAATGATCGTATTTCCCCTCGTCCTCTCTCACTTTTTGTCTCTAATTAATTGATCCTGTTTTCTCTCTTTAACTAAGGTCCTTATTTCTCCCTCTCTTTCTCTCACTCTCTCTCTTTGTCTCCTTAACTAATGATCCTATTTCTGTCTCACTCTCTCTCTATTGTCTCTGAATAATTTGATCCCTTTAATTTCCTTATATCCATATTTTTAATCTTTAACTATTGGTTTCCTTATATCCATATTTATTATCTATTTTATCTATTTATCTATATCTATTCTGTCTTTTCATCTATCATCTATCTATCTATCTATCTATCTATCTATCTATCTATCTATCTCTATCTTTCTATCTATCTATCTCTATCTTTCTATCTATCTATCTATCTATCTATCTATCTATCTATCTATGTAATATCCTCATTTCTATCTCTAGTAATCCTATTTCTCGCTTTCTCTCACTTTCTCCCTAATGTTCTTATTTCACCCCTTCTTTATTCTCTTTAAAATGTATGCATCAATAAGCCAATCTTGCTTGGTTATAAAAACCAAAGCATGACATCAAGACACTGAACTGCACACCATGAAAAACTATTCTTTTCATCTCATCAGTTCTTTGGCAACCAAAACATATTTTGCTGATTTAAGCACTTTTTCTCCTCATACGATCCCTCTTAAAGGGCTTAGTATCGCTGGGAGATCTTACTGTCACAATAAGTAAACAATAACAATCCTTTTCAAACAGCCTCAATTATTGTTAAAAAAAGATGCAAGATGTTTGGTTTTATGCCCACTTCAAACCTGTTCACTGCCAAGTTCATTCTTTAATGATCTTCTTCCTGGGTCGGCTTTTCTTAAATAATTTAATGTAAAAAGGAAAGTTGTTATTTTGTATTTGAACAATTCTATCTTAAGTAAAGGGGTGAAACACATGTAAAAGAAAAAAAATATTCTTACCAAGATTTTCTAATAAAAAAAAGAATAAATAATTTAATTCATTAGTGAATAAGTCTTGAAAATGCCATTAAAATCCGACAATTATTTGATTTTTGCAAGATTTTTCAAATTAATGTGTTCGTCGCCGTAAAAGAGAGGCGAAAATTTACTATGTAAATTTTACTACAACCGCTAACGCAAGAAAAACAAATTTTTAACAAAAATTTCGAATGTTCTAAAAAGGTATCTGTCTATATTTCTGAGATGAGGTATTATGTACATTATTTACATTATTCGGACTATTGTCCTCATTTTTGTTGCCATATTTATTAGAACGTTTCGGCCCTTCAGTATCTGTCTACATTTCTGTGATGAGGTATTATGTATACTATTTAAATTATTCGGACTATTGTTGTCATCTTTGTCGCCATATTTATTACAGCTTTTCGGCCGTTGTACGCTCTGGCCTTCTTCAGGTGATCCGACATTCTAACCACCTGAAGAAGGCCGAAGCGTACAACGACCAAAACGTTGTAATGTATATAATGATCTAAAAAGGAGTAAAAAAAAAAAAAAAGCAATCAAAAATACTTCGATCCTTCCTCTGAATAATAACATAACGATTTTGCACGTAAAAACTGTTTTCATTACGTTTGGTGCATGTTTTCATTACGTTTGGTGCATGTTTTCAACGAGGTACCTATTTTATAGAAAAATGACCAACGATACATTTTTATAGTAGAATTATCAACAATACATTTTGCAGTAGAATTATCAACAATGCATTTTGCAGTAGAAAAATGAAAATCTGTACATTTTATAGTAAAACTGAAGAAACAGCATACACTATGAAAAAAAGAAAAAAACAACTTAAAAAAACAATTTGCTATGTTTAGTGTCATTTCTTGTTAGGAGAAACAAGTTTTCACTCAGCGTTTGATTTTGTAAAATTATTGATAAAAAAATGCAGCTAACTAATTATAATTTAATCATGAAATAATGTCATTCTCTTGAAATAATTATAAAGTTTGCTTTTTCATATTTAGATTTCATTATTAAATAATCCATACAGGTTGATATACCACTAAACAAAACCAACCACATTTAATAAATGTGTTATAATATTTTATATACAAGAGTAAAGATCTCCTTTCTATGTGCCGTACCCCTTCAGCAGATGAGCAATCATTGCTCTCCACAACTTCCTGTCCTTTGTAGGTCTTAATAAATTTTCTCTTTAACTCTCCTAAAACTTGTTTTGTCAGTCATTTACACAATAGGTAGGTTATGGTGATTTTCTAAGCGTAGCTTAGATGTGGCACAAGGCCGAAAGTATGGAGCACCCACCGAGAATTGCATTCACTATTCAGTCGTAATTGATCTAACGAGACAAGTGTGCTAACCATTACACACATCGCAGTGACCCGCTAGATAGGTTAAGGGTTGTTTTCCTCTTGTCTTCAATCCGTCCTGTGAGTATAGAATTTTCCAAGCCCCTCTTCCTCATTATGTACCCTAGAAATTTCAACTATCTCTTTCTGTTGTTAATTATATGTGTCCTTTTAGTTTGCATTTTCTATATAACTTTGTCGTTGCTTATAAGTTCTGTCTATGGCATTCTTAGCATCTTTCTGTAGAACCAGATTTCTATTGCTTCAAGTCTCTTCTTCATCTGTAAGAAGATTGTCCAGCACTCAATGCCATAAGGGAGGACTGGTACTATGTAACAATTCAATACTCTTTGCTTCTAACAAAATTCACTTCACTTAGTAACCTGAAATACAAAAGACAAGTAAATAGTCTGAGACAATGCTTACTATTTATTCTTTGAAAGATTTCAGATTCCTTTTCATACATTTGAAAAGAATAAGAAAAGGTGAACTTTGACATTATATTGTTTGAAACACTGAATATTAAAGTTTTTTTATTTGTTAAGTCAAAGAAGAAAACAAAATAACTGAAGAAATGTAAAAATTCTTACCTTGCAGTGATTTATTCATTAAACACAAGAACAACATAAATTCACATATTTTGGAATTCAAATTCTTCTTTAAATGTCTGCAAGTTATTCGTAACATACATTCCTGAAATGCTCCAAGATGAGTCGTCAGTGATGTTTTCCTGGCTTCATTAAAAGTTTTGGATTTTTTCAACATAAGACTCTTCCCATCAGGTAACACTGCTTGTATTGATCAAGTATAAGATCTCATCTACATCTAAATTCTACAATTTTTTTGGCAGCATTGCGACCATTCCACCACCAAACAATGAAATTAATCCAAGCAAATGTATCATAATTTACAATATATTCGAGCTATTGTCCTCATCTTTGTTGTTTTTATCACATTGTTTCAGCCACTGTACCCCCGGCCTTCCTCAGGTGTATCTCAATCTGTGTAAATTGCAGGGAATTCTGAACTGAACCCTTTATTTAATCTAGAGTGGTAAACGGTTTCTTGTTCCACTGTTCATGTCTAGGGATATCTCGTCTAGTTCTTATTTTGAGTACCGAGTACCATTCCGTTTTTTCTCGTCCTGTTTCCACTAAGTTCAAGTACACACTGTCCAGTCCAGGGATTGAACTCACAATCATTATTTCAGTAAGGTGGACAATGGTGTAGCAGATTAAAGTGTTAATTTGGTGAATTTGGTGACAGTGATTGTGAGTTTAATCTTTGCGTCGAGCAGTATGTACTCGCACTCAGTGGAAACAGGTGACCAATAACTGAGCATTACTAATAAAATAAGAATTAGACTAACTAAAAATAAGACCTGAGCAGTGGAATGAGAACAGTCTACTCAGGTAGATTAAATAAAGGTTTACTATTCGGAATGCGTCTTTGGTTATCGCAATTCATCTTCGAATTTCAGTGTCGCAATTTCCATCCTATCTTAGAAAACTTCCCAGATATTTCATTTTTTGTACTTATTTGATTTTGTCCGATTTGTAATTTGCAATTGAGGTGCTTGCTTTTGCTAGCAATCATGTATTCTGTTTTTTTTTATTAATCTTAAATTCATGAAGCCAAGGTACCAAAGAGGAGAGCTCATCCAAACAATTGCCATGAAATCTTTTTATACCAATGCTCACTCAATATAAGGCCCAAGAGCCACTCAAGGTAGAGGGTTACTGTGTAGTGTACTATAAGCATGAGAAAGTGCAAGAAGTAAAGTTAATAGGGCTATGCAGATAATGGTTAACCCTCGACCTGAAGAGGTCAAGATTGTAGTGATTGGGAAAACATCTTGGTGGCAGTCTCTTCCACAAAGCAGCAGTTCCTGGGAAAAAGGTGTCTGATAGAATATTTATAGTAAAGGCATATAGGAATTAAATTCTATTTTCGACCAATCAAAAGGGTTGTTTGATAAACAATAATGACTAGGGCAAATACCACCAAAATACTTGACGGCCGTAGTTATTTTTGGTCCTTTTAGAAAATAATAACTCCCTTCACCACTCCCGAAAAAGACTTTCACTAGCCAACGTGAAATTATTTTCTAACCAATGAAAACCTGGCATTAAAAAATGATCGCACCTCTAAGTGAAATTAGATTTGGATCCCTTTTATAGATATAAAAATAGAAGCATACGGCTTCTCAAGATTCAAAACAATTTCGAAGGCCAGTTTGATCTACACGTGCGTACACATACCCCCATCACCACACACACACACACACACACACACAACAATAGAAGAGCAGAAGCAGCAGCTGCCGACTAAGACCCTGTGTACTTACACACAGACAAATTAGGTTGACCGTCATCAAGTAAGTCTGTCCACACATCTTATACCGGACTACGAACAATTAATTGCACAATAAAATAGACTTCATTGCAAGGAAAACTGAACATTTTGTTGTTATTGTATCTTTCTGAAAAGTATATTATCGCAACTGACATTCTGCTTCTACTTTCCCTTCAGAAAGTAACCTTCCTTATGTTTAATTTAAAAGGTGTTGTTGATAAATGTATAGAATCCCGACACTCAGATAACAACAAAAACCTGGGTAGACGGATTCCGACAGGCACAGGGAAGTTTTGTTTTGCTGAGTTTCTTCTGGAAACATACAATTTCATCACATATCATCTTCACAGCGATTCACACTGAAAAATTCATAAACGCAAGTTATCTGGAGATATGGTAGTACCAGAAAACATAACCAGATACTCAAGTTTTGAGTTTAGTATCAATTGGAAAACTATATCCTGGAAAAAAATGAACTGCAATAATACGATTCTTGGCAAGATTGATTTACAACATTAAGAATTCTACATTTGAGAGACAGTGATGATTAAATGTTTGTTTCTATGATCAGTTCAGTTCAACTATTTAAGAAATAGTCCCATGAGATGAACAGTTCATGACATAGTTGTCTAGTGAAAATGGAAAGCATAGATCATCTGAAAAGAAACATGGATTATTCCAAAAGAAAGTTTGTTGCATTCAATTTAATTATCATAAAAAAACTAAAAGAAAAAAATGCAAATATACATGAAAGTTCCATTCAGGTATCATGTTCATAGAATCTGTGTGAAAACAAGCAAATATTGCTTAGTATCTTTAATATGTAAATATTCCTTACCAAGAACAGGGTTTTGTAAACAAAGATGCCTGCATATATGAATAATTAATTATAAAAGAAGGTCACATTTTGCCAAGGAGAAGCCCTGTAAAATATATGCTTGTATTGAGCCAGAAAGAAAAAAATGCAGAATTTCCAAGTCATCATGTCTGTGAGAGTAAGAATTTCGGTCCATTATTTAGTGAGTCAGGAAAATGCTGACCAGCATAGCATTTGGGGATCAGTGAAATTTGTTGAACTGATCTGACAGCTTTACTAAATTTAAACTACAGGGAAGCAAAGATTCCAAAATATAAAATCAGATATTTAACAGTATGAATGAGAGAAATTAGAATGTTATGAGAGAAACTGGTATTCTTAAAATGCTAACAATAAACATGTAGGATTACGATATTTTGTCTATCAGAGAACCTCTCTTAAAACCCACCAGGTGGTGTAGTAATTAGCAGTATAAAAAGAAAGGATTCACACGCTTGTTTTTTTTTCTCTCATTCAGGCAAAGGTAGATGTATCCAAGTTCCTTCCAGGTTGCCAACAGCTGGCACACTGACTTCTTAATTTCAAGCAAACTATGTGGCACGTCACTGGCCACACACACACACCACACACACACACACACACACACACACACACTCTAGCTAATCAGATACATTTTTCTCTTCTTTTCTTCAACTATTTTGTTCTGTATATAAGTATATTAAAAAAACCTTTATATAAACCTCCAGTTTCTTTTCCTTACTTTATTTTAGTGGTGGTGGTGGGGTACCGTACTAGTAACATTATTTCTTGGAAGAATCAAGAGGGAGTGGGACATAGAGAGAACCCAGAACAGATTGGCAAATGACTTGTCATCCCACTGTGGTGGCTTGCAACTGTACATATTTTTTGGTCCTATATTAAAACTTTAGTCAGAATTTCACAACGACAGTATTCAAAACACCTCCATGCTATTTACATTGTCAAAGTTCTGATCATTATGTTAATGGTAGTAATAGCCATTTCCCTTTGACATTTGACAATTATTGACTGTCCAGCCTTTACTGCTTTCACTTGAGATTTATAAAATCCTTCTCTTAAAACAAATTTCCAAGAAAATAGTTTTATCAAGTCCAGTAGCTGTTGTTTGGTTTGGTTTGGTTTGTTTTACAGCATATCATCCTCAATGGGTTATTTAATGTCGACAAATTTGTTATTTCTGGTAATATTTTCTTTCAAAATAAACTATAGTTGGTAACATCTTTTTTTTTCTAAAAATGTATTACTGGTAATAATCTTTTTTTTATAAAGTATTTTTGGTATGTATTAAAACTTCTTTTTACACTTTCACTTGGGTGTCAACTATTTGTCCATAGCTGAGAGCTGGGTCAGGGTGGACCTGGGAACACCATCAATTAAGAGGTGGTTCTACGCTCCTTAAAACCTCCTGATCAGAAGCCTTGCTGTTGGATGTAGTTTACCGTCATACCCAAGACGACCAGTACCTGTTATCACATTTTCCAATACTGATGGGGTTTTCTTTTCTAATTTTTTATTTGAACCAGTGTGGAATGTCAACATCTTGATTATATATGTTTTACTTGTACACGTCGGTGCCCATCATAATGTTGTGGTGTATTCATTCACACCATAAGAGTAGTGGTAGTAGAATTTTAGACTTGTTTTTACGAAGATGAAAACAGGAAAAATAAATGTTCCCAATTCGTAGAAGTCATGAATAATTGTATGGTAATTTAATCCAATTTTATTTATGTGTTTCTATGCATTGGTGTGTGTGTTTTACAGTAAATTGTGATAATGTTCATGTTATAAAAGGGAGTAAGTTACTCTGTAATATCACAAGTCTTATCACGGAGGGAAGTTACACACGTGTTTTCATCCCGACATCTTGGGCGAAGAGACTGAATCTCACGTCTTTTGGTGGTATGTCCGTATTTCCGGCAGGAACAGTTTTTGTTGCATGCTAGGAGTTATTTTAATTTTTATTTAATTTATTTTAAAGAAGGTTTAAATATTGTTTTATTTTATTTATAATTTTCATTATTATTATTATCTTATTTATTTGTAACACTATACCTGTAATGTCATTATTTTCTCTTTTAGTTGTTGTTTTTGTTGGTAGTCCTCAAGTGAGGTTGTTTCTTTTATTTGATATTAGCTCCTTGTGATTTTGTCGCGCCAGACCACAATGTTCAATGAAGGATGATCTTTGCCAAGACCTTTTGCTTAATTTGCCCAAAAACATTTTTAACCAACGATCTGAGAACGCGGATGTATACAGCTGACAGTATAGATATTTCTGAATGAATTTGGTGCCATGCTTGGCATTCATATGAGAGTCTTGATCTGATGAGGCTAATTAATAACATGGCGTTCCTTCGGAGGATTGGCGCGATTGCGTCTCGAAACGGAGTGGCCTCTTTCAGCGTGTCTCACTGGCGATGGTTCGAGGTAATGCTTTCTCCATCATTGCGGCTGGCAGAGGATAGAAAAAATTGTTTATTGTTACGTTGTTCTGGAATTGTCATCAATGGTTAACTGAACTTGTTTTGTTTCAATAAAGTTTGCTTATTTAAAAAAAAAATTACTAAGTATAAATTTGACCTTTGTAATTTATTTGAATTGTTCTCAACCATTTGGTAAGTAATAATTGTATAAATTTTAGTATTTGCTGAATTCTTGGGTTTTGTTTTCAGGTTGATTTTGGTTTTGTAGTAATTTGTGATGTTGGGTGTAACTACCCCTGGTGCAGCCTATAGGGTTTGACATTTTTGCTAGCTATGCATTCTGTAACACTAAAATCTGTACAATTTTAATTTATTTACATGTTGCTATAGTCGCCTTAAGTGAATAAGAGATTTAGCTGATCTATAAACCCTGTTTGAAGTTATTGTGCAAATCAAATAAACCTCAATAATTCAAAAGGTTCTGAACCAATATTTGTCTAATTTAAAAAGATCCGTTTCCCCCATTAGTAAAATATTTAACTAAATTTTCTGCCATTTTAATGGTTAGTTTTTGAGATATTTGCAATTTACAAAAATGGACTGACTGAAGTTAATATGCAGATTAAACTAATAGCTTAAGAGCTCTGAAATTTAATAAAAACTATTTTTTCTTTTTGTCCATAATATATGCTGAAACATGGGTAAAGGGAAGGATCTAACTGCTGGGAAACAGAAAATAAATAAAATATTGAGTGAGGGAATGTCCATCCTGGAGATATCAAAGGAGCTTTGCCTAGATCATCGAACGATAAAAAAAAGTTGTTGAAAATATCAGTAAGTTATGAACTTAAAGTAAAGGATGAATGAACTTGCTTCCTCAAGATAAACCTAAATTAAAGCGAGTTATAGCGAAACAACCACTTTTGGCCACCACTCAGATCTTTGAAAAACTTGCTGAAAAAAAAAAAAAAAATCAACAAGATCAATGGATAATAAATAACTGGCTGTTATTGAGAAGAATGGTGACTATATTAAAATGTAAAAAAATTCAGAGACTTATCATATGTGTTTGTTATTCGTTCTATTATAGGTGTTGATCAATTTTTGATGATTTTATTACATTTTTATTGAAGTAAAATGTGTTTATTTGATTTTGCATAATAACTTTTAACGGCGGTTTTCAGAGGACATAAAATAACTTCTATAAAACATATTGATACAACCTAAAATTTTACTCAGGCTTTGTTTTGACATCTAAATTGAATGTTTGAAATTTGACAATTTTTTTTAAAGCCAAATTTGAATTAATGAAGTTTATATGATTTGCTTAATAACTTCAGACAGTGTGTAGTTATAAAAGGGAGCATTTTCTTAAGTTTATTTCCTTTGCAGTGGGAGATACAGGAGTAAAGGCATCGTTTCTTGGATGAAAGAAAGAGAGGCAGAAAGGACGAACCTCAACAGGTTGGCTAGAAAATTGCCATCACAATGAAAAAAACTAGTGAGAATATTTCATGTAACCGAATAAATACAAAGTCAATGAAGACTGAAGGCAGACTCCACTTATCATAAATAAATTCCAGACACCTTATCAAGCAACAACCAAAGTCTGCTTTTTCACTGCAACAACAGAAGGAAAGTTTTAATCAAAAATAAAATTATAAAATTCTCAAAAGAACAGAAACAATTTCAATGAAATATTTTAATTTTTTCAATCATTTTACCCCAAGCAAGGCGATAATGTCACTAAGATGCAAAGTCTTACTGAGAGTGGAAGATAATGAGAAGACTGTAGTGAGGAGAAAGGACAATAAAAGAACAGGTTTCAGGAAGACAGAAGATGGCGATAATGCCGCTAAGACGCAAGGGGTTACTGAGGGTGAAAGAGAATGAGAAGACTTTAGTGGCGAAAAAGGACAATAAATGGACAGGTTTCAGGAAGACTGAAGATGGCGATAATGCCACTAAGACGCAAGGGGGTTACTGGGAGTGAAAGAGAATGAGAAGACTTTAGTGAGGAGAAAAGACAATAAAAGAACAAGATTCCGGAAGACAGAAGATTGCAATTGATACAGGATTTAAATTTTTGAAGAACGTAGGTGGAAGGGAAGCAAGTTCTTTTCTTTAATTAATTCATTAACACTCGACAGAGTAAATATTGATGAGTTCACAATTCGCAGTTATCTCCCGTGATAGACGACAGCACACTCTTTGTTAAGAGACTGTATGAATGCCTTTTGGGAATTACATTTAAATAGAAGAATTGGGAAACAGAAGCTAGTTCATACCAATGAGAAAGTCATTTATTATACATGAGAAAATAAAAGTTGGATCCAGGATTTACTGTGTCCAAAATAAATTGCAGGTCTTCAGAGAAAAGTAGTTGCAGTTACTCTTACAAATACAAGGAAGTTTCAAAAATATACAAACGTAAATACATTTTTATTTCTAGATTTGAAAGATAATTACAGATCAAGAGATAAAATAATACACATACCTACGCGGACACACACACACACACACACACACACACACACACACACACACACACACACACACACACTCACGCGCGCACACATATGTAAGAATATGATATATAAATTTCTATATATCAAAATGGTGTTTTATTTGCCTAATATATATAAGGAGAAATGACCATGACTTTTAACACATATGCACATAAACATATTCACACATGCGTACAAACACATGCATATACCATACACATAGATATACACGCAGAAATACACAAAGAAGAAAAAGAACAATTATATTAAGAGCTCCCAACTAGCGCATATAAATTAATTAACATCAAACAGTATAAAGATAACGATAAATGAGAAAAATGGCAGTCAATTGCTGAAAACCTCCTGAGGATTTGATAAAAAAAAATGAATCGTTACCTATCAAACGTTTTTTATCAAACATTTTTGTACTGACAAGCTCCATGGAACTTATCCTGAGGAGCGAAATGGCTATAACAATGGGGTACAATTGCGTTTCATTTTTATGTAATTCATTTCTATGCTCTATAATAAATATATTGAGCTCTCTGTTGTGAATCAGTTTTACTATTTTATATTAATAGGAATCACTTGGATTACTTACCCACGGATTTTTACCTACCTACCCACACACACACACACACACACACACATATATATATATATATATATATATATATATATATATATCCAAGTGTAAGATAGGTTAAAACCAATGTCCAAACATTATATTTAAAAAAAGTTGACCACTATCGCCTGAAGAAGCACATACAGTGTCGAATCATGATTCCATTTATGTAGTGGTCTATATGTTTTTGTTATAATTTTTAATAAATATCATATATTATTAGTCTACAAAATCATGGCAATTTTTAAAACTATATATATATATATATATATATATATATATATAATAATTAAGTTCAACATGCCATAAGCAAATGTTTTGTGTAAATATTCAGTGCAAATGACCGTAACGACAAAAATGACCACTCCTGAGAATCGGTTTTAAATGGTGTTAAATTCTTCACTTGATTTGTTTATAGATTCAGCTTTAAACAACAACAACAACAACAACAACAACAAAACTCAATTGTGAAGGAAACTTGACAAGTGATCTTGTCATAAATCGATACCACATAAAATTAATGAAATCCAAAGGATATGAAAAATTATTACAAACATTAACAAAAATATATATATATATATAAAAAATATATAAATATATTCTAACTGGTAAGAATCATCCTCATCCTGTTCATATTCCATTAGTAAGGAGGAAGTTTCACTCGGAGAGCTTCTATTCAAGAACTACTACTTTGTAGAACAGATTCCCGAGAGGATGCTTTCCCGATTAATACAAATTTAACCTCTTCAATTCTAGGGTTAACTGTTATCTGTTCTACGTAACCTCATGAACTGCACTTCTTACCTCCTCTTCTTTTGCTCATATAATATGATTCAATAACCCTCTACCTTGATTGGCTCTTGGGGCTTCTATAGGGTAAACACTAGTAAAAAATATTAGTGTGGCACAAGGCTACAAATATAGGTTATCCAAGGAGAATGAACTCATTAAAGAATTATCATTTGCAAGACTAGCTTGTTAACTATTGCTTCTTATTGTTATTATTCATTTTAACTTAATCTTACACAAGAGTGTATGCGTGGGGCCAATAGCGAATATCTGCAGAGAACTCGCAACAAATCACTGTCTCAAAGACAAACTCGTTAAACGTTAGTCTCATGTTGGGGTGCTATGGAATGTAAATATAAAGGGTGTTTCATTAAGACGGATTATATATAAGGGTGTTTCATTAAGGCGGATCAAAGTCAGCAGGAAATAAATCAGTGTTATTGGTGAAAATTTATTTATTTCTCTATTGGATCATGTTAAGTCATGGCAATTATGTGTGAAAAATAATATCGCCCAAATGTCTGCCAAATCTGAAAGAAAAAGAAAAAAATCTTAAACTTAATTCACATTTAAAATCGTTATTGGAACAGTTTTTATAAGTACATTAGAGTACAAAAGTCTACTCACTCGCTCTTTCCCCTGGTAAATATTCTGAAGAGCTACATTCTTTAGTTTCAACTGTCCTGACCTTCCATGAGACGCTATGACATGTTTACTGCCTCTTCTTACGCTCATATAACATCATTCAGTAACCCTCTACCTTGATTGGCTTTTGGGGTTTGTACTGGGTGAAAAAAATATGATAATTTTCTTTATGACTTGTTCGGCTTTGAAGAAGTTTTAAGGAAGACTAACTTCTACATTAACAAAAATCAAGAATAAATTTTAAAATTAGTATGATTGGCTGGTGAGAAAACTTCTGTGTTTACAGTTTTCAACGAACTGCCACCTGCCGCAGCTAAATAACATCTATCAGCAAGAATTGATTATGTAGCAGAAAATCAATAATTTATAAATAAAAATTTATAGATAAATCAATCTTCTTCTTCTATGTACTCTGTCCGTTCAGGACGTGGAAGATCACGACTCTCCACAACTCCCTATTCTTTGTATCTCTTGTCTTTTTGTTGTTAGCTCCTTTAATTCCTGTTCTGTCATCCAACTACACAAGCTAGTTATGTAACCTTCAATATGTCTTGTGAGTGTTAGATTGTACAATGTGCGGTCAGATCCAAACCCTTAAGATGCACCCATTCGGTTGACCAATAGTTTCAGGAATCAGAACTGACAGAACACATCTCGGTTTTCATTGACCATATCCTCAAACCCACTAGTTACATTAAAGACACAACTCATTTCGTACAAATTTTTCAAGAAATAACCAGATTACCGAATGGCTTACTCCTTCTGACAACGGATATAATATCCCTAAAGATCCCACACGAGGAGGGAATACAGGCTTGTAGGAAATTTTACACTTTAATGGTTTTCAGGAATGAAGCATACAGGACATCTGCCATATTGTAAAATTCATACTCACACATAACAACTTAAAGTTCAATGGCGACCATTTTATTCATATCAGATGTAAAATGGGCTTACGTCCATATCATGATGAAACCCCAGTTAAGAAATGTCGAGCCTGATCAGTACCTAGATGGGTGACCACTTGGGAATACCAGATGCTGTAAGCTTGGATGTGCATGTGGTGTAATGGATAATGGATCAGAATTAGAAATCGTAGAGACGAGTTCAAGTTCTTGTCCGGTTTATTATATCCACTTACGCGCAAATACCCTTGGAAAAGGTATGAATCCAATATATCTCCCCACCATCAGCTGTGAGTAGATTAATAGGACTTATATCCGCAAATAATTATTATTATCTCCGCCCCCATCCAAATTATTGTGATCTAGTAATATTTTCTGACTTTAAATAACATGGAAAGGGTTGATAAACCATAAAAAACAAATTTAATCAAGCCGAGGCACAGTGATGGAGTTTGCAGATACCACCTAGAACCTTTCCTCTACTACAGATACATAGGTGATATTTTCTCCATATGAACACATGGTGGGATCACTCAATGATTTCAAACAAAACATCAACATCTTTTACAACCCCATCAAATACACAATGAAATATTTAGTCATTTCCATTCTGTTTCATCGAAAAAAAATTCAACATCTGCACATCACTACACACTAAACTCACAGATGCTCATTGCTACGTAAATTGTAACAGCTGCCACCCAACCAATAATCCATAGCGAGTGTTTATGCATAAAACACATCTGTTCTGACCCTGGGGATTAGAAAACACATACGGCATCTAATCAATGACTTTCACAATAGAAATTATCCCATCAAAACAATTGAAAAAAAAATCAATCATTAAGGCTTTAAAATACAAAAGAGATATCCTAATTTGCAAAACAAACAAGAAAAATTCCTGAATTCCCATGGTTTTTGATTTTAACATTCACAAAGTCATATTTTACAAAAGGATTTCAAGTACCTAAAACTTTACTCCACAATTAACAAGATTTTTAGCAAAATCCTAATCAATACCAGGCGAAAACTTGCAAACATGCGATCACACCTGACATATCAACAGTCCGTCTGAATTGATTATGCAAATCATATAAAACTCAATAACTCAAATTCGCTTTGAGTAATTTTTGTCAAATTTTAAACAATTAGTTTAGACGTCAATACAAAGATGAGTTAAATTTTTAGGTGATCTCAGCATGTTTTATTAACGTTTTTGGATTTACTCTACAAACTGCGGAATGTAAAGTACCCAAATCACTAACTCACCAGTCTGATAAACGCCTATGCGAAGTTTGTAAACATATCATCACCGGTAGTAATTTTACTCAACTTGGTACACATAAAATAATCCAACCCCACCTTTTAACGTGTAACAATTCAAATATAAGATATTTATTGTTGTAACTTAGGGAAGGCTACTGAATAGAATAATCACAAGAAAGTCGGTAATGAACTATAATACTTAGGACAAGAACAACACATCTAAGATTCGCCAGCGCGGCACGGTTAGAAGTAGTCATCTGCTAGAAGTGAGTCAAGTGAATTGCACAATGAATCTCCAACTGCAGGATATCTTCCAGCCGCTCCACGCGATCAGATGTGGAACAAGGCCGAATTCAATGTGGGTTATCCGAGCACGTAGGCTCGGTCAAAAATTTACCGTAGACTCCGTATAAAACGGGGGTCGAGTAGCTGTTTCCTGAGGCGAGACTCTACCCTTTAACATAGCCTCGTCTGGGAAGGCAGAGAGTTTGACAAGCACAGCTGGATACGAATCTACAACTGCAGACCAACATACAGTATTTACTACTGTATTTATATGAATGGGGACATACCCATTATCGTCCGTAGGTATGCTACAACATTTATTTATTTTGCAATAAATGCAATACAGGAAATTATACCGGTGAAACTGGTAAAGAATTTTGTCTTTGGGTTAATAACCAGAAGAAGACTATCAGAGATAACATCAATTTCACTCTAGCTATGGATATCAATTGTAGGGGAGTTACAACTCTGAGTAAATAATTATGAACCTCCTAATATTTATATATACAAAAATACTCATAAAAATGAGAAACAGCAAGACGTGGAAACAAGAAAACGAGTATTATTTATTATCTGGTTATGTGGTGTTGAAGTACTGAGTAAAATTGTGTGTTTGGAGGGTTAAATATAGATCAAATAATGACCCGAATCCGACAGAATGATAAGATAAAGAATAAGTAAAGTCTAGACAGTCTTTCTTGCATGTTTTATATATATATATATATATAGATGAGTGTAATGAGTGTCCAAATAATTTACTTGGAAGATACATGAATTATCGGATGTTTTCTTACCTCGAATTTTTTGTTGCGTGCTCAGAGATAAATGTTACTATTATGGTCTGAAACAGGAAAAGGAGACGAAATGTTCATTGACGCACGTGTTGACGGCCCGTTTGTGTTGATTGCTTGTCCGATAGTGAGAATGTCACATGTTTGTGTGTCTAGAGGTGAAAAATGGCGTTGATTCTCGTTGGTTTAGAAAGATTGAATTAATGATAATAATAATTGTTATAATTATTTTATTATAATAATTTTTGACACTTTAATTAATTTTTATTTATTTATTTTTTATGGACATGACACAGTAACAGCATATTTATTTTTTCTTTATGGAAACGACACAACCAACTGGACCCTATTTTTTTTAAAAATAACGTTGAATACATCCTGTTAGCGTCTTTATTGAGCTGCAAACAAAATCGACGAAAATCTGAAATAAAATTTTTTTAAAATAAATTTCTACATTCGAAGTAAAAATTTAGTCATATTCAATGAATACAGCTGTCACAAAAAGCAATCTACTATTGCCTCACCAACCCTAATCGTGGCAGACAACTGGACGAAAAAACATAAAGATTTAAACAGTAAAATAAATCATTCACACGGACATGAATGTTATTACGCACACATACTGACATTAATGAATATGAAAATCTCACACCCACTAGATAAGGTGGGTTGGGAATATAGAAAAACGTAAAATCTTGTATCCTTCAGCTAGGTTAAAACTATTGACTAACTGCAATAATTCCGTTTCACAAGCCCTTAACATATTTAAGAAAAAGAAAATTGAAATATGAACAAAACAAGTGGTTCTCCCTCAGCAAAATTCAACTTCATTTTATTTTTTTCTTGAGAAAAGACACAGAGGTATCTGAAAATTGCGATTTTGAACATTTTTCTCATGCTTCTATTTTGCCCGAAATAAAAAAAATCCATCCAATATGATAGATATCATTTATTATTATTATTATTATTATTATTATTATTATTATTATTATCATAACAGTAATTAATATTATTATTCCGTCTTTTTGAATTTCTCTCATTGGCCAGCTCTACTTACACTCTCTCTCTCTCTGCTATGCTTTCAATCTCTCTATCTATCTAAATATATATATATATATATATATATATGTGTGTGTGTGTGTGCGTGTGCGCGTGTGTGAAATGAACTAAGTCCGACAATAATGTATAAACAATATATATATAATAAATCCGTTGGTATACAATCCAAGTGGATCCTAATAATATAAAATATTAAAACTGATCCACAAAAAGAGCTCAATGTATTTATTACAACAGATCATATAAATTGCACAACAGAGAAATCAAAAATTACCTCATGAGTTTTAATATTTTATGTTATTAGCATCTACTTGGATTGTATACCAACGGATTTATTATTATTACGGATATATATACATACATACATACATACATACATACATACATACATATATATATATATATATATATATATATATATATATATATATATATATATATGTGTGTGTGTGTATTTCTAAAGAAAGGGATGAAATTTTCATTTATTAATCCGACACATTTATATTACTTAAATGTTATTTTTTTTAGTGGATACTCGTATTCAAGTAGACGTCCCATTTATTTATTGAACAATATATTTATTTATTTTTGCAAATATTAAACTACTAAATAAATATACAGTTTAATACATAAACGAAGCCTTTATTCAAATACGAGTATCCACTAAAAAAACGTTTAAGTAATAAAATATATATACATACCCAAAGTAACAGTAAACTTCTCCAAATCATATAAAAGCAAAATTGCCCTTTTGTTAGATTAAGCTTTGAACCGTTGGATCTTAGAAATGATTAAATATATCTTACTGGAATTCTCCGAGGGTTTTATAACACTATTAGACTCTATTTTGAACAAGAAGAATGTATAATTACTCTACAAGCTTAACAGAAGAACTGTGATGAAACTGATCATCATTAATTAATCATAGCTAAGCATTGGAAACTCAAGAAGGACTGAAAAACGTATATATATATATATATATATATATATATATATATATATATATATATATATATATTATTATTATTATTATTATTATTATTCCAGGATCATTTTCCATCTTATTCAAGATGATCTTCACCCTCTCTAACTTTTTGACCTGGAGTAACAAGGTACCTCACGGTTTTCATATACGATTTCATTTTCAAGTCCTTTTTTCACTGCTCTTTGAACTGTCATGTCTGAAACTCCTCTCTCACGTGCTATTGATTGAGTTGGATTTTCTCTAATTAATCTCTTTAGCACTAAGTTGAAATGATGATCCCTTTTTCTGTTGCGACCTTCTGATCCAGTTTTCCTCTCTACTGTTACTTTTTAAACTTATTCACCCTTCTCTTGATGGTTCTTGAATGGACTTTTTGATGGAAGCCAGAGTATGAATGTTGGTACCATTACTGAAAGTCTGAATGATTTTTTCCTCTCACCATTGCTCATTTGGGAAGACAGTGGCGCTGACACAAAATGATTTTAGCCTGTTCTTTTTCTAGATGAATAACTCAAATGGTTTTTCAATGATTCTTATGACAGATGGTGTCAAGATGGCGAAACGCCTTATCTGAAAACTTTGAAAAATAAACTCAATTAGTTTAGTGTTTTTTTAGATATTAAACATTTGTTGATCTGGACAATTTTAGACAATTTTGCTGTTATATATATATATATATATATATATATATATATATGTGTGTGTGTGTGTGTATGTGTGTATATATATATGTATGTATGTGCATATATATATATATATATATATATATATATATATATGTTAATAAATACACATATACCTACATTGGATGTGCGACTCAAGTTTCGTTGGTTACCCTATTCATCGGGTATGAGATATCTATTGTTTATTTTTAAAAAGTATACAGTTTTAAAATAAACAATAAGTGATATCTTGTGCCTGATGAATTGGGTAACCAACGAAACTTGAGTTGCACATCAAACATAGCTATATGTGTATTTATTAACATATATTTCTTAGCTCTGTCTTATCATATTGAGCATTATTATGCCTACACCCACTGGCTAAATTTGGTAATTATTTATTTGCTTACCAGTGTATGCATGCCAGCACATGTGTATATGCACACTAACAGCTAGTTATCTCATTTAACTAACCATATATATATATATATATATATATGGATGATTTTATGATAGAATGTTTTGTTTTACTACTTTGTGTGATCTCTTTGCTTATACAGCAACATCAAATATATTAAGTCAAATATATTAAATATTTATTGAAAATCATTTTTGTAATATTTTCCACTTATTTCTAAATCTGTAACACTTTTAAGCGCATTGTCTCCTGAAATGCGAAATACACTTTTTGAAGCGATTACAAAGTCAAAATTTATCGGTGATCTACTAATTCAAAATAGCACTTAGTGTTTGACAAGATGAGTAGATCAGATTTTTAAAAGGTTACCATTAAGAGTTTACGACTTGCAAACAAAAAGCACTTTTAGAGAGAAGCATGAGTTGGTTATTTTTAATACTCAAAATTGGATGTTGTTGTTTTATTCTACTTTTTGGTCTTTTTGTTCATTTTTTTCTTTTCCTTTGTTGAATTTTACTGCCATTTTGCTGATTTAAAATCTTGACGTTAACCTCTGAATAAGGCCAATATAGTGAAGCATTTAGTGTAATCAAAGTCACTACAGTGTCTTGTTAACCAGCATGCTTCAGGAGGCACATGCCGAAAATCAAACTGAAAATGGATTTCTTTTTTTACATATTTCATTTTTAACTCATGTTTTTTTTTACAAGATTAAAAAAAGAATTCTTCTTGTTGTTTATCAAAGAATAATTTAACCATTAAATTAAAGAGGAATTATTTTGTTATTCTGAAAAATTTAGATTTAAATTGAAATAGAGTTGTACAAAAAGCACTGTGCCCAGAAATAATAATTTACTTTCAAAACTTGCTTTCATATTGTTATAGATTAAGCACTTCAGATCACAATTTAAACTCATTGATTGATTAGTTTTTATGGATTGCCAACCTTTTGCAAGTTATTTAAAGCCAGAAAATATTTCTTAGATTGTAAGAACTTTTATGGGATAATAATGATTTGCTGATACAAGTTCTACTAATTAACCCATAACTGGTGGGAAAAGAGGTGGATTCATACTTTTTCCCAAGGGTATTTCTGTGTTCATGAAAATAACAAACCCGTTCTTGTAAATTGGAAAGTCAAGTTCCAATTAAATGGAATTGGAACTCAACTCTCCAATTCCCAATTCCGAGCCATTAACCATTTTGTGATGTCAACAAACACTCGTTACCACTTTTGTAATGCTAATGAATACTTGTTGTTACTTTCGCAATGTTCATTGTAGTACAGACTTTGTAATCGCAGATATAACTATAGTACACCGTTGAACAATACTGATGTCAAACGCCTTCGAATATCACTCGCACTAATAGTACTTGCTCGATAATACTCACTCGACAAGTAACACGTATAGTGATCTGAGTAGAGTGAATAGAGTAGAGAATAGTGATCAGTATAGTAATAGAGGATAGGATAGAAATAGCGATCCATATAGTATAGAGGATAGACTAGGAATAGCGATCCAAATAGTAAGAGAGGATAGACTAGAATTAACGATCAATTAGATGTCATGCAACCTCCTACTTATGTGTTTTCTCTAAGGTCACATGATCTACTTAATTCAATAATGGGATCACCTGTGTTTGCTCACTGGTGATCTATGTTCAAACTCAAGTGTCGGCAGTGAAACTTTATTCCTATATATATTATATAGGAATAAAGTTTCACTGCCAACAATCCATTACACTACTCACACATTCATGCTTACAGCACTTGTTATTCCTAAAGGGTCACCCATCTAGGTACTGCCCAAGATCAATGCTGCTTAACTTTGGTGATCATGTGAGGGCTTGTGTGTCAATGCGCATATATCATTAGTAAAAAATTTTTAAATTTTATGAAAGTTAATAGTGAATTGTTCCAGTTTCCTATGTAAATTCATTGCAAATTGATTCCCCCGTGGAAAGTAAGACATATATACACATCGAATATGATTTCTTAAAGTATAAAATACAAAGAAGTTTCTTTAAATTTCATAATCTGCAGTGCTTAATTGATAATAATATATAATATAGTGATAAAAACATAAAAAAAGAAAAGATACTAAATGAAATTGTCTAGACTATATACCAAAAACACATATTAAAAAAAAATAATTTAAATTTAAATTTTCTTCATCTTCTCTCCTTCATACATATGTGTAATCACATCAATGTAAACATCACTTTAGTCTAATGAAATCCTAAAGGATGGAACACGTCACATGAAAATTGTTTTCCACTTTCTTATAAATTTTCCTTAAATTGTTCTAGATATATAAAGAATTATACATTTTTCATTTTTCTTTTGTAATATATGAGAAAATAAATCAAGATTACGAATTTCAAAAAATATTTTATTATTTTACTTTTTAAGAATTCAAGTGGTATGAATATATTTTGTTTTGGCTTTCATAGTCGGGGGGATCAATTTACAATGAATGTAAAATCTATTTAAACCTATTAACGTTTATAAAATTGAATTGAAAACAATATTCTGATATTTGTGGTCTGGATTACTACAGATGAATCTCTAGAAATAGAAAGAAAGACTGCAAAGCAAAATGATTATTTCTGGTTGAATTGATTATTATACAACTCAACTGAAACTTAAATTTTATAAAATATTTTCAATTATTAAATAGAGATTTCATGTTCCGTCTTGTACAAGAAAAAAAAAATTTTTCAAGAATAAAAAAAAAAAATAAGAAAGAAATTTAATAAAACTAAAAATACATTTTAGGTTATCATGGTAACCAGTAAAAATTCTGCTTTTATAGATATTTCAAGTGTGAAAAATAATTTTCAGTTTTACAAAATCAAAAAACAAACACTTCTCTTTGAATATATATCAAACTTATCAATATATTTGATTTTACTAAGTTTTACCCAATACAAGACTCGAGAGACACTCACGGTAGAGGGTTATAGTCACAATGGTAATGATGACTGAGGTGTGTGATATAAATAGAAGACAAGGTAGTAAGTAAAGAAGATTATGAGAATAAAGAGGGAAGGTAAATATTAACACCTCCCTTGAAGTGTCTGGGGAAGCACCTACATAGGATTCCCTTCCCACATAGTGGCAATTCTTATGAAACAGATGTATGGGTGGAGCTTCCTTCTTACATTTGGAACACTGAGGAAATGAAGATGTTTCAGCTATGTCTTAGGTGTAAAGGTCTGAACTGGTGGAACTCAAAAAAAGCTTATCTGAATAGTTTTCATAGAAATAGTGATGGAGTAGCCCTAGGGTTGTAGTGCTGTGTCTGAAGGAAAGAGGCTGCAGAGTGGAGAATAAATCTTCATTCACAACACTGTGTAAATGGTTTGGAATTCTATCAATGCCAGAAAGTGAGGATCGAGCATACATTAAATTTTTATAAAAATATTTTATACAATATTACATTACTTGTGACGTTCACCTTGATATGTCCAGTATTCTGCTCTATTGGTAGTAGCCACTATGTATATACACTAACACCTTCTTGAATTAGACACCTCACATGTCCCTTATCTGATCAATATTCCATGGTTATAATTTATTACATTGTAATTGTAATCACAATCTAATTCATCAAACCTCATTTCAATGAAATAAAATATAACCATGGAATATTATTGTTTGAGTCTTTATATATATATATATATATATATATATATATATATATATATATATGTGTGTGTGTGTGTGTGTGTGTGTTTGTGTGTGTGTGTGTATTTAAATATAAGAGTGGATACTGAGGTCAAAACTAGTGTGGTGACAGTCTATTTTCAGGTATCATTTTTTACTAAAATGATTTCATACCAAGGAAGGCAGTGAAGCCACTAAGACACAAGGGGTTACAGGGTGTGGAAGAATTAGAAAACAGAAATTTTGCTAGATGGAAATAACAAAAGAAGAATAATCAGGAGGACAGGAGAAGGTGATTGTGATTGCATTTAAATTTTTAAGGGAAGCATGGATCCAGAAGAGAGTTCCATGAGCGAGAAATATGAGAAAAAAATAACTGTTAGCCTAAAATTTATGGTTACATCTCATCAACTCAATTATAAATTGATGAAATTTTGTTGTGAGTCTAGTACTGCACTTGAATTCATAAGGTCTAAAGAAAAGCTCATCTGAAGAGTTGCCATGAAAGTATTTATAGAAATATTCTCTCTCTCTCTCACACTATATATATATATATATATATATATATATATATATATATATAAAAGTGAACATAAAGTCAATACTTATAGGCGACAGGCTGTTTCATGCTAGATGCAATTGCCTGGCCTGGCGATTGCATATAGCATGAAACAGCCTGTCGCCTCTAAGTGTTGACTTCTATATTCACTTTTATATTTACACACGCTCTATCTCTGATATTGAGCACTTTATCCCATAAATATAGCACATCTTAAGACTATATTTCTATATATATATATATATATATATATATGTGTGTGTGTGTGTATATATATATATATATATCTTTATATATATATATATATATATATATATATATATATATATATATAAATATATATAGATTTCTTTTATATATATATATATTATATATGTTCGGTAATAATTGAAAAGTGGTCAATATTAATGATAAAGCTAACCTATTCATTTGTATGGATATGAGTTTGTCAGAAACTCGTACCTAAACAAATGATATATATATATATATATATATATATATATATATATATATATATAATATTGCCTGAAAATTGCATTCTTGCATGAAACAGTCTATCACAACATTGATGTCAACTCCTAAAATTAATTTTTTCACTCTTGAAAGTGAAGTCTGAAGATCCAGAAAAAAATAAAATCTCTGGTGAAATAAATTATTACAATGGAACCTTAAAGTGGTCCGTTTTTTTCTTTAAATTAAATTATTTGCTCTGACTTAACATTGAGCTCTCTGGATTTCATCTTCCTTAGGATTATCCATATGGATTACCAAGATTTTCATTACTTATATATATATATATATATATATATATATATATATATATATATATATATGCAGCAAAAAATCCCAAATTACCTCATGTGGGTATAGTCTATTTCAAGCAAGCACAACTTTGTGCCAGTCCTCCTCCTCAGCCTGGAGATGAACTCAGTTCAGGGCTGAGGGAGAATGCACCTGTTTGAAATAGACTATACACACATCAGGTAATTTTGTATTTTTTGCTGTATAATGTACATGCTCTGAAGAAGGGAATGGAATTTTTATTTATTAATCTGCCATTTTTTTTTACTTAAATATCATTTTTTTGGTGATACTCATATCTGAGTAGACACTCTGTTTTTATTTATTTTCATCTATTGGCTTGAATATTCCAGAAAATCTTATTAAAGAAGAGAATATTAGAGTGTGCATATTTTTTTGCTAAGAAGATTTATTGGATATTCAGGCTGGTAGATAAAAATAAATAAATATACTGTTTAATAAATAAACAGAGCATCTACAGCACAGTCAGTTCTGCTGGTAATAAAACCATGCTTGATGTAAAATAACAAAGCTAAAATATATACTAATAATAAATATGCATTTGTTCCACATCATTTGGTACCAAACAGTGTGGAACCAATGTATATTTATTATGCATTCAGATCCACAATTATTTCTAATCATTAACCTCTAGAATAATTTGAAACATAGCTGTTACTGCCCACGCAATAACTATTAGGATAATACAATAGACCTCACTACCCATAATGCACCGTTGACCAGTATATATAAATAGTCAAGTCAAAAACAACATACATTGACTGAGAATTGCATTTAAGCATGACAGAATGTTGATGCTGGGTGTAGACATCAATGTCTGCTTTCATATATATATATATATTTTTAAAGAGAATAGAGAAGCTGATAAACTGTAGTGCACACTTTTTCTTATTATATAAGAAAATAGCATAGGAAAATGAGACATCAATTATTGATTGTACAATATGCAGATGTCAAGTGAACATCCCTAGAAATTAAAACTAATTGAAAACCCTGAGAAATTTTGTGAAAACAAGAAAATGGAAAGCTCTTTTCTATATTAAATGTAAGAAAGAACAAGAAAATAATGGCAATGAAAATTCATACAGAATTAATACAAGGATCTGAGAAAAACCTTCTGGATATGGTGCCAACAAGAAAGTATAAAAACATATGGATACATTTCAGAGAAAATTCAGAAAAGACATAACCAAAATAAGAAATTCAGTGAAGATATTAATCCACTCGGATAAACAAAGAATGTATATAAAAAGAAAAAAAGAACACTATGCATATAAAAAAAAGAACACTATGCATATAAAAAAAAGAACACTATGCATATAAAAAAAAGAACACTATGCATATAAAAAAAAAGAACACTATGTATATATAAAAAAAGATTCTGTTATAATGTCACTACATGACAATATAAGAGAATCTTACAAATCAGCCAAGAAAATATAGAATAGGATATTAATTTAGAAGATGAAGAAGTAACAAATGAACTGAATTTAGAGAACGGAATAAATAACCTAAAAATAATATGTGTAGGGAATTGGTAAATTGGATTGTACCAATTTGCATATGTTAAGTAGAAGACATATAAAGTCTATAGTAAACTAAGGGACAGGCAAGAAGTTGACGACTGATCATGTGTCATAGAACAACATAATACAACAACAAACATATATCACAATTAAAGGAAAATTTTAAAACGAAGACCACATGTAGAGTAATAAAACCAGTTCAGAGCAAGATTAGAGAGATAAGTCAAAAAAGGAAATAAATAAAAATACTGGAGAAAATAAGCCTAAAACTAAGAGAAGTGTTTAGTTTTAGTTTTTCCTTCTGATTATGCCGTTAGGCATCACAGGGAGACACTCTTCTCTCAGCGGCAAGGCGAGTGGCCTGTAGGAGAGATATCTTGTGGGCTCTGAGAGTATCTGCCACTGAGTTGCTCCAGATCTTCTTGGTTTGCTTCTCACTCTTCAGCCAGAGTACCTGAGGGTGTATGCTCATAATGCTTGTTGGTTGATAGGCATGTGGGTGAGGTGTCTGAACTACTTGTTCCTCAGGTCTTTGATGTGTTATATGACTGATACCTTGCAATAAATCAGTTTAATTTAGTTTTTCCTTCCCCTTGTGCTGTTAAGCACCGTGGGGAGGCACAGTCCTCTGTCAGCAGCAAGGCAAGTGGCTTGGAGGAGAGATATCTCATGGGCTCCGAGAGTGTCTGCCACTGAGTTGCTTCAGCATCTTCTTGATCTGCCTCTCGCTCTCCAACCCATCGAATGATAGAGGATCAAGTAGTTCTGACACCTCACTCATATGTCTGTCAACGAACTAAGAGAAGTAATGGGAATAAACAAATGGAAAAAGCATAAAAGATTTTATGAATTTGTTTAAAAACATAAAAGAGAAAAAAAATATAATTTTATACAATATGATATAAAGGATTTATATCCATTTATCATGGAAAAATATGTAATAATGCAATAAATATTGTGAAAGAACACATTGCAAAAGAACACATTGTGAAAGAACACATTGCAAAAGAACATATGCAAATAGATGAATATGAACAAAACATTATGAGACATTGTAAAAATTCATTATTATTCATCAAAATGAATCATGGATGATAAAATATGGGAAATATAATTTTGATGTAGCTATTGTGTGTCATGGTGGAACTTATATATTAAAAATTTATCTGAAATATTAGAGAAAAAAAACATATGTTGAGATAGAGATGATGGATTAATAATTATAAAAAAGTTTGAATGGTCATAATTTAGATAAACTGTGAAAAGCAATAATTTAAAAATTTTAAAGATATAAGATTTACAATTTATATAAAACAAAATTAAAAGAAGTGGATTTTTGGATGTTACATTGAATTAAGTGTACAATAAATACAAAGCATATAAAAAATAAATTAATCTCCAATATGGAGGCAAAATGAAGTAATTGATAGAAGCTTGGATTAAGTTCATTACATTCACTTATGTACTAATACCATTGGGAAAGGTATGGATCCATCTCTACTCCTCCCAGCTATGGACAAATAGCAGGACAGACTGAATCCTATAGCCTTGGGTAGTGAACAGTCTATGAGAAGGACAACTCTGATTTCAAAAACTGCTGATGGTCATTTGGGGACCTTTTTGCATAGTGTGAACCAATTCTCTGTATTCAGTTCTGCACAAGCATTCATCACTATAATCAAATGATATGATGGGAGAGTCCAGTAGCAGGATATATATATATATATATATATATATATAAGAAATATAGTCTTAAGGTGTACAATATTTATGGGATAAAGTGCTCAATATCAGAGATAGAGCATGTGTAAATATAAAAGTGAACATTGAAGTCAGCACTTAGAGGCGACAGTCTGTTTCATGCTAGATGCAATCATCAGGCCATGAGTGCTGTTATTTTTCTCAGCTATTTATATATATAAATAGCCGAGAAAAATAAATGTACACTTTGTCAAATCATCCTCAATCTTTAATAAGAAATATACCGAAAATAATAATTTGTAAAAGGAGAAAACAGGGGAGGAGAGGACTTATATTTAATACTGACTCTGATGTAAATCCCACCATCCCTCACTCGTCTGGGTTTTCCCGTTTCACCATTTTGTTCTTATATGTCACATCTCTCTCCCTACAATATTCTAGATATAACAGTAAACTTAGAGAAAAATGAATACAAATTAATATAAAAAAGAATATTGAATCTCCTATGTATTTATGTATGTATGATACTATCTGTCTATCTATCTATATATATGTATATATGTATGTGTCTGTATGTATATATTTATATGTGTGTGTGTGTGTATATATATATATATATATATATATATATATGTGTGTGTGTGTTTGTGTGTGTGTGTGTGTGTGTAAGTATAGAACCATGTTCGAATTCCACTCGAATCCATTACATTCACTTACATGCTAATACCCTTGGAAAAGGTGTGAATCCTCTTCTTCTCCCTCCAGCTATGGATAAATAGCAGGACAGACTGGGTACTATAGCCTTAGATGGCAACTGGTCTAGGAGAATGGTCCTGCACAAAACCATCACAACTATAATCAAATCTGTTCTCGGGTTGTCGGTTTCCTAGGAACTGATCTGCTTGAGCTTCATACGTGGAATTCGACGGGAGAGTCGAGTATGTATATATATATGTGTGTGTGTGTATGTATATATATGTATGGGTATGTATATATATGTATGTGTATGTGCATATGTACATGTGTGTATGTGTATATGTGTGTGTATATATGTGAGTGTATATATGTGTATGTGTATGTATATATATATGTGTGTGTGCATGTATATATATATATATATATATATGTATGTGTGTGCATATGTATATATATGTATGTATATATATGTGTGTGTGTATATCTATGTGTGTGTGTGTGTGTGTGTATATATAAGTGTGCGTGTGTGTGTGTATAGGCATATATAAACATGGTATCAAATCATCCACCATCTTTAATGAGAAATGTGCCAAAAATAATAAGTTGAAGAATTACAGACAATGAAAAAAAAACCATTTAATGGAGTAAAAGAAGAAAATGAAATAGCATTAAATAATCGTGGATTCAAAACAAAATTAGAATAGACAGCAAAAGCAGAAAAGTAAAAACAGAAATAGAAAAATAATATGACTTAATCTGACATACAAGAATGTTGATGCAAACATAGGAAAAAATTTTAAACTTACAGACAAACATTTCCATAAATCGCATAAAAATCAAAACAGCATAAACATTAGTTACACTTTGGTTGTTAACACTGAATGAATAATAAAACACCATAACAAAAAAATACTGAATACTGATGATAGGAAAACATTAACAAAAAATATAATTGTAGAATCAAAAAGCATAGAATGATTCTTTCAGTTTTGTATCCTCCTTTTGATTGTGTTTAGCACAAGATTTCTGTATTTACACTATGTACATATGGACTATTATCTTCATCTTTGTTGTTGTTGTCCAAACATTGTGGCTGTTGAACCCTCCACACTTTATCAAGTATATGCTGATCCAGGTAGCCTACAGGGAACTCGAATCAAAAACAGTTATTTTCATCTATAGAGACAGACTGCTTTTGCTTATGTCTAGGGATATCTCGTCATTTAATTCTTATTTTTAGTGCAGCACAGTTAATACTTAACCACTTTCTAATGAGACCAAGTACACACTGCCGGGCCTAGGGATTGAACTCACAGTTACTATATGAATAAATTCATAAACCAATAATTTAATCCACTTGACTCTTGTCCTATAGGGCACTGTTTCAGATCTTTTAACTTTTGGCTATCCTCATGTTTCTTTTATAGCCAGTGACCTTTTAGGATTGTCCATTTGAATTCTTTTATTTTATTCATGGTGAGAATGCATGATCAAAAGAATCCTAATACCAAAATAGAATTTCTAAAAAAGTCAGACAGAAATTCTTTTATTGTATAAATCTCACCTTTTTAATTTCATCTTCCTTGGGAAAGAATTCAGCGAAGACATGAAACTAATTAAGACTGATTGTTAAACAATTATTAAAAACATTGATAATCTAATCTATCATGAAGAAACCTAATCACAAATTGATTATTTAAATAGTTAATTAACCTTGATTAAAAAGAAGGATGCTTTTAAAATCCGAACATAATTGCTTAAAAATAATTTGTTTATTGCCAATTAGAATCCTTTCACTTGCTAAGTAAATCAACTGCCTTTTCACCTTCAGTTCTTAAGATTTGTGACTGAAAAGGTATTTGCCATTTTCATTCTACTCTTTAATTACTATTATTATTATTTTTATTATTATTATTATTTTGAGATCCTCTGTGACTCTTAGGCGTTTCATCCAGGTGATTATGCTGACATCATAGCACTTACTTGCAGTTTAGAGAAAATGCATTCCTTAAAACATGAGCTGTTCCAAGCAGTGCTGCCACCCGTACATTCTGAATGATATGAAGTTTCTGTAAAGTTTATAGCAAATCAAAAAGATTCATGGAAATTGTTCTGTGTGCACAAACCACAACAGGGACAAATTCACCTGCCATTTGATACTGTATACTGATTTTTCCTGCCATGTTTTGATACCTCCTTATTTTCACCTGCTTCAGTTAGTTATTATTATTAATATTAATTTAACACCATTAGTTGATTTCCCTTTTGTGAAAAAATGTTTTCATCTTTTCAATACTGAAACTGATCCAAAAGTTTCATGCCAAAGACATTTGACTATTTCAGAGCTCTCCTACATTATATATTACTTCTTTCTTATATAGGAATTAAATACTATATATATTTTTCAACCAATAAAAACCCCATCAGAAGGATTGCTTGATAAAGAATAATTATAAGTGCAAGTACCACCAAAATACTTGTGGACATAGTTGTAGAACTGCCACATGTTATTTTTTAACAATTTACAAAATAACAATAACAAATCTCTTCACTCCTGCAAATTCAAGATTTTCTCAAGCCAGTTTGAAATTATTTTCTAACCAACGAAAACCTTGTATTCAAAAAGTTCATCTCTCTATGTGAAATTAGATTTTGAAACCCCTTATGAATATAAAAATAGAAGCATACTGCTTCTTGAGGCTCATAAAAATTTCAGAGGCCAGTTTGATCTACATGTGCATACACACATGCACAGAGTGGAAGAAAGACCAGCCAGAAGCTACCAACTAATGCCATGTTCAGGCACATATTAGAAAGGAATAACCAGCAGCTGCTGACAAATCCTTTGTCTACAAACTCACAAACACATTAGGCTGACCATCATGAAGTAAATCTGTTCACATATTTCACATTACCCTATGAGCATTTAATTAGTTGATATAACAAATTTCACTGCAAGGAAAATTAAATATTTTATTGTGATTGTTTATTTCTGAGAAGAATATATAAATGTCATTTCAACTGATGTTCTGCATCTAGTTTTCCTTCAGCAAATAATATTTTATGTTTCATTTAAAAGATGTGTTGTGGTTGTTGTTATTGTTATTGTTGTTGTAGTGGTGGTTGTTGTTGTTGTTGTTGTTAAATGTTTAAGAATTGCAACACTCAGATGGCAACACAAACCTGGGTAGATGGTTACCAACATTTATTAGCTTTTAGCTAGCATTTATTTTGGCTTAGTTTCTGTTTTTTTTAATCCATTATCCAAATCATCATCAAACCCTATTAGATGTTATACATACATACATGGCCATGATTTTTGTTGAGGAAAGAATGGAACTAATCTCATGCACAACAAAGTGTGTTCTGCCTAAGGATCTGAAGCAAGATTTTAAAAGATTGGATGCTCAACCTGACACCCGACTTGTTTTAGTCCAACTGCATCGACTACTTTTATCAAGACACCATTTCTAGAAAGGTTGCCATCTCTGTATTCGTCCCTATAATCAAATCTCATGTGCCGGTGTCGGGCTGTCGGTTTCCTGGAAACTGATCTGCTTGACCCTCATATGTCGAATCTCGACGGGAGAGTCGATTATATATATATATATATATATATATATATATATATATATAAAAGGCAGGATGTGTGTGTGTGCGTGTAACGAATGCACGCCCGCAATTTTTGACGGATTTGCACCGAAATTTACACCCCCATATGCTCCACGTTAGCGGGGAGGCGAAGACCGACTTTGCATTTCCCAACTCCCATCGATAGTGAAAATAATCGATTTTTTCATGCTTCTACGGCAGTTTTCATGTAATTTGAGGCCATTTTCTACTAGCCAGAGTGAGAGCCAATAGCTGGCTGCCACGAATAGGTAGGAAGATTCTATTGGCCAGTGTCAGAGCCAACAGCTGATTGACACGAATGTTAACTAGCATGCTAGCATGCAAAAAATCGATAGCTGCATTCGTCACAAGTGGGAAAAATTTAAATCTGCATGTCACTTTACTCCAATTGGCACATTCGCTTGCTTAAACTGAACGTTGATTCTGATTCCACAGAACTGGTTTGAGTGTGAAAAAGTATTTGTTGTTAACATTCTTTTTTCATTCGGTTTTTCCAGTTACGAGTCCTTTTTTAAAGCTGATCGTTTTGTGTTCATTTTGTTTAGTTCTTTTTTCGTAACAGATTTAATGTTTAGTATAGAGCTTAGAAAAAATTCGCAGTGTGAGATAGGCAGGAAGTAAGTCATGTAGCAACATCAGCACGGCAAAGGGCACTTCTTTAAAGGCAAAGAAGGGCAAAAATATTTTAAGTCAAGTGATAGCGATTGCTGCATGAGTCGTACGATTTTTGAATCAAGCACGGGCAACGCCGGGCCATGCTGTAAATATATATATATATATATATATATATATATATATATATATATATATATATAGAGAGAGAGAGAGAGAGAGAGAGAGAGATGTGCAAGTGAAGAACTGTCTAGCACAACACAGTGAACCTACTTTCCTATCAGAAGACCTAGCAACTGATTCAATATAATCACTCCACTTTATGTCAGTAGAAAACGTGTGGAAGGTGCTGCATGTTACTCTCCTAAAGTTTAGCATCAGTCATGTTTATTGCAGACAGAAAAGGTTCTCTGCGGTAATTAAATGAAAGCAGTTTTGTTTTGGAGGTATTCAAATTTACAAGCCATTCTTTGCTCCATTTAATCACTCATTAGAGGTCCTTTTCGGGAGCAGTTGTCAATTCTAATTTGTCAGCTCTGTCAGACTTGCTACTAAGAGTATTAGTAATTTCATCTGCATAGAGACCTAGTTGGGAATTGATGAAATTAGGAAGGTCATTGATGAAAATCAGAAACAGCGTGGGTCTGAATGATAGAGCTCTGTGGGACCCATATATTAATATGAAATTGACTAGAATGGTATCCATTCATCATAACATTTATTACATGATTTGTGAGGAAAGATTGGATTAAGTCAAATATTTATTCAGGGATACACTAGCTCTTGAGCTCGTTGAAAATGTCAGCATGCCAAACTCTGATATTTTGCACCGCAGCCTGAACTTCACCATTCTTATCTCAAGTCAAATTCAGTGATGGCTATTAACATATCAATGGTAGATCTGGAGAAACAAAAGCCATATTTGTAATAAGTAAGATGCATAATCAGTTGATTAGAGGCTTTAATACTTTGCCAAAAAATGTAAGAGGTTAAGTACATGATAATTCGAAATGATTACATGGTTCCTCAGAGTTTTTAAAGCCAGGAACAACAGAGAAGCACTTCCAGGAAATTAGAAAGCAAGATGCAGCAAGGCATTTATCGTAAAGTGTTGTAGAGTAGCTAGCACTCTTTCAGAACTCTACCAGATGGCCTGGCTCATAGCCTTAAATAGTCTACGATTAAGGACTTCAACAGTTGATTAATAAGTTGATACTAAGCTGATTAATATTCGCACTGATCTTACTTTATTTGTCTATACAGCATTTGACCCTCCTATATTCCTTGTAAGTTGTCTTGTTAATTGTTTTGTAACGTATTGTTCTGTGTTTTTTTTGTATGTATCCGTTAGCATGGTGCTGTATAAATATATTAAGCACTCATTCTTCTCTGTGTATCATTCACCTTGACGATACAACATAAAGTTTGGAGATAATAGGAAACATTTCAGGAGCATATTCCTTTGGAATGATTACAGGGATATCATCGAATATGTGGAGATCTAGTTTGTCAATAATAGCAGAAACCATGGCCGGAGTTGTGTGTATATCACTCAGTAGAGACTTTTTTTTACGGGGGAAATGAAGCAGACAAGAATTTCTTGGTAAAGCACTCTATCTTCAGGATATGACAACAATTCAAATTGATTGAAGAGAACAAAAACTGAGAATTCGCTCTTGTTCACAAACAGCCGCCAGTAATCATTAGAACGAAATTTGTGAGAGGCTGTACGGTGTATCATTCTATCAGTGAATAGTGACTTTAGCTACTTGAAGACATGCTTACATTCATTAAAAGTGGTGACAAAGAGATGCCTGTTGCAATCAGACTTGTTACTCTGCTATAGTTGGAAGAAGTGGTTCCCGTGGGCTATAGTGGCTGAATAGGTAGGAGATAATCAAGAAGATTGGGGTTTCACTTGATATTTCTGTGCTGGCATGAAAGCTTTGACCCAGGAAGAGACATCAATTGCACATTTCTCAAAAGGATGATTAAAAATATCAATCCAAAGGGCATCGCGAAGAAACTCATGATATGAATTCCACTCAGTGTGTTGGTATGAAAAAAAAGGTGTTCTGTTAATAGGGGGTTCCTGACTGACGAGAGATGGAAAAAGATATCTATAGACACTACCGTATGGTCAGAGTTGCTAAGAGGACAGAGTTGCAGAGCACGACATGAGTCTAGGGAGGAGGTAAAGAAGAGCTCAAGTAGACAAACACGTCCAACAGAGTAGGGAAACGCATCGATAATTCTATTATTTGAGTGAGAGATTAAGCGAGTGTGATTTTTAAAATCTGGATGCCTGTGAAGTCAGTGGCATTAGAGTGATGAAGCCACTGGACATGATTGGTATTGAAATTGCTGGACACAAAGATATTTGCAGATGAGTGTAGAGAAAAAGGCCTTATCTATACAAACAGAAATTCTATCTCGCAAGCAACAATTATGAGAGGAAGGTGAATAATAATAAAAGAAGAGATAACTGATTGAATTTTCTCGCGAAAGTTGGAAGCACGTGTAAGAACAATCCGGAGACTCAAGAGACAGTTCCCTTACCAGTGGGGATGCTCGTGAACATAAACACCATGGATATATGTGTAAACTCTAGTGTCCTTACGAAGGAGAGGAAAATAATCAGGAAGAGAGAATAAAGTAGAAGTGAATAAAAGCTTCAGATTAGTTTCACAGAGAGCTACAATGAAGAATGATCAAAGAGAAATGATTCTACACTGCAGAAATTCTTATATATGTTGGAGAACGGTTGAGAGTCTTAGGTGCTTTTTGAAAACTGGTTTAGTTTTATTTATTTATTTGTTTCAGTCATGGTGTTTTCTAAAGGTGGAAAAGGCTCAGAATAAAAGTAGCTGTCGGCCATCGAAGGCAAAGGCAACATGTCAGTCGGTCAGTTATGTGCCATAAGTGATATACGCTTAGGCGATCATGACTGACGAGGCAGATTTTTTTCCTGCAGTAGATTGCCATTTCTTTCTGCGGTAGACCAGTTGCCATCCAACGCAATAGAACCCGGTCTGCCCTGCTATTTACCTATAGCTGGAGGGAAAAGAAGAGGATTCACACCTTTCCCAAGGGTATTAGAACGTAAGTAAATGTAATGGATTCGACTGGAATTCGAAATCAGCTCTCCGATTCCTCAATCGGAGACAGCAGTGTGGCCTCAAAGTTGCCCACCGGAAGTGCTTTACGTTCGAATAATTTTTGCTGTTTCACTTTTCCTGGCATAACCAATCCACTGTCACTGTAAGGCAGCTTCCCCTCGGATAAAAGATATGCATTCAAATTTTGTTGGGAATATTATTTATTGTTTCTTATCTGTTTTTCATTAAATTGTTGATCTGGGAATTGGGATAAAAACAACAGAAATTAGGAATGAAGAAATACTAATAAATAAATGAATCAGATTTGTCAATGTTTCATCTGAAAAAATATTTCATTTTTCTTTTCCAACATCTGAATCAATATAAGGAGGGTAACACACACTTATCAAGGACACGTAGCCTAGTGGATAAAGGTGCTGGTTAGATCCAGTGACTGACTAGACCCAAAGAGTTGTGAGTTCAATACCAGCAGTGGTGAACCAAAAATACTTGAGTTAAGTCAAAGGGAAATAACCGAGACATCCGGAAGAGGCATGACACGTGGAACTAGAACAATCTACTACGATGGAAGAAATAAAGGGTTCGGTTCGAAATTCCAATCATCTGAAGAAGGCTGGAGCGTACAAAACGTTATGAATATGGCAATGAAGATGAGGATAACAGTTCGAATAATGTAAATAATGTAAATACACACTTATCAATATTTTCGCCCCTACAGGGCTCAAGAGTCACTCATTATAGAGCACTACTGTTAAAATGATTATGATGGACAACGTAGTAAGAAATGAAGATTATGACAATAAAGATGAAAGATAAATATTGACTCTTGAAGTGGTCAAGATTAAAGGGAGTTTCTTCCACAAATTAGCAAACCATGGGAAAAATTAACTGGAATTAAAATATGGAGAAAATGAGGATGATTTGACTATGTGGAAGGATCATGTTTTGACCTATCTGTAAAGGTTTGAGCTGCTGAAAAAAGAATGGGGTACTCATCTGAACATTTTCAATGGAAATATTGATAGTGTTAGGCTTGTGATACTGTGTCTGTTGGGAAAGAGGTCACAGAATGAAACTTCTCCTCTACAAGATCATGTAAACATGTGGCATGCGAAGCAATTTCCAATGGCACGCAGTCGCAAATGACATCACAAAGTCTGAACTAATAACTACTATAACGCAAAGAAGATGTTTCAATTTTAATATATACTAAAGCATATATACTATATACTACTATATAAAATATATTGTAGAACAGGTATATTGACCTTGAATTGTATAAAAATACGTATGCTGTTGGCACACTAAATGATTTTACAAGCTTAAGTCGGCACATAATTAGCAAAAGGTTGTCGACTCCTTATGTAAATGATTTTGATCTCTATCAAGGCTGGGAAGTGAGGATATATAAACAGCATCATGTTTAGATGTAACAGAGTCTATCTTCTTCAATTATTTTAAAGTACTTTCATTATAAAACATTTGAATTAATGCAGTTATTGATATAACAAGTAGTCTGTATCTATTCAATTGAAGTTAGCTGAGGACATGAAGGGGTAAAACAGGCCAAATGAAGACCCACTTCAGACCACAATTATTTTGGTGTTTTTGAAATTCATTTTCTCAGTGTGCTACCAGGGATGTAAAAGAAGATACATTTATAAAACAATTGTTAAGTTTGATGAAAATTGGTTGAAAGATCAATGAAAAATAAGAAATAAACCAGTAAAAATCGCGATTTTTAGCTATTTACTCGGCTTTTCACTATATGGTTGTACTCAATTATCAAGTTAAATGACTGTTAAACAATCAACTTAAAGTTGGCTACAATTGAGTGAAGTTTGTATTAGATTGCTTTAAAATTAAGGGTGCTTTTAGTTTAAAATTTGTGTTGTTATCGATTTTTTTTAAATCAATTTTTCGTTATTCGCGTCTTTTAGCTAAATGCAGTGGCGTAGAAATAAAAATGAGGTATCGTTGAGTTCGTCATGATGTACGTAACCTATATACCAAGTTTGAACAAGATAAAAGGAGAAAAGTTGAATATATCGATTTTTGATCGGCTTTTTCTCTTTTTTTTTTTTAGAAATTATCGATTTTTTACGCTATGAACCTATCTCTTTCATTGTACAATATAGACGCCAAGATTGGTCAAAATTGATTGGATGGATCTCGAGGCAAAGGTATCATACAATCAGACAGAGAGACATCCTCTGTTTTATATATATGGATGACATCTCTGTTGAAGAACAACCAATTATTCAAGAGACGATAACTCTTATCGACACCAGGCACACTTTAGTCAAGGTCTGTTTGGTTAGGGTTAGGGTTTGGGTTTGGTTCTCTTCTACCCATAATGATGCTACTTTTTGTTTTTTGGTTAACAAGTTCTCGCAACTTTAGGGCTTGTGACTGATACTCTGTCTTCTTGACCAGTGATTTTTCAGCTCTGGCATACTTTCAGATTTGGCCTTCTTTTACCCAATTCCAGCAACAGATAGACCAAATGTCTAGACAGACACATGGCTTTTATTGATTCTTTGGCACGGAGTAAAATATAACAATAAAATAAATCAGTAATTGCTGTTTGTTGCTGGGAAAAAAAAGGTTTGCTGCTGTGATTACAGTGACGGAAAATTGCTTACGTTAGAAAAATGGGGCAGGGTCACTTGCATTGCTGCAGAAAAGTCTTTACATTCGTGTGTTTGCATCGATAGAAATTGGTCGTTTTAAATATGGCGAGAGGGAGTGGGGGTGAAAGAGAGAGAGAGAGAGGAAAAGGAAAAGAAGGGAAACAGCGAGAGGGGCAGAGGAGAAAGAGAGAAAAGTGAAAAAGAGATAAAATGAATAAGAAAGAAGGAAAGCATGAAATAAAGAGTGAGAGAGAAGGGGAATATTGTGAGAAAGCAGTGATGTTGGAATGACGATTAAATGAGGGGAGCAATCATTCAGATCACATCAGAGAGAAGCAATAAAAGCATTGAATTCATTTTAGCTTTACTCAGCAGCAGCAGCAACAACAACAATAATGATAATAATCCTTACCTTGCTCAACTCTAGATAGGTCTTGCCACCTGTCTATCCAAAAGCACCTCTACATACTGATATCTTCTGTTAGTATAAGAAGCGACATTGTAACTAGTACCGGCTTGTTGGGGCCTGTTGCATAGCTTACAGAACCTGGTATTCCCCAGCGGTCACCCATCTGAATACTGACCATGTTCATCATTGCTTAACTTCAGCAATCGAACGGGAACTGGTGTTTCAATGTCTCGAAAGCCAAACTTGGTTCCATTCCATTCTCGCCTATCAGACCCTGAATTATTACCAGTCACAATAAATGGATGTTCCGGTTTGGTTTATCAACTTTATTCTTCAAATTATTACAATTCTTTATGCTACAACCTAATATATTATAACAGGTGATGAAAAATGGGTTCCATACAACAATGTTCAATTCAAAATGCAGATGATAGGAAAGGTTAAATTTCCAAAACCACTTCAGAAGCTGAACTCCATAGAAGAAAGATAATAACAATAATTAGCAGGAGCCGCATAAATTACACGGATTTACTAATTTGTTAATACTGCATTCTGTACTTTTCAAGCTATGACCCTTCCAAGGTCATTATCATCATCATCATCATCATCATCATCATCATCTATGTACCACGTCCCTTTAGGGTAGATGGGAGCATGGCCCTCCCCCCAGTTCTGCCATCCATTCACACAAGCTCACCAGCTAGGTGTCTCGTTGCCTTCCCCTATCTCTCTTGCCTTCAACATGCCTTGTGAAGGTTAAATTTTTCAACTGTCTTTTCCTGATTCTGAGTAGAAGTGTTCTTTCTGTTGCCATTTTCTTAAAAACTTCCTTGTTGCTTATTCCCTCCGTCCATTGAACGTTCATGGAATGTTCAGTATCCTTATTGGAATCTCAGGATATCGTTAGGTTACGCAATTTAACCTCTCACTGCAAACAACTGCCTCGATCTAAGATGGTGGCTTCTCCAATATCTATCTGTGTTGCCCTCTGTTTTTGTCATTTGACATCCCTCACTCTCTTCCCGTTTTACTCTATCTGCCTCTCTATTTCTGTTTCCCTCTCAGTATCTGTGACACCAAATGTCATACGCACCATACATAAGTACAAGCATGTTAATATATAGAAAATAATAATAATAATAATAATAATGATATCTGTCCAACCATCATTCTGGTTTAGTCGAATATGCTACCGAATTGAATAAATGCCAGGAAAGCAATCGCTTTCAAAGAACGCAGAAACAGCCACATGTGACTTTATATAGCGATCAATGATCCAGTGTATGCTTTACAGCTCAGCCACGATGGACGTCACTGCAAAGCAAGGTTCTATTTTCCATTTTTATGGAAAGCACACCCTCTTCACTCAGATTAATTTCTAGATTACTACGGTTTTCTGTTCAGTTTCGTTTCCAAAACGTAAACAAAGCAATTTCTAAAGAATTCTATTTGCATTATTAAGAATATTGTACTCATTTTTGTTTCATATTTATCACAAGGTTTCGGCCTTTCAGTATCTGTCTATATTTCTGAGATGAGGTATTATGTACACTATTTACATTATTCGGACTATTGTCCACATCTTTGTTGCCATATTTATTACAACATTTCGGCCTTTCAGTATCTGTCTATATTTCTGAGGTGAGGTATTATGTACACTATTTACATTATTCGGACTATTGTCCACATCTTTGTCGCCATATTTATTACAACGTTTCGGCCTTTCAGTATCTGTCTATATTTCTGAGGTGAGGTATTATGTACACTATTTACATTATTCAGACTATTGTCCACATCTTTGTCGCCATATTTATTACAACGTTTCGGCCTTTAAGTATCTGTCTCTATTTCTGAGATGAGGTATTATGTACACTATTTACATTATTCGGACTATTGTCCACATCTTTATCGCCATATTTATTACAACGTTTCGGCCCTTCAGTATCTGTCTATATTTCTGAGGTGAGGTATTATGTACACTATTTACATTATTCGGACTATTGTCCTCATCTTTCTTGCCATCTTTATTACAAAGTTTCGGCCGGTAAAACCATGCAATGATAACAGCAAAAATTGCAATATGAATAATGGTAAAAAATGGTTGCCCAAGACATTAGGTTTATAATACCCATAAATTCATACACAGATGTTCTCAAGGAGACATAGCACAGTGGACAAAGGCGTTAGTTAGATGCAGTGACAGGACCCAAAATGAGATCATTGTGAGTTCAATACCTGGTTAAGGCGGTGGAGAACTAGGGAATTAAGCAGGAGATAACTGATAACTGACATCCATTAGACATGGCACGTGGAACTAGAACAGTCTTTCCCAGTGAGCGAAATAAAGAGTTCAGTTCGACATTCCGACCACCTGAAGAAGTGACCGAAACGTTGTAATAAATATGGCGATGAAGTCCGAATAATGTAAATAGTGTAAACGAAAATACTTCGTTTACAATTAAGAAATCTTTTTATGCGCTTCAAATGCTAACAGGAATAAAAGATTTATTTTCTTTTCAGCTGTGAACGAACGCGTGAAAATAGGTAAAGTGTAATTATTATATCACAGTAAGAAAAGAAATCGTGTTATACTTTCGACTAGATTACGTGTTATGACTTGTTGCGGATTTGAATCAACCCACAACAAAGAAAAAGGCCAGAAAATTGTTTAAATATAAAAATATAAAATATTTCATTTTCTGTCTTTACAATTAAATTTTTCGTAGAGTGTATTATTGCTTTTATTGTCCTTGTTTGTAGTTTTTTGTTAAGATGAAAAGAAATATGATTTCTTTGCGTGTATGTGTGATACAATAAGTGGCAAAAGTGAAAGTGAAGAGGAAAGTGTCATGTAGCTTGGCGAGGAAGTGTATAAGTGTCACGTAGCTTGGTAAGGAAGCGTATAAATGTCCCGTAGCTTGGTTAGGAAGATGGGTGAATGAGTAAGGGAATCTCTTTGAAGGTACCGTCATGAACTCATGCCGCATGTATCTGTCTTTATATTCTACTGGTTTTGTTTGTTTAGAAATTTTACTTAAACACTCTTGAAAGGAATCACGAAACATGTTTATTATTATTATTATTATTATTATTATTATTATTATCGTGACCCGTTGGTTGGAAAATGTTAAATATTTATTTTCTAAGGATTCATTTATTAACCGGAAGGATGCGCAGATCCTCCGACTGAGAAACCATTTTTTGTCTTTTGATGATTGACTGATTTGGTGTTTATTCCCGCCTTAGCTCCATAGACTTGGGGAAAAGTCTCCCGTCATCTAAAATATGTGTTTATCATTATTCTGAACTGAGCTGATAACCTCACACTTGTTGGTTTTGATACTCCGTTTTGTTCCTCTTTTTTCTAAAAAAAACAAAAAAAAAAAACAAAAAAAAAACGCTTCCCATTCTTTTGCAAGTGCTGTCAATTAATATTCTCCCTTTTGCTGATTTTATCACATTATTTTGGCCAACTCATTCTTCAGCCTTCCTCATTTTCTAAAATGAGTAATTATTATTCTATAAGTTGTTTATATTATTATTATTTTATTTCCTTTAGAACCCGTTTTGTTAGTACCTAGATAGATGACCGCTTGGGAATACCACGTGCTGTAAGTTTGGATGTGCAGGTGGTGTAATGAATAACGGCACGGAATTGTTAATCGGAGAACCGAGTTCCAATTTCATTTGGGATTGTTGCATTCACTTACGCGCAAATACCCTTGAGAAAGGTATGAATTCGCCTGTTCTCCCCATCTATGGGTTAATTAGTAAGACTTGTATCACTAAATAACTATTATATAAAATAGTCTTACTATCTAAAATATTTTCTGGCTTTAAATACCTTGCAAAGGGTTGATAAGCCGTAGAAAACGAATCAATTGATAAATAAAATCTTTATCCTCCAGATTCCTTAGATGGTATCTTAGGTCTTCTTGAAGTGTATATTGTGTGTGGTTTGATGATTATAAGCACATAAAATGGAATCGCCGAGCTGAGTTCAAATTCGGGCCGTGACACTTACACTCTTGGGAAAACATGATACCATCTCTTTTTTCACCCTCAGCTACGAACAAATAGCAACGCAGACTAGATTCTTTAGCCTCGATGACAACCAATACAGGACCCCCCCCCCTACACACACCAAAAAAAAACAAAAACAAAAAAAACTCGGAATGCGAAACTGGTATCTTCTCCATATCTAATAGCAGAATATAGTGTCAATACTGATTGTAAAAATAGAATAAAATTATTAAAAGTAACAATAATGATTATTAAGCCCATTCTGGGACAGAGTTATGTCCCCTTTGTTCTAGATTAATGTTGTTGCTATACAGGTTGATTGAAAAGTAACTCCCTATTTTATGTATGAATGGTCAGCCAGAAATCCTAAGTTAACACTCTGTGACTTTTTTCTTTGGCGTTGGATACACGAGTAAGTCTGTTATATCAAACCAAGACTTTGGAAGAACTTGAAGAGCAAATACAAAAAATTATGTCTTCCATACCATAAGAGTTCCTGGGGAAATCATTGACGCGATTCCTGGGCGGCACGAGAAGCTGGTAGCAAAATCTGATGCCCATATCGAATTTTACATAAAACCTCGTGCTAAACGCTTTTCTCTCATAACCAATTCTTGTAAAACTTATAGTTAATAAATAAATTATAAGTATTTTAAAATAGAGAGTTACTTTTCAATCTCAGCCTGTACATCGTGAGAGTTGGAATAAGTTATTTTAAACGAGACACGCGATATTCTGTTAAGCCTGCTAACTGAATAGTGAAGGATTCGCTATTGAACAGAATGAATTAAACAATTTAAAACAACAAGCATTTCGGGATAAATGAATTGGTTCAAATTTGTCTTATATTTTCGATGGTGAAAGCACGGTAGAGTAATGGGTAGCGGTTCGGATTGACGAAACGGAGAAACGAGTTCGGATTCCAATCGGGTTCTTTACATTCACTTTCAATACCATTGAGAAAGGCATGAATATGAATTCATATCTTCTACCCAAGCAAACTGGTTTGCCGTGGTTGGCAACCAGTCTTGGAGGAAGATAGCTCTGAATTCTAAGAGTTCTTTGAACTTTCTTATACTGTTAAGAATATGATCACGGATAATAAATGCTGGAAGGTCTGCTAGTTCTCTTGGAATCGTCTCTGTGTATAGGTTAAAATATATAGTGAGAAGAACTTTGTCTTACACGGCTTTCTGTTTGTGTGCAGTTACTGAACACTCCTATCCGCGTGCATGTTGTTTATTCCCAGAAATTTTTACGGATTATGCGAATATCTTTCTCGTACAAATCAAATTCTTCAAGTTTTCCCAATCACTATTACAATCTTGACCTCTTCATGTCTATTGTTAACCGTTATCATTCTTGAATAGCTCCATGAACTTCACTTGCCTTTTCTTACATCCATACAACACCACACAATAACGCTATACCTTGAATGGCTCCTGTGTCTTGTAATTACTGAACATTAGTACAGGGTGACCCCCCAAAAACGGGAACTTTTTAACAATCCAATAAAACCAAGAGTGATGGAAGAAAAATATTTTATTCATAGTAATTGAAACCTTAAAACATGCCATTTAAGAAACAATGATGGAATTTTCATTTTTCAAAAATTACGTCCTGTAGATGGCGTCCTCCTGTACGAATGCATACTTGAAATCTGCTGTTAAGATTCCTCATTGACTGCTGCAACATCTCAGCTGGGATACTGTGAATTTCATCTTGAATTCTCTGGCAGATCCAGTCTCTTCAAAGTTATTAATCCAACATTTTATCGCGTGTTTTGATGGAAAAGCACCATGACGTCCTAAGTTGTAAAAACGTCGGAACTAACCTCTGTGCAGCTGTCAAACTATCGCCGTTTTTATAAAACATATTTATGGCTAACGCACGCTGTTCTCCGTTCCACTGATCCATGGTTACTAAAATGGCGAAATGTTTACTTGCTCAAGGTCACTGTCTTGCAGTGTTGTCACTTGCTCATGTCTGGCAATACGCACTTTAAAAATTCCCGTTTTTTGGGGTCACCCTGTATATAAAACGTAATAATTCAGAATTTAAAGTAATTCCGTTATATTTTTCTTTAATACGTCGTCCTTATCAGTGGAGCGAACAAATAATTCTATGAAACTGATCTTGGAGTGATATATTTGAAGCAGAATTTTCCGCAAGAAACATTTTGATAAAGATATAGAGACAGTTCACTTTAAATTGGCACAAGGTGACGTTAAAGCGGTGCCCAATGAGGATCGAAATCATTCTTTTGTATATTCCTCTAAGGTAGACGTTCAAAAAGTGGAACTTGAAATGAAGCTAAAAGATAATGGTTTCTGGATCATTCTTCATTGGGAATGCCTGATACTTTCTGGATCAATCATTGGTTTGAACTCTTCATGATTAAATGCCGATTTTCGTAAATTCGTTTAAATAAAAAGTCGCGTCTTCGGAATCAGTTGCGTCAAAGTTTATAAAATTCGCACACACTTGAGTATAGGATTAGGTTTTTAATAATATAGATACACAACCCTAAAAATGAATTGTTCGCCAGGAAAGTTCTGGCTTTTATTTTTTTTTTTTTTTTTTCTGGTTCGAACGCATTTAGCGGAAGTTGTCAATCAGACTTTGACACCCGGCTTGTGTGTGTAAGTCTCGTTTTCATTTCCTCGTCTCACCGACGTCCGGATGTATATCGTGTGTTTGTGTGTGTGCGCGCGCGCGTGCGCACTCGAGTAAAAATCTTTCAGCTGGTTTCATTCTTTAACTGACATTCGTTCAATTAGTGTTCAATTAGTGTTCAATAAGTGTTCAATAAGTGTTCAATAGTTTCTTGCTTTAGCCGGTTGACGTAATAGCTGCGTCAGAGTAGCTGTGGAAATCATAGAAAAGAATTTAATGCATCTTCCTGCTTGCCATCCTGAGGCTATTGTACTGATGATAAGGCTGGCTATGTGGAAGACATTGGCATTCATAGTTGAGATAAAAATGATCTTGAGCCAAAAAAATTAACATCCTTTAACAAGTGTTTCAAAAAGTAGGACTCAAGATAAACTTTTCTAAAACGTAAACTATTTTTTAAGCAATTCCCCCCAAGCAAGGCAGGTGTTCCATTAGTACTCAAGGGGCTACAAAGATTAAGTAAGGAAAAAGGCTGGGTATAGGGGGTTGAGGAAAGGATAAAAAAAACTGGGATCAGGGCAACAGAAGATGTTGATTGACATTACATTTAAATTTTTTGAAGATTATACTTATCATAGAAGCAAGTAAGGGAAGGGAGTTCCACTGTCGGGAAGTGCGAGAGAAGAAGCTGTTGGAGTAGAAGAGACGGTTGCATTTAACTGCTTCGATACTAAAAGGATGGGGCCGAAATGCCAACCTAGCAGCATGTTTAAATTCATGCAGTCGGAGCACCAGAGAAAATAGCTCGTCGGAACAGATATCATGAAAATATTTATAGAAAAGAGAGAAGGAAGCCATATTACGTCGGTGAGAAAGTGACTGAAGTCGAGACCCCAAGTGAGGACCGATCACATTGCATATCCGTCTTTGGATTTTGTCGAGAACCTCGAGATGAATAGCGGAGGCACCATACCATATATGGCAACAGTACTCCATACATGGACGAATGGGAGATTTGTAGATGTGAAGGATGGACTCTGACGAGAAAAATCTGGCGCGACACAGAGAACCAATATTCCTGGCGGTAGATACAGTAATTGATTCAGTGTAGTTGTTCCACCTCAGGCCACTGGAGAACATGAGACCAAGAAATCGAAGTATGGCGCTCTCGTGGAGTTGAGCATCAACCATGCTGATAGGAAGCAGGGACATTTGTCAGTGTTAAGTAAATATAATCTTGAATTAGAATAAAAGCAAGGGTAACATCTAGCATGAATCCATAAAAAATTAAGGATGTCAATAGGTTTATGGATCAGTTATAACAAATTTAGTATAGGAGATAAAGAAAATTGAATAGGCCGCGCTAGGGTTAGTTTCCCGCAATACCGCATGTTGCTACTAAATCAAAAGATTATCCTAAGACCTCTAGTTATATTCTTAAATATACTAGTTCGATCAATACTTTCATATGTATCTCATACATTTTTTTTTATCAATTCAGCGTAATCAAGGTGATAATTCCACTTAGATGAAAGGGGCTACTGAGAGTGACACAGAATGAAATAACTTTAGAAGTTATTGGAAACCCAATCCTGAAAAAAAGGGAATAGTGAAAAAAGCTCTACCCCTGTTCAAAAGAGCGGGAGAAGTGCGAATTGAACCATAGGGTTCTATCTATTCCTATTATGCATGGCATCGAGCATGTTCATAAATGTCAAAGATGTCGGTTGTGTACAACCGCTTTCTCAGTTCAAAAGATATAATAGTTTCGAGCGAATGAAGTTTTTATATTTTAGCGATGACCAAACTTTTTCGAAACTCGTGAACTGGCGCTACAGAATCACAAAGAACTGTACCGAATAACATAAATTACATCGCTTGAAGACTTTCAAAAGCAGCAACAACTAAAATGTATATCAGATATAAGTCGAAGTGAATATAATGACATAATCATCAAGTTGACGTACCACACCACTTTAAACAAAAGTTAAAGAAAGAAGCCCCCATCAATACTGGTAAGATTGGAAATGAGATACTTTTTTTACTTAAAAAATGTTTTAGTACAAAGGTTTTATACATTTCAATCGATAGTAGCACTGGCTGCTCGGTGACAAAATGCCGAATATTTCCTTATAAGGAAACGGCTAATAATATTATCCTTTCCCATTACCATAGCCGCGGAATGATTACTGGACCAGAAATGTCGGGCATGCTATCACCGAATTGGAAAAAAGAGAACATTAACATTAAATCCCATCCCAACATTGGTGCTGCTCACCCCAAGAATATACTTCATTCCACTTCGTTGGTCGCACATTGGCATCGGTTACTACGGTTCACCTGGTACCGAAAATATCGAGAATATTAGAACGTGGGAGATTGGTGCCATGTTGTCTGGTCAGATAAGCCAGGTTCTCTGTTCTTTTGGTCAGATGCTGGAATTTCTTTATAGATAAGGCCGCATGAGACTCTGGATCAAGTATTTGTGTAGGATGATCTGATGGTTTGTTTGATTACGGTGAACAAGTCCCCTACCGTTCACGGCGAACGCGAAGCTAGTTCCAGGAACCCTTGGCTGACGTCCAGATGCTCTGTTGTGGTTCTACGCTCGCCAGATTTAAATATGTATTTGTTGATATCAGTAAAATTTATGCAACAAACCTGAAATATGCCAGCATAGATGTACCCACTCAAACACGATGGCATCATGTCACTTCACTTCCGTTATGTAGACAAAGAGGAGACCTACACAATATTATGTAACTGTCTCTAATTGTTAAGCACGTAATATATATATATATATATATATATATATAAACTCGCTGGGTAAAAAAACATGGATAGCACAATTCTCAAATAAATTGGCATCCGAGGAAAAGTGAAAGAAAAATAAAGCATCAGAAACCACCGAACAGGGCGAAAACAATTTTTCCAATTCCTTAAATCTCTGGTAAAAAGAAAAAAAAACAGCGAGTAATATGTTGATATTTCTCAGATGAGGTATTATGTACACTATTTACATTATTCGAACTATTGTCCTCATCTTTGCCATATTTATCACAAATGGTTTAATGGATGTCAGGACACATGGCACGGTGGATAAAGGCGTTGGTAAGATCCAGTGACAGGACCCAAAGAATGTGAGTTCAATATGGAGAATTGGAGAGGAGAATTAACAGGAGATAACTGATAACTGACATCCATCAAAACATGGCACGTGGAATTAGAACAGTCTACCCCAGTGAGCGAAATAAAGGGTCCAGTTCGACATTCCAACCACCTGAAGAAGGCCGGAGCGTTAAACGCCCGAAACGTTGTAATAAATATGGCGACAAAGATGAGGACAATAGTCAGAATAATGTAAATAGCGAGTAATAAGTTAAAATGAAGAGTGCTCAATACATTAAGTAGAGAAAAAGTAAAATAAATCCTAATGAACCAGGTTGTACCTACCTAGGTTTCACCACATGGGAATATATAAATATATATGTATGTGTGTGTGTGTGTGTGTGTGTGTGTGTATGTGCATGTGTTGCTAAAAATTCAAATTTAAATAAAATGTATCGATGAAAAAGATATCAATAATGACGAAAGGTAAACGTTTATTTACAGATCCTTTTTTCCTCTGGTGGACTTTATGCAGGTAAATATAAGGATTTGATTTATTTTATCCAATCTCAATAATTTAAAACCACATCCCAAACTACTATGGATAAGAATCAGAACTAAGAATGTCCATAGCAATAATAATAATTATATAACAGTTATATATAAAATAAGCAGTAAAATAAAATAATTCTGAAGCAGATGTATATAAAATAAACTGTCACAACTGCTCCTTATAATATATTGGCGAAACTTGCAGAAATTAAAAAAGAAACGTATCTATAAACACAAAAACTATCTTATGCATAACAATTTATCTGACGGAAATAGGTTTAACCACAACTTCGATCTAAATAATGCCGCAGTTATTAAAAGAGAAATTGTATTTTGCCTAAATGTAAATCTGCGCCCGGGATTTTTTTCAAATATTTCCTTTTCTAAAAGCAATCCTACTTTCGCATGTCAACATACATGAACAAAAAAATAAAAAAAAATAAATAAAAAAAATGAAAAATGAAAACGGATAAAATAAGAATATTCTATTATTTAAAATAAATAAATGCCTCAATAATTTATCAAGCTAAAATAAATAATATATAATTAAATTAATAAATAAAAAATTAAATAAATAAATAGATATAAACGAATAAGAAAATTAAAAATTCAGCAACAATAAAAAACATTTACTCATTTTCGTTCATTACGCATTAAATTACATCACATAGCAACCTCCATAGTTTACCAGGACTTTCGCAGTTAGCCTGAAGGATATTTATGAGCCGTAATCTAGTCGTGGGAAATTTAATAACAAAGGGGAGGGGAAAAAAGCTAGAAGGAAAAGAATAATAATAAAAAAACAATCGCCCAGATAATATACCCCAAAACCATACAAAAAAAGAAATTAAAACTTCTAGCGTCTCTCGTTCGTGCGCATGTGTGGTAGCACCAACATATACAAACTTATTCTGAAATACGCCACACAGAAACGTTTTTCAATTTGTCATACATTTCATCGCAAATTGTTCTATCTATCTATCTATCTATCTATCTATCTATCTATCAAAATGGACATTGAAGTCAACACTCAGAGGCGACAGACTGTTTCATGTTAAAGGCAATTGTCAGGTCACATGTTGTGTTTTTTCTCGACTATTTATATATACGGGTCAGTGATACATTCTATGTAGTCTTTTGCATTGTGAGTCGCCTATTCTAACGGTTATTTTGTGGGAAGTGGTTTGTTAATTTGTTTATTATTTATTTATTTTGATTAATTTATTTTAATTTTTTTTGTTTATTTATTTCATTTTATTTATTTTTAATTATTTTTTTTAGTTTTCGATTTTTAAGTAAAGTAATAAAAATTTGTTTTCGTGTTTGCATTTTGAGATGAGCTCTGAACGTTTATTTAGTAGTTTCTTTTGGTCTGGGAAGTTAATTATAGTTATTTTTTCCTCCAAGCAAAGTTTGCAGTTTTTCGATTGATTGTTGTAGGATGAGGTTCTTTTCCTTATTTTCCATGATATTTTTGGTGTGGTCTACTTTTTGTTTTTAATTTCCCAGATATACTTAGAAAGTATTGTGTGCGTATTTACTATTTGTGAAATACATTTTGTGTGCGTAGTTTCCTTGTTTCCAGGGTCCTACATTTACTACTATGTATATTTTTCTGCGTTATCTGATGATTTTATTCTGTCTTCGTATATTACATTGTTTTGTAAACAATTGCTGTTTAAGGATCATTAGTTCTTTATTCTGCAGTTACACGTGGGTTTAATTTGTTCGGGTGTTTTGTTGATAGTTTTCCTGTTGTTCTTGTTTATTATTTGTACCATGTTTTCGGTGCAACTGTAGCTGATTTTTACTGTGTTTTTGTTGAATATTTTGTGAAGAGAGCTTGATTCAGGGAAGAGGTTCAACCGGTCGCTGACTCCATACCGCTCATGACTAAAATGCCTAACCCAGAACATTTTACAGCTGTTTTCTATTTCATAATATTAATTAATAAAAATAATATTTTTCTTAAAACAAGGTTATTTTGTCTTTCAAACGTGTTTCATGTAAATCTTCAACTTAAAAAGCTTATTAATATTTTTTAAAAGTACTTTAGACTGAGTTACTTTGTCTTTTCCAATAAATGTGTTTCCTGTGAATCTTCTACAGTACTTTAAAATATTAATTAAAAAAATTAATTACATTTTTTTCTTTAAAAGCATTTTTTGTCTATTTTAAATATTAATTACTAGCTGTAGAGCCCGGCGTTGCCCGAGGATGTAACAGTAAGAGATAGATCAAGTATCGACCATCATAAAGACTGAAAAATAAAATTGACAAAGATTATTGTTTAAGGTTGACGGACACGCATGTCTCAATTATTATTTTTTTGTTTTTTTTTGTTTTTGTTTTACGAATTGGCCATACCAAACACAAACAAAAACATTGTTTTCAATCGTTATGAGTCTATCGATTGAAAAGAATTTTATTATAAACAATTGCCTTGTAAATGGAATTTTTAAAGCATTCTGAATGTAAAAACAAAGAAAAAAGTGTGCAAGACAATAAGAAACACTACCTGCCAAAAAAAAGTGAACTTTTGTTGAAATCGGTTGAAAAATGTAGGAAATCCGATCCCATATATAAACGAACACATACACACAAACAACCTGGATTTTATAATAAGTATAACTCTATATGAGTTGTCCCCCTTTCATTCTGGCGACAGAATCGTGTTTTCAAATTGGATTGTGCAAAAACAATTGTGTTTTTTCAATTTTTGGCACTGTCAGAACCACCACAAGGTAATTTTACGCAGTCTTGTGACGTTTTGTTGAAATCGGTTGAAAAATATAGGAAATCCGATCCAATATATAAACGTACAGACACCCACACACAATCTGCGTTTTATAATGAGTAAGATTTTGGGTTAATATACTTTGCGGCCCAATAAAATTGTGAATTTTTGAATGTGGCCCATACACTGAAAAGATTGCCAACCCCTGATCTACGCTAACAACACTTTATTTATGGGAGATTCAAAAGGCAAACTGAATGGTGTCTTGGATATAATTATCACAAAATGCAAGATGAAAAGACTAAATACTAAACTGTAATGAGGCAAAATGTCTAATATTCAGGTGCGGATTTCTTATCGAGGCATAAAACTCAGGCAGATGTGGAAATTTAACAATCTGTGTAGTATGGCGACAGACGATGGAAATCCAATGGCATATCTTCTTCTTTATGCCGTATCCTTTCATGACATGGATGACCATAGCTCTCCACAACTTCCTATCCTTTGTAGCTTTTAGTAATTTTTGTTTCCCAATCCTTCCTAACCCATGTTCTGTCGTCCATTTACATAACTTTGTTACTCGCTGTTTCTCACTGTCTCTTTTGCCTTCAATATGACCTTTGAATACCCAATTCTCCGATATCGATTTCCTAATGAGGTGTCCTAGAATTTTCATCTTTCTCTTTCTAAGTATAAGCCTTCCTTTACTTCTAGCCTTAAAACTTCCTCCTTACTCAATGATGGCACATAAGAATAAATATTAAAACATGAGAAATTCTCATTGGGTAAAAGGAAAGAGTGTTAATTAGACACGATATAGCAATATCGTATCTAATCTCTCTTTTCGTAGTAAATGTTAAGAATTTTCTCTCAGACGAAAAAGAAACTTGATTTAGTTTGTGTTGTGGCCATGTTAGGGCCAGAAATAAAAACACAAAGAGAGGACTTGAGTTAAACAAATATATTAACAGAAACAGTAATACAAACATATACAAACGAGAGTGTTATAGTAAGAATGTTCGGCCCGACTCTCAAAGCTGACTGCTGGAAACTTTCCTCTGTAAAAGGCAGTACCTGCTCCTATTTATAGCTGGGAGAATCCATGCGTGCGTGGATAAATTACCATAACAGTTTGGTTGTTATCGGGAAGGGTAGTGGGGACAAGCTCTCACTGTCTATAAAATGCTTCCGTGACACGCGCCTCAAATAGACTCTGACAACAATGTCCAGCTCCAAGCCGGAGAATGGGCGGAAGCGGAAACCTGGTGCCTCATAACCGGCTGATTCGGGTAGATGGCGGTCGTTAGCCCAGGGATGCGGTCTCTCCAGAAAAAGGGAAACTCTGATTTTAAACCTCCGCCGCCTTGCTTTTATATCCAAAACACGTAAAAGGCTATGGGAGTAAATCCAGGCAGAAAACCCGAAGGCGGTTGGCTGTAAACACTGACAACTTTCTGGCAACTCCAGCAGCCAACCCTTCCCCAAACGTAATGCCCCTTATTCCGTTAGGTCTTGTTGATACGGCCTTCGGCATGTAGTCTTGGCAGCGACACGGCCTCTATATACCATCACCAGGCTAAGAGAAGGAAAACTTTGAATTCAAACCACCTTCTGCCTTGTAGGTCTTGTCTCATTAACTTCTAAGAGAAGGGACGGAGTAACCTCAACATATTCTGTCACCATGAACAGCAATTGTGAGATACAGGGGAGTGGTGATTACAGCTGCGCAAAATGCGTTACCTGAATAAACGATGTGATAGTTCAGTTTCATATGAAACTGTATTATTTAATGCCGAACACATAAACATTTTAAACGTAATTTTATGCCTTCAGATACAGATATTTTTTACACTATTTACATTATTCGGACTATTGACCTCATCTTTGTCGCCATATTTATTACAACGTTTCGGCCGTTGTATGCTCCGGCCTTCTTCAGGTGGTTGGAATGTCGAACTGAACACTTTATTTCGCTCATTGGGGTAGACTGTTCTAGTTCCACATGCCATGTTTAATGGATGTCAGTTATCAGTTATCTCCTGTTAATTCCCCTCTCCATGTTCTCCACTGCTTTAACCGGGTATTGAACTCACACTCTTTGCGTCCTGTCACTGGAGCTAACTAACGCATATATCCACTGTGCCATGTGTCCTTGTGTATAGACAGATACAGATATTTTTGTATATAATTTTACACTTTTTGTATGTTTTATAGATATAGAGTTTGTAGATGATCTATTGTAGATCTTATATGTTTTGGTATACACCTATTTCTTTAAGGTAAGATAATGACGGTTTCAGTAATTTCAACATTTTCTTTTCTCATGTGGACTTCATTAAGAAGAGACTTGAAATGCCAGAGACGTACTTCTACCGACGAATGCTGATCAGGCTAGCGACAGGGAAGATGGGAGGCAAAGTAGGAACTACAAGGAAACTTGTGCTTGCAATCAGAAAGAAACGTATGGTCCTCAAGCAGTGTCTACAGAAAACGTCTATAAGCCTGCAAGTATTGCTAGGTTTCTTTCAGGTGTCACGTGCACAGAGATCGTTGTTGGTTGCTTCCCGTCATATGAGCGTCAAGAGAGGCCTCATCACTTCACTGTCCGTTTCTACTGGTACAATTTATGCCATTTTATCCTAATTAAGATAGCGTGTTTATTTCGAAGGCAAGGTTGCTGACATTGCGTCTCAACCTTACTTAATTCTCAACACACGCACTTAGGATTGGATGTTGCAATTTTCGGCGGTATGTCCAGATATTTCCACTTCCAAATTTTGCAAGTGTCTTTGAGACCTAGTTTGAAATTGGTGCTTGAAAATTACCAGAATTTCAATAGCTGTGTCTATTTTAACTTTTGAATCAAAAGGTACATCTAGATAGTATTGATAATGGCATCATATTTTATTGTCCTATAAATAATATTGTGGAATCAGAGATAAAACTGATTTACTATTTTTCACTAGTTGACTACTTCACAAATGAAATGTACCAATACTTATGCATTGCATCTGAATTCGAAAATGACCTTCAAATTAGATGGTGATTTTTAAGCGTAGCTTTGATGTGGCACAAGGTTGAAAGTATGAGGCACCTAGTGAGGATCGAAATCACTATTCAGTCGAAAGTGATCTAGTGAAAGAGGCTTGCTTATCCATTACACTACGACGAATTGCCCCAGTTCAGTACTGTTACGGTCATTTCCTAAGCCTAGCTTAGTTGTGGTACAAGGCCGTAAGTATGGGGCTCCCAGTCAGGATCGAACTTACTATACAGTCGTAATTGATCTAGCAAGACAAGCTTGCTTTACCACTACTTCAGGTCGAAGTGATCTACCTTCAAATTAAATGATTGGCTATAGATTTAGAGATATTTTGTCCTTTGTGTCATACACACGTGTAAAATTGATGTCTCCAGGATTTTCAAACTCATCTTTGACGTTCTGTTCAACCACAAACACATCACGATGGCAATATATGTGTTTATTGAATAAAATCCAGAAAAAAATCTCTTCAGAAGTATAGACATCCGCAGTTATTAAATAATCGCGCGCCGCTACAGAGTTTGTCTTTTGTACACTGCAAAAAGATCATCTCTGGTCACAGTCCAACAATAACCAGTCAGCAATGATGAGCTCCACATGTTCTGATACCCTTTCTCTATTGCTGAAATGGCTTGATCAAATAATTTTTAGGTAAATGTCTATAAACGAAAATATTTTTATACAGTGTAACCCGGATATAAGAGACCCGGATATAAGAGAAACCCGGATATAAGAGAGATTTTCTCTGGTCCCAAATTAGAGCCTGTGTTAATGTATATATAATAGACCAAACCCGGATATAAGAGAAACCCGGATATAAGAGACTTCTTCTCCGGTCCCGACAACTCTCTTATATCCGGGTTACACTGTACATTCTTATATCTGACTATGTAATGGAATCAGAAAGCCTTCTATATGAAATAAACTTTAGCAAAAAGGTCTTTAAAACCGAAAAAAAGATTTGATGCACCCTAATATATTAACAATGTTTTTAATATTGTAGAATCATAAATAGTATAGAGATATGTACATTAGGGCAAGTCGAATTTGGAACCGTAATATTGCACTCAGTTTGGAATTTGAGGATTTACATGATAAATAAAGACAAAATATTTTCCTAAATCCTTACCGTTTTTTTTTTTGAGGAAACTAGTTTAAATATTAAGTTTAGGTTAAAATCGTAGCGTTGGAATTTTATTCCGGTGATCAGTGAAAGTTTTATAGCACAGTCTTATAACATTTATAATTTACTGAAGCTTTACAAATTGTATATGTACCAGAAGCAAGGACATTATTGCTAAATAATCGTGCCATCATATATGACCTACATTTACTTTAAAGGGAGATTATACTGAACAATGTAGCTATATTATGTTGTAATATATTATACAGTGTAGTAATTTTAAAACATTTTTTTTTATAATTTGTGCCCAACATTATTATGGTGTTATATATACTTTTATCTATTATACAGTAAAAAAATATCTATCATACTATTATATTATTTATCTATCATACAATAAAAAATAGCATATTTTGCTTGTGGTGATTCATAATTAGAATTCTGGTTTGAATATATTTTCCATTCGATGTTATCTAATACAACTTCATTCGGATTTATTCTTGAAATAGTAAATTTTTGAAGTCAGTTTGTAAGCGGAAATTAGGTATATCTGTACATGTTTCAGAAGGTCTTTAAGTTGGTAAGAGCTATGAATCGAACTTTTGATGTCAATACTTTGTCACATTAAATCCCAGTTTTTACACAGTGTGCAATATTAATTTTTATTTAAAAAAAAAAATGAAAAATCACCCTGTGTTTGTGTACATGAAATAAGATTTTGAGGAAAGATCTGTAAAAGACGGAAATTCTTTATATACTCTCTAATATATAATAATAATAATAATTTTAATAATAATAATTTTAATAATAATAATTTTAATAATACTGAGACGGAGATAGACTTTACATGGATTGATTGATTAGTTTTTTTACGGCTTATCAACACTTTGTGGGTTATTTAAAACCTAAGCATATTTTGAACTTTAAGAATAATTTTTTTTTTGGAGGTAACAATGATTTTCCAGATACAAGTCCAACTATAAAACCTATAAATGGGGTGTGTACATGGAATAAGATTTGGTGCGAATGTCTCTGAAAAAAAACAAAAAAACGAAACTACATTTGAAACACATTAATAGATATACGAACAGCGAAGTAAATTTTAGGGAAATTGAACCGATCGACCTGTACGTCTACTAAATTACACAACGTTTCTGGTGAGTCGTCGGCCATTTTAAATAGATCTAAATCACTCCAGTAGGAAATAAGAAACTAGCTGTTTCAAAAATCTGTTATTCTTGTCTTGTGACAGCTATTCTGGTCCTTAAATCCATGGAACATTTGGGCACAACATCAAATAAACTGATATAAACCTTATTTATTTATATATTGAAACACTTAGACGTTGGAAAATAATGGCTTATATATTTTTTGAAAATTTCAGCCATGTCATGAGGCAAAAATGGAGGTTTTCGTCAACCCCTCCCGTGGAAAGAAATTTTGCTGAACTTATTTTGCTTCTATCCAAATGTTGTAGTCAATGAATGATTTTTCTCTAAAAAAATTCTTTAAAAAAAATCTCTATACGTCGTAAACGCGATAATGAATTTTCTCTTTGATTTAAACGATGCTTAAAGTTTTGGTGCAGAAAGCTAAAAACTATTCGTTTATTCCTTTACGGGGCGTTCGGTTATATTCGACTGTATTTGTAGCTTGCTTTTTATATACAGTAATATATATATATATATTTTTTTACTGCCTCTAAAATACTTTTGTAATATATTGGTAATTTGCTTTAGACACTAAAATATTTCGTGAATATGTACGTCTGAAATGTAAGAGCGATTTTCCAAGCGTAGCACAAGGCCGAAAGTATGGGGCACCCAGTGAGGATCGAACTCACTACACAGTCGTAATTGTCCTAGCAAGACCAGCTTGCTAACCAATACACCAACTCGAGGTGCCCTGTCTTAATTGCAATATGCTACTTTACGCCTTTAAATACGGAATCATCATCACCATCATCATCACCATCATCATCATCACCATCATCATCAGCAGCAGCAGCGTCGTCGTGCAGAAGCTGTTCATATTTTTTGACTTCATGTAGCCATCTATCCATGACAGTTGATAATTCATCCATCCTGAGTTGATCAATTCAAGACAGTCGTTCGTCCATCCTGAGTTGATCAATTCAAGACGGTCGTTCGTCCATCCTGAGTTGATCAATTCAAGACGGTCGTTCGTCCATCCTGAGTTGATCAATTCAAGACGGTCGTTCGTCCATCCTGAGTTGATCAATTCAAGATGGTCGTTCGTCCATACCGTATCCAGCACATCGAGTGTGTTGGTCAATGTATGACTTCGCAAAGTCATTCTTCGGTAGTTCGTCCATATTATATTCAGCATCATAGTTGAATTGGACAATATATGACCTCAGGACGCCGTTTGTCCTGGTCGTTGCAGTTGGTAGTTCGGCTATACAGCACTCAGCATCTTGAACGAATTGGTACTGCAGAACGCGCTCGTGGATGAACCACGTGATGAGCGCCTCGATATTAACCAAGTTAGAAAAATCCATAACAATCTTACGATAGAAATACTACAGTTGGGGTCGTAATTCACTTTGGGAACCATGTGATTCATAAAATTATGGCACCTCCAACATTATGGCGGATTTAACAGTGATCGTAAATAGAGATGGTAATTTTTTAAGCGTAGCCTAGATGTGGCCCAAGACTGAAGGTATGGGACACCCAGTGAGGATCGCGACTCACTACTCAGTCGTAATTGTTCTAGCGAGACAAGCCTGCTAATCATTACACCACGTCGAGGTGCCTTCGTAAATTGAGATGTAATCCTCCGTTGAATTAGCACAACTTTTTTCTTTTTATGTGCCATGTCCTTTCAGGACGTAGGCGATCATGGTTCTCCACCTCCCTCTATCCCTTGCAGCTCTCAACAAGTTCCTTCCCTCTTCTTCCTCCCCCAGACCACGTTCTGTCATTCACTTGCTTAAGCTCACCACGTATGTCACGCATTGTTTTCCTTTGTCTCTCTTTCCCTCTATTCGACTTGTGAGTATCAGATTCTTCTGGCCCTTCTTCCTCACTATATGTCCCAGAAACTTCAGCTGCCTCTTCCTGATGTTAAGCATAAGGCTCCTCCTTTTTTGAAATCTAAGAACTCATCGTTGCTGACAAACTCGGTCTATGATATACTTAGCATCCTTCTGTAGAACCACATCTCCGTCGCCTCGAGTCTCTTCCACAATGCTGGATAATCGCATATTGTTTCAGTAAGAGCAATGGGACTTATACTAAGTTAAAACTTAATTTAAAAAAATAAATAAATAAAAAAAAGAAACTTTTTCATATGCCCCCCTCCACTTTTTGGTAAGTATTCCAGTCGAAATGTCGGCGACTAAACCGACTATCCCACTCTAAGTGCTTCCGATGGAGGCGGCTCGTTAGCAATTCAGTAGGACGAAAAACAAAACCTGACAAAGGGCGAAGGAATTCTCTGAGTCAACAGCCAGCTAATTAGAGGTGGTGTCTCGATAAACCACCGTCGAGAAGGCAACGGGAAACCACTCTACTATAAATCCCAAGACAAATCATTTGCAAAACTACCAGGCTGGATCCTATAGCTTCTTGTGCTCTTCGTTTAACTTGATCCCTACACTCCAACTTGCTTAGCTTAGTTGGATCTGCTAAAAATAATACTCACTCCGGTAGACGCTCTCTGTGTTAATGGGATACTCGTTCTTACCCTGCATCAAGACGAGAATCAATAGTGTGAAAATATGACACATTCAAGTCTAAACGCAAAAAAAAAAAGAAACAGATTAGTAAGCTCACCCGATTGACTATATACAAAATTTAGCAGCAGTCATTAGTAATAAAGCGTTTGCGAAATACAGTTAAATCTTTAAATGTAATTATTTGTTTAAATATATTAAAGTTCGAGGCGAATAACTACGTTTGATAACATGTTAATTAAGTAACCTTTTAAGTGGTCCCTGTTCGAACTTTAGTCGTGTCAACCAGTACACACCGCTAGACAAACACAGACATACACGAATTTACATATTCCAAATTGTATAGGTAAATTCAAGCACGTACAAACGCAAATACACAGGGAAGCATAAACCTACATACGAACGGACATAGACACACACATAATATATATATATATATATATATATATATATATATATATATATATATATATATATATATATATATAATGTGTGTGTGTGTGTGTGTGTATTAATTATATAAAATTTCAAATTGCATTATCGGAATTTTCGTATCGTATTGTGCGAACTTTCGTTTGAGAGAAATCCAATAAAAACGAAAATCAAATATGATTTGAAAGTTTTCATACTAAATCTACTGGGAAATAAATTTAATTCAATATTCAAATCGAAATGTTTGGCATTTCGGAACAATAAACAAATAAATCAATCAAGCATATGACAGGCGTTTAACTGAGAAGCAAATTAAGCACTTTCTCGCATTCCATAGAAAAAACAAAAACAAACAGAATGGAAATGCAAACAGAACTTGTCGGATTTGTTTTTTCCATAATTCCGTTCTATGGTCCGAAAATTCCACTGCCAAAATCGACGATTTTCTTCATTATATACATATATACTTTGAACTGGCGCTACAGGTTCCCAAAGAACTGTACCAAAAAAAAAAGAAACTACGTCACTTGAGGACTTTCAACAATAGCAACGACTAAAACAGATATCAAATTTAAGTCAAAGAGAAAATAATCACATAAACAAGATGTTAACATTCCACACTACTTCAAATAAAAGGTTAGGAAGGAAACCCCATCAGTACTGGAAAAAGCGATAACAGCTACTGGATTTGAGAAACCTGTTTTCCTTAAAAAAATTGTTTTAAGAGAAAGATTTTTATAAATTTGAAATGTAGTAGTACTGGCTACTCGGTCAATAAATATCACATTTTTCCTTTTTGAGTAAAACAACTAATATTACGATTAGCATTAGATATGCTTGTGCGTGAAAATCCAAGTAGACCAACACATTTTGGATTATCATGCTGCTCTCAAGTTCGCATAAAAAGAAACCTTTTCGTTGTCCACATATTCGATACATAGTATCCTCAGCATCTTTCTGTTGAACCACATTTATGTTACTTCAAGTCTCTTTGTTATCTTAATTGTCCAGCATTCGTTGCCATACAGGAGGACAGATATCGCATAACAGTTCAGTCCTCTTTTCTTTGTTTCTAGGAAGTTTTTCTATTTGTTAATACTTTGCTTAGCATTTGGAAGGCATCTTTGGCCACCCCAATGCGTCTTCGGATCTGAGTGTCGCATTTTCCATCCTCTGTTAGAACACTTCCCACCGTTTTAAATTGTTATGTTTGTTTGATTTTGACCTCTCCGATTTGTAATTTGCATATTGAGCTCCTCCTTTTGGTAACAACCATGATTCTGTTTTCTTGCAGTCGATGCTTCGTCTTTTCTTCAAGCTTTTCTTCACTATCTTCTGTAGGAACTTTTTGTAATCTTCTTTCCGTGTCTAATATAAACATTATGTCATCTGAATATCGGACGTCTTACTAATTTTTGCCATATCTCTCAAGCTTTTGTCAGTGAGCTCGATCCTTACTAGATGTGATATGAATGAGACTATGTCGCATACTAAACCGGCGTGAGGTTCTTGATGCAGTTAGTTAATCTTTCAAGCTATTGCTTCTAACAGACAATTAAGTGTGCAATGAAGTTAAGCAATGCTGAGATTGTTCACTACCTAGATGGGTGACCGCTTGGGAATACCAGGTGCTGAAAACTCGGAGGTGCGGGTGGAGTAATGGATAACGTCTCTGAATTGGAAATCGGACGGCCGAGTTCCAATTCCAGCCAGGTTCGTTATATTCACTTACGCGCAAATACTCTTGGGAAAGGTGGGAATTCACCTCTTCTCCCTTCATCTATGGGTTAATTATTACAAAGGCCTTCGTAGCGTGTGTACTGCGCTTGTGAGAACACTTTTTTTTCTTTAAGGAATGCGTTGACAGGAATCCCTCCAACGAGCTTATTATTTCCAATTCCAAACAAAAGTGGAATTGTTGATGTTTCATGTGCCGCATTTTTTTTTTAGATTTCCACTTCAAGGTATCTTGTATTTTAATAGTTTTTTTTTCCTGCAGATCTTCAAAACTACATTACAGTCGATTGGAATTGACATATCAATAAGAAAGTACATTCTGTTTTGTGGTGTTTGATCAATATGTCTGGGTTGTTAGTTATTGATTATGAAATTATTATAGGTCCTATGTTTGTTACCAGGTCTGGGTGGTGTTCATACCAATTTTTTGTCGTTACCATCTCATAAAAGTTTCAGATCTTCCAGTTCAGATATTGGTAAACCCTGCCAAGTCGAGTTTTATATTCGATGGATGCACATACCATGTAACCTGATACAAGATGTACAATTGTTTCTGGATATTCATCATCTGCATTTAGAGTCAACATGATTTCTCATTATGTTTACTTAATATTTTTTTAGCAAGAATTGGTCCTGTGCAAAAATAATAAAACATTCGGTTTCAGTTTTTGTACCTGTACTAGACAGCCACTGATGGGTATGAAGTTTCTCTACATCAGCTTGTTTGGTATGAGCAGAGTGTTGACCATGAAATTTCTGCATTTGCTTCACTGCATTTGCCTTCTCTTTTAGGTACTTTGTCGCTGCAGTAGCTGAATTCTGGCTTACCTCTACTTGAAATTCCTTTTTGAACTTGTTGGCTTGGCTTCCTGAATAAAATTTCTTATTTCAATCAGGTTATTATGACACGTATCATCATCATCATCATCATCATCATCCGGTGTGGTCATTTTGTAAGAGAGTTGAACTAATCCTCTGCCTCCTTTCCATTTTGGACACATAAGATCGGCCTTAGGACGATGCATGCGGTGACAAGTGAGAAACTTTCTCGTTTTGACATTCATTCCCTTAATGTCAGCTATGGTACAATTAAAGATGTTGAATCTGAACTGCACTACAGGGACAGCAAAAGTGTTTATGGCTCATATTCTGATTTGTGAATTCAACTCGGTATTTAACGCTAGACGGACACTTCTTGTTCTTCTTGTTCTTGTTCTTGTTCCTGTTGTTCTTCTTCTTCTTTTTCTTGCTCTTGTTTTTCTTGTTTTTGTTCATGTGTTTTTTCTTCTTGTTGTTCTTGTTCATGTTTTTGCTCTTGTTCTTCTTGTTGTTGGTCTTCTTGTTCTCCTTGTTCTTGTTGTTCTTGTTGTTCTTGTTGTTCTTGCTCTTGTTCTTGTTGTTCTTGTTCATGTTCTGGTTCTTGCTCTTGTTCCTCTTGTTCCTCTTGTTTTTGCTCTTCTTGTTCATGTTCTTCTTCTTCTTGTGCTTGTTCTGGTTCTGGCTCTTGTTCTTGTCCTTGTTCTTCTTTTTGTTCTTGTTCTTTTTTCTTGTTTTTGTTGTTCTTCTTGTACTTGTTTTTGATTTTGACCTTCTTATTCTTGTTCTTCTTGTTCTTTTTCTTGTTTTTTTTCATCTCGTTCTTGTTCTTGTTCATGTTCTTGTTGTTGTTCTTCTTCTTCCAATTCCCTAATCTTTGTAACAAAATCTAAATCTTTTGAGTGTGTTTCTGCCATTCTTCCTTTCTTGAAGGTTACTTTTGCACATTTATCTAATTCGAAATGCATACAAATGTCATCACTGAAACATTTTACAGTATTGAGTGTAAAAATTCAAATCATTACCGTCTTTGGTAAAGAGTTCGAGATTATCCATTTAGAATATGTAATGAAACCTATTTTTTGCTTACTTTGTATCCATAGTTATTACCGTTTAGTTCATGCCAAAAAAGGAGATTAAAACAGACAGAAGATAAAAGGGTGACAGCGAGTCCCCTTGAAAGAAATCCTCGTCGGATATTGAAGCGATTGAAAGTGGCAGTGCTTTTAGTGTGATTTAGTTATAATGTGGTATAATTTCACAGTCACATTCTATATTTAATGAAATTTACTATCATAGAGAAGGCTTTGTAGATTTCCAAAGCCTTAAGGATAGAAGAGTGCCGTACGCTATCAAAGGCTTTACGATAATCTATCCAAGCTATGCTGAGATTTCTTTTTTCCTACAATTTTCCAGTGTAATTTTGTTTATCAATTGTTGATGTTTGCAAACATAGGAAGCTCTTCAGCATCCCTTCTGTTCCAAGGAAATAATGTTGTTTTCATTGAGAAAAGAGTAAGCACAGTTTTTCAGGACAGACGTGATCGATTTGTAGCAGACAGACAGGTTATTTTCCTATAATTTTTTGAACCATGTGCTTCACCTGTTTTTGTTAGGATATATGTAATACATTCAGTGATCCATTTTGGACTTTCATTGGGTTGATTAATTAGTATTGATTAATTATGTGCAAAAGATGTAAGGATTGATGGCAGATGATAGAGCCAAAAGTTGGTTACCTTGTCATTTATTATTGATTGCTTTATATAAAAAAAATTCCTAATGGAAGGAGTATGAGTCTCGGTGCCTGAAGAAGACATGGAAAACTTCAGCATCATACTGATGGGGATGTTAGCCACTACGAGTAGTCTTCTTGAGTATAGGCATTAAATAAGGAGATTTAAATCAAACTTCTTCCTCGGCTTAGGGACGCATTAAGAAGAATAAACCCAACATTGTGGTCAATTGTTGACTGTCATTTTCATCTTGGGTAAGACGATAAACTACATCAGCGTCCTGGGTTAGACGATAAACTACATCCGACAACCACCTCTTAAATACTGGTGTTCCTCAGGTTCGCCCTCACCCGGGGTGGTAGCACCCGTCAGGGCCCCAGCTATCGGCAAATAGTTACCCCTCCACAAAAAGGGATATAAACACTATGAAAGCATAAAAATAGATTTTAACACAAGCAATATTTTTTGGAAAAATTATTACCAACAGTACATTTTTGAAAAAAAAAATATTACCAGCAATAAAATATCTTGTCGGAATTAAATAACCCATTGAGGTTGATATACCGTAAAACAAAACAAATAAACAAACAAACATGACATTTCTTCACTGTTACGTTCTATTAGCATAACATCACATCATCAAATTTGTCAGCACCATTAAAGTTCAAATTTGGCTCACTACTGCTTCCATACTTTCCATAATTATAATTAATATTAATTTAGACCGAAGAGGATTTTAGTTCAAGTAAAACACAACATAGTAGCTGACGATAATCCCAAAATGGAAATGTTCAGACTGTTTTTAAAATGGAGTATATTTACAGAGGAGTAAGGTGTTATTGCCCTGAGTAGGCTATTGATAGATAAGAACAAGGAGAACAAGAAGACCAACAACAAGAAGAACAAGAGCAAAAACATGAACAAGAACAACAATAGATAATTGACCTCACTTCAGAACTTTATGACCTTCTGCTTCCACGGAATCGATTCAGCTTCATTTCCTTCGTGTTCCAGATGTGTTATAACTTTGGGAAGGTTAATGAATAGAATAATCAAACGACGGTTAGTAATGAACAAGGACAAGAACTTAGGACAAGAACAACACATATAAGATTCGCCAGCGGCGCGTAGAAGAAGCAGTCAACTGCCAGAAGTGAGTCAACTGAATTCCACAATGAATCTTCGACTGCAGGATATCTACTAACCACCTCATGCTGTCAGATGTGGCACAAGGCCAATTTAATGTGGGGTATCCGATCCCGTAGGCTCGGCCAAAAATTCCCCGTAGACCCCGTATAAAACGGGGTCGGGTAGCTGTTTTCCGAGACGAGACTCTGCCCTTCGACATAGCCTCGTCTGGGGATCCTCTCTGCACGGAGGCAGAGAGTTTGACTAGTACAGCTGGAGACCAATCTCCAACTGCAGACCAACATACAGTATTTACTACTGTATTTATGAGAATTGGGATACGCCCATTATCGTCCGTAGGTATGCTACAACAAAATGTAAGAAGAAAAATTCACTTAAACAGTTTTTTCTTAAAAAACTGTCGCTTTTCGGAATAGATTCCTGCGTGAGTGCTTCCTTAAGCACTACAATCTTAACCTCTTCAAGTGACGGGCCAATCGGTTTATATCCTCCCTATTTGCATAATATTAATTTCCTGTCAGCTTCTCTTTAATTCATATCATACACCGTTCATCATTAGTATTTTAAAAGTAATCCTCTACGTTGAGTTTTTCTCAAGCCTTGGATAGGACAAATTCTAGTATTGCAAAAAATATTCCGACAGACTTCTCACAAGTATAATTTACGGCCGTAAGTTGCAGTCTATCTGGCGCTTCTAAAATTAGTTGCTACCAACATTGTCTTGCGAGAGGTTTTAGTTACGATTAGTTACAATGATTGGTATCCTTAATTACGGAACACTAATCAGGATATAAAAAATCACATATCACGGTTCAGAATATGTGGTAGGTGATATTCGTTGATGATAAAGCCGTGTTTTCGAACAATATCCGTTGTCAGTAACAGGTATCAGTCAGGTACATTCAATCAAACTGCTCCGATATCAGTTTCAAGTGTTCATCTGAAAATCAGAGTAAATTATCATCAATCGACCAAAAGACTCACGAACATATCTTTTCGCCTTCAACCAATGTCTGCTTTCATGGAAGCCTGCAATTGGATTCTTTCTTTCTACAAAAGAGGTATCTTCAACTTGACCAATTACGACCCAATCATTGAAAAATTGTAATATTGCTAAACTGGCCAGAACAGATTTTACTAGACACAATTTTCGATCATTTTCTATCTTTATTCTACGCTTCTTAATGACTAGTGATTCGTTTCCCGCCGGCCAACTAAAATCAGCGACTTTTTATCTTTTGTGTTAAAGGAAATTTGTCTTCCGAATGTTGAATGAGAAACTCAGAAACACATTTTCGTAATTCGATCATATGAATATTTCTCAGACAAGCTACAGTCATGTCTAAAAATAAAAGCCGTTGCTTTGAACGACTGGGTCCGGGAATCTCTTCAACATATTTTTCATCACGTATTTCTGTTTCTGCAACTCTCCATTAAACAACTCAGAAACAGGATGGAGAGTAATAAATTAATTATTTAAATGTCTTATTTAAATAATTTGCATTCGGACAAATGTCGTCATTCATGTTGTTATTAGTACAACGTTTTGGACGTTGTAACCTCCGACCTCATTTTGTTTATCAAGCAAGGCGATAAAGCCACTAAGACTCAAGGAGTTACTGAGAGTGAAAGAAACTAAGAAAAAGTTATTAAGGAGAGAGGACAACAGCATAACATGATTCACGGGAACAGTAGATGATAATTGACGTAAAAATATAAATTATGATCTGTGTCAGCTACCTGTCTCTATGCAGTGTTGATTTCTATGCCATTTTGTTGAGATCTACATTTTCTCGATCCTCAATATTAAGCACTCCTCTCTGTAAATATAACAAATTTTAACCAATATAATTATAGATGGAATTCACACTGTCTAAAAAACAGGGCGTCTACTCAAACACGTTTACTCACAAAATAACGTTTATTTTAATAAGAAATAATGTCGCATAAAAAAATCCACAAATATATACAGTGGAACCTCAGTTCACGAATTTAATTCTTTCCTGAAGCCTGTTCGTAACCTGAAATGTTCGTCAACCGAAATTATTTTTCTAATAGGAATCAGTGTAAAATGGATTAATCCATTCCTGGTCCCAAGATGATTGCTTATTTAAACTCTAACAACAGTACTTTCTGCACAAAACTAATAAATATCATATAATACATAAAACTAATGAAAATCATTAAATCTAAGAAAAAATACAAAAACCCAATACTAATCAGATGAAATATAGACGAACACTTCATTTTTACCGTACCTGCAAGTAGAAGAGTTGATGACGTAAGTGGAAGGGGAAGGAATAAGATGTCATTGTTTGGAAAAGTGAAAGAAAGACATGATCGTCTTTTTTTTTCTTTTTTTTCTAAGAATAATAAGCAGTGGCCCAAGAAAGGTTTTTAGCCAGGAGAAATAAACTACATCCAATTTCAAAATGTAATTACGTAATCCCTATTCAACATAAACGAACAGTATTTGGAACTAGTATGGAGTAGGTCCTCCATTTTCTGGTTTCAGTGTTTGTATTCGATTTTTCATGGATTTGATCAAGTTATCAACAATTGCCTGAGCCATATTTTGCCACACCTTTAGCAATGTTTCTTTAAGGCTTGCCACTAACGTGATTTTGGTTGCACACACTTGAAGTCTTCGGGCAAGGTGCTTCCAAACGTGCTCTATTGGATTCATGTCAAAATTTTGGGCTACCCATCGCAGTGGCTTGATTCCTTGCGATTCCTTCCAGGCCTCTGTGTAACACCGCATCCTCACCCCACTAGTCCTGCGCATTCCACAAGACCGACCGTTGGTCCAGTATGCTCCAGTATTACGGGTTAGACACAAGTCTCCAGTATTCAATGTCAGTTCAAAGTCACCCTCTAACTACGTTGTGATTGTTTTGATCCTGGGGTGGTCATCAGACCGTAGAAATACCTGCGAGTTCGTCAGGTGAGAATCGGGTTAACAGAAAAATAAATATAACCAATTCGATTTAATTTTGAAGGGACAAAAGATTTTATTTTATATATAAAAGCGCCCCCCCCCCACACGCGCGCACACACACACACACATAATTATCGTTGCACAAAGTTGAATGTTTCGTGTACGTGAACAATAATCAAACAAAGACAAATACTTCTAATAATTTCAATAAAGGAGAGATGTTGCCTTCGTTTTAACCCTTTCTGGTCTGTTCTTATTGCAACTACTACAATCTTCGATGTTCCCGTTCTCATTAGTAGTAGTAGTAGTACTAGTATTAGTAGTATCAGGAGTAGTGGTATTAGATATTAGCAGCGGTATTTCGCTTCTTCGCCCTCAGCTTCATTAACACACAGCGGAAACTTCCTTTTCAATCTCTGTCGTCTCTCCACTCGGTTCGACTGCATCCGAAAACAGATGAACCCAAAACTCTCCCTTCTCCAGTTGGCTCGCCTCTTTGTTAAGAGGGCCGGCCTCCGTGTCCCAGACTGGTGACGTGTCTGTTTTTCTAGTGCGAACGTACTGACATACTACCAAAGTACAACTTCACTTCTCCGAGAATAAACAATTTACTTTTTCATCGATTGGTTTCCAAGGTTCCAGACGCTATTGTTTATCACCTCACTATTAACTATTCTGCCGCACTTTGTAAACTACAGAGATTCTTGTTTTAAAAACAAATTTTAGATCAAAACATTCTTAATTTTAACTTCGATTCTTACAGTGTTAAGATCCATTTCTTTTTTAAAAATCCCAAATTATTATTGTTCCATTAATTTTTTATTATTACTCGGATATCCTTTGTACACTTACAAAAAGATTGTATTTCGTGTTCTAAATTAACTTTCTGTTACATTTACATTTCAAAGTCATATCATATTAATATCTTGGATATTCGAAAACGTCTCTCTTTCACTTGATCTTTTCTGTTTTACAGCATATCCTTCTTCTTTATTATTATTATTATTATTTCACGGGTGATATCGCCTCTGCCACAATTGCTACTTTGCTCGTATGACATGGCGCTCCATCTTCTTGAAAAAGATAGACATTTTTGTCAATCTGATTGGTTTCAAATAGTGGGAGTAGTCCTTTCTCTATATTTGACAGTATATTGGACCAATCAACTGCTCGTCAACAAGAATCAGTTCAGATTTCCTCAAAATCAGACAGCGCCCCACACTATTACTCCAATCCCTCGATGTTTCACGGTCGCCTGCAGACATTCAGTGTTCCAAGTCTCATTCTGATTTCTCCAAAAATAAACCTATCTCGAATTCGAATATTGGCAGAATTTACTTTCATCTGTCCAAATTACAGACTGCCAAAATTCATAAACTTTTCTCTCGAATTCTCTCGCCCAGTCCATACGCCTGTTCCTGTTAACCTGCGAAATCAAGGGATTCTTTCTTGCGACTCTTCTTCGATAGCCTAGCTCTTTCATAGTCTTTCTCACCGCATATGGCGACAGAGAAATGACGATGGTTTCTGATGATTTCCCTCTTTAGCGCCCTTTTCGTTCGCTCAGACACGATGCTTGGTCCTCCTGAACCTTGTTCCACACGACAATGGCCTTCTTCATTAAATTTCTTGACAATATTATTAACTGTTTGATGATTAACCTGGAAAAACCTTGCAATTTCTCTATTTGGCTTGCCACACTGATGCCATCCTATTATTTGCCCTCGTTGAAATTCACTAATTTCCTTACTTCCATGAACTTTCATTGCAAAATATAAGTCAATTATCCTTCATAGATTAGAGTAGCTTGATATTAACACGGTATTGTCTGGAAAATAACAAAAACAAAATCAAATACCTCGTCAGTCTTGTTCGTAAAAAATATATTCAAGACAGACTGTTACCCAAATATAAAACTACACGCACGCACACAACCGCCCCCCCATATATATATATATATATATATATATATATATATATATATATATATAGGTAGCAATCCCTTTTTATACATGTTTCGTTAAAGACGACTGACAACGTACTGCGATTAAGCTTTTTATTTAATTTTTCTTGTGTTCGTACAAGTGTTTTCTTTTCTGGACACAAAGTGTGCAAAAACTGTCGATAAACGCTTCATCATTATTAATATTTTTTTAATACTAGTTTTATTCCATCTTATTGTTGTTGCTTTTTATCCCAACACTCTGGCTCAATACACTCTTCATTATTATTATCATTTTATTACTAGTTTCATTCTATGTTATTAGTATCTTCATTAATATTATTATTTGCCTATTACCCTGTTCAAATTAACGGCATGTTTACTTCCAAAATAATAAGAAAGATTAAGTGATTTGTTTTATAATTAGCATTATTGAAAGCAATCACATCCGGGTCACCAATGCAAATGTTTTCTTGAGATGTTTTTTAATATTACAATATTAGTGAGAATATAATAAATGATATATTATAATAGTTTTGTTTGATCATAAACTTCTAAGTCGAGACATATTCTTCAACTGAAAGAGCAAACAGCAAGAAATCAAAAATAATAAAGTAGCCCATGTTTTCGTGGACGTCACTTAATCATTTCAATCACGGAAGCTTCACTGATTGGGTTGAGAGCAATTTTTTGCCATCTTTGATTTTCTATATAGTAAACAATTAAAAAAAAATTAATAAGAATCAGGTTTAAATTTTCAAAATGTTTGGATGCACAACGCGCCGGGACTGAATGTAAAATTTTGAAAATTAATAATCTGGAAGTATTTTTGAAGATATTTGAATAAAAGTTAGCATAAAACCAACAATATACGAACTTTACCATACAGTACTTTCAGCATGTTGCCATTAGAGCGACAAGTGAAAAGTATTTGTTGCCTGCCCGAAGTATATACTACTAAGCCATGCCTGCAAGTATTTCTTGTCTAATTAATAGTGAAGCCGCTTGCAATTTGGGTCACTCACTGGCGCATATGGGTCAATGACCCTGCCCGCATCACTGATATCTTTGGCTGCAGCATGAATTATATTTCGTGATGGGGTGGGTTACCGCTTTACCCACTGATAAATCACTTTCGCTACGGGTCGTAATGCCACCACCTCTTACACGGCCCTGAAACCTTGACATAACTCATGTCACCCAAATACTACTTATGAGTGATACCCTAAGATTTCGTACATGATAAATTTTTAAAAATAGAATAAAAATTTTCGCCTATACATTTTTTTCTATTCTCTTCATGTTTTTTTTTTATTTTTTCTTCTTTCCTTCTTTCTCCATTTAATCTTTTTCCTATCTTTTTGTCTAAATTCTCGCCCAAGTCCATCTTTCAAATCTATAAATCAACCATTCGCCCTTGCATGGAATATTGCTGTCATATATGGTCTGGAGCCCCCGATGTTCCTCTTAGGATTCTTGACAAAATACAGAGACGGATATGCAATGTGATTGGCCCTGATCTAGATTGCAGTCGCTCTCTCACAGACGTGCCGTTGCCTTCCTCTGTCTTTTCTACAAATACTGTCACGGTAACTGTTCCGACGAACTATTTTCGCTAGTTCCCAAACTGCATGAATTTAAGCGTGCTACTATGTCGGCATCTCAGTCCGACACTTTCACTGTCGAAATGGTTAAGTGTAGCCGTCTCTTCTACCCCAATAGCTTCATGTCTCGCACCTCTCGCCTGTGGAACTCCCTTTCAAATGCAATGTCAATCAACATCTCTAGATGCCTTGATCTATTCCCCGTCCATCTCTTCATCCTTTCCTCTTTCACACCTTTATTCTTGCTCTCACTTTCTGTAACCCCTTACGTGTTAGTGGCACTCTCCCTTGCTTGGGGGGAAAAGTTAAAAAAAATTACTCGCGCACACACACACATACACGCACACACACTCACACAGAAACACACAGGCGCACACAAGAACACACACACACGCACTCACACAGAGACACACACGCACACACAAGAACACACACATATATACACACATATATATATATATTCCCTCTTCATGCCAGCAGAGAATGTCAGTCCTCGATGGCGAAACGAGGCGTTTTCCTGTAGGTTAGCATCAACGTTGGGTGTGAAAGAAGAAGAAGAAGAAGAAGAAGAAGAAGAAGAAGAAGAAGAAGAAGAAGAAGAAGAAGAAAGCGGAGGGGGAAGAAAGCAAGGATATTATAAATGTATTATAATTGTGTATATTTAGACAGCAATTTTTCATTAATGCATGTTTCATTAAATAATATACACAAGTTTTTCCTGTTTATTTTAAGTAAGTTCCTTTCATATTGTCTGATAAGCGTAATAACATTATTATTGAAAGACGAAAGGAAATCACCATATTGATACATGTTTAAATCCAATCTAAGGTTTTGGCTTACATAAGACATTATCAAAGATGACAATTACATTTCAATATATCAAACAACACACGGACGAAACAATAATGATAGTCTGTTTTTTTTTGCATAAATGTATTATATATATATATATATATATATATATATATATATATATTCAATATTGTCTTATGAGACAATTTTGAAATTTTTTACGTGGAAATATTTCGCCGATTATCTGGCGTCATCGGGATAAAATCTATATTTTCAAGACACAATGTGATTCCTAATAATCACTTCAACTGTATTGTTTTAGAAATTGGAATTTAACTAATTTCAATTCAATTTCAATTATTTTTTTTCACAAAGCAGCAGTTCGTTGGAAGAAACTGCTGGAGGGGGACTTGCCTCTCACCAGTGGAATACGAAGGGAATTAGGGTAGTTTGGATGGCGTGTCATCGCCGTGAAGGTTAGAACTGGTCGAAACAAGGAAGTTTGTTTAAATACTTTACATCTAAATAGAAATAGAACAACCAGAGGCTTGTGATATTTCATCTTTTGGACTCTATCGGGACTGAAAAATCAAGACTAGGGCAGTTCCTGTCCATATAGGGCAAAAAACACTCCATGTTCGGTCTGATATGACTCTTGTAAAGGAAGAAGATAAGAGGAGAAGTGAAACAAACTGTCAATTATCCCAGCATCTTTAGCCATGTATCGTATGTACGAGTTCTGCTTGAGGTCTGTGTTGAGGTTGTCACAATAGACGCTCAAGGCACTGGGCTTCCCTGAGGAAGCATCCGTTCATTGTGATTGGAGATTTTTCTGGGTTCAATCGGCGGTGATGGAATGTATCTAGTTACTAGAGGCATTGAATTACCTAGGTCAACTTCCAATCTCTGGTCGTCATGAGTTTTGCTCTATTGTGTATAATGTTAATTTCGATTCATTTCTCGATAAGTTTGAAGGCCGGTGATTGGATCAGCTACTGAAACACTTAAAAACTGAAATTGCCTGATGTGTATGATCATACTGAAAAAAATCCTTCCGATAATAATTTCTATAATTTTAAAAAGATCTTATCATTGTTTATTCACTAATGATCGTAAAATGACGTAAACTGAATAATTACGATTATAGGCACCAGAAAACGATATTTAAAGACCAAGATATGAAAAATATTGGTTAGCAAGGCTTTATGTAAATAATAATAATAATAATAATCTATATATATAAAAGAGAGGATGTCTGTCTGTCTGTGTGATACCTTTTCATTCGGGATCCATCCAACCGATTTTGACCAAACTTGGCACATACATTGTACCATGTAAGAGATAGGTTCTTAGCGTAAGAAAATCGATTATTTCTAAAAAAAATCAATAATCGCTAAAGCCGAACAAAAATCGAAAAATTCAACATTTTCCTCCGATTTCGTTCAAACTCGGCATGTGGGTTACTTATATCCTGACGAGCTCAACAATACCTCTTTTTTCTACGCCACTGCGTTTTGCGAAAAACGAAAAAATCAAGACAAATTTTAAACTAAAAACTCCCTCAATTTTCAAGCAATCTAATACAAACTTCAGTCAATTGTAGTCAACAATAAGTTGATTGTTTAACAGTCATTTAACTTGATAATTGAGTCAACCCATATAGTGAAAACCCACGTAAACAGCGAAAAATGGCGATTTTTACTGGTTTCTTTCTTATTTTTCATTGATCTTTCAACCAATTTTCATCAAACTTAACAATTGCTTTATAAATGTATCCTCTTTTATATCCATACTGACAAAATGAATTTCAAAAACTCCAAAATAACTGTGGTCTGAAGTGGGTCTTCATGTTGCCTGTTTTACCCCTCCATGTCCTCGGCTAACTTCGATTGAATAAATACAGACTACTTCTGTAACTGCATTAATTCAAAATGTTTTTTAATGAAAGTACTTTAAAGTAATTGAAGAAGATAGGCTCTGTTACGTCTAAACATGATTTTGTTTTTGCTCCATTCTAATTGAACGCTTTTTCTGATCGACCAGCTTTGTATGGCCGCTGTTGCTACTACTACTACTACTACTACTACTACTACTAGTAATAATAATAATAAAGAACATTTGGAGCAGCCGAAAGAAACATAATTCCAATTCAGATTGGGTCAAACTAGAAGAAGAAAGAATGAAGGTTAAACCTCTACAAAAAATGGAAAAATATAACCAACAGTGATCTTAGGCAAGGTCAAACAAACCCCCAAAATGGAAATCACCAGAAAATGACAAGGTACTCGATTTTTGGTTCTATCAAAAACCCTGCACAAACTTTATCAATGCTAATTAATAATCTCAATGAAGTCCCAGAATTGACCACTCAAGGCATGACGTATCTCCTAGCAAAAACGAGTGAAACAGATGATCCGAAAAAAATTATACATGTCTGTCCACCTCATATAAGTTGATCACGTCTATCCTGACGAACTGTTCTAATTTTTTTCTCAACGACCCGGAAAGAAATGAGTATACACCAGAAATCAAAGGAAATAATAATAATAATAATAATAATAATAATAATAATAATAATAATAATAATAATCCTGCCTACTAATTGATATGGCTTGCTCAGCGGACCGTAACATAGCAACAAAAGGAATTTGAACAACTATCGAAGTATAAAGACCTGGAAATCAAAACAGAAAAAATGTGTAAATTAAAAACAAGAATACTACCAGTCATAGTTGGTGCGCTTGGAATGATAAAAAAGGAACAAAACAACACATTGAAAAATCTCTGGAAATCCCAGTTTAAAAGAAATACAAAAGCACAGCCCGCACACTAAGAAAAACTTTGTCCATGTAACACTAGTGATGTTATGGAAGTTTGAAAAACAAATCATGAAATGTAACCATAACAACACGCCACTACCTGCCTTAGTTCTTTACAAAGACTTGGTAGTTAGTGTAACCATAGCAGAAATCGAAATATAATAATAATAATAATAACAATAATAACACCCACTGAGTATAAAACTCGGCATAACTGAGTGTGCCAATATCTGCACTGGAAAATTTGCAACTTCCATGGGAAGGAACCTGAAAGAAACTGGTATGAACACCACCAACACCCAGTTACGGAGATAGGACCTGTTACAATTCTATCAGACTTCACAATACACACTGACAGAACAATCTCAAGCCAACAGCCCGGATATTGTTTTTAAAAACCACAAACAAAAAAACCTTGACTCCTTATTGATATGGCAGTCCTTGCAGACTGCAATGTATCTTTTGAAGATCTTCAAATAGATATCAAAATACAAGGAAATCGAAATCTCAAAAATGTGGCACATGGGAACATCAACAATCACTGTTGTAGTTGGAGCACTTGGATGGGTTGGAAAAGATTCCAGTAGACTAATTGAAGGGATTCCTGGAAACCCATGCCTTAAAGAAATACAAAAAAATTGTTCTCATGAGTACAGCCTTACGAAAGGCTTTGTCTAAGTAAAATATGTTTTTTTATATTTTTATTTTTTTTTTATTTTTATTCCAGTGGAAAATGCCATGATGCAGGATGCGACCCGGAAAGAAATGAGTACACATTAGAAATCAAAGGAAATCAAATAATAATAATAATAATAATAATAATAATAATAATAATAATAAAAGGATTTGCTAAAAAAAATCTTGTGGGCATTTTGTTAATATCTTAATACTTCCAGTGTCAAAGTATTTTAACACTTTTCTTTCTATACCTGTTAAACTCAAAACGAAATTAATAGTGTAACGGTCCCCTACTTGAAATTTGCACTCTGTCTTCATTTTCTTCTCCGCACACTGCTATGATTTATACATACTTTCCAGCAATTGAGCGGATTTCCCATTGTTCTATTCTACACTAAATAAATAAATAAAATTAAATGTTCGCACCGATAGTGTTGACTTTTAAGTATGGCTTGTAGTTACAATAGCAAATAGGACGTGTATCCATTTATATCAGCTGATTCGGTGGCAGCAATTGGTAGAAGCCGTGCGAAATTCTATACGAGGTGTCGAGTAGAAAACGGCGAATTTGTTACTATTTTTATCGTTGGTAATTTTATCTGTTTCAACAAATGAAATTGATCACCTATCAACTACGTCTCTCGACTATTTCTGTCTTGCTTAAAATTATATATAATCAGAGAATTTATAGCGAATGACATCTGCGCAATTTTCTATTTTGGCGATAAAGAAATTTTCTGTTCCAAGAAAGTTAAAAAGAAGAAACAGACCGCCGGTAAAATACGTTTAACTCCTTCTATGTGCAGTATCTCATTTTAAATGATCATGTACCTCCACAGCTTCCCATCTTTTATTATTCTTAGTAATACTTTCTCTTTTACGAAATTCATTTCCCTTTTGGTACTTGTTCCTCTGTACTTTTTCACAGAGTGGCGTAAATTCTCTAAGACTTGTTTCCTTCTTATAACCAGCCCACTAAAAAAAGAAGAAATTTGGCTGTCATTTTCTGATTGTTACTAGCAATCTCTTCATCTCTTCTCTTTAAAATTTTCTCTTTTCTCACATGCTTTGTCATTGATATTTCTACTATTTATTATTAGAATGACATCTCTGTTGCTTCAAATGTTACTCATTTCGACAAAAATGTCCAACCGTTGCCGCCACCTAGACATTGACATCACATCTTTCTTTTTAATTTTATTTTTCGATCCATCAGTTTTTAATTGCATTATTTACACTATTCTGTTATCTTCATCTTCATTTCCATATTCACTACGTTTCGGCCGTTTATGCGTCGTCCTTCTTCAGGTGACTAGAATTTCGAATCAAACATTTTATTTCGTCCACCTGGTTCGATTGTTCTAGTTCGACGTTCCATGTCCTCAAGGACACATAGCCCAGTGGATAAAGACGTTGGTTAGATCCAGTGACTAGACCCAAAGAGTTGTGAGTTCAGTACCAGACCACATCAGTGGTGAAGCAAAAACTTGGACAGTTGAGTTAATGGGAAATAACTGAGACATCCGCAAGAGGCATGGCACGTGAAACTAGAACACTCTGCCCCGGTGGACGAAATAAAGGGTTAGGTTCGAAATTCTAATCACCTGGAGAAGGCCGGAGCGTACAGCGGGCGAAACGTTGTGAATATGGCAACGAAGTCTGAATAATGTAAATAATGCAAGTAATCACAATACCTCATTTCTCATTTATGACTGCCATCATTTTTTTAAGTATTTTTCTCTATTCCTTCTATGTCTCTATTTCAGTCGTCTGTTATTACATTAATTAGATCGTTAAATTCTGTATTTGTTTAATTTTGACGTCATCGTTGTTTAATTTTCCTCTGCCTTTTATCCAATCTTACTAAATGGTTTGTCAATCTTTTGTTTTCATCGACAACATTTTTAATAGTTCTTTCTGTTTTTTCGTCTGTTATCAAAAAAGTGTATTCCGCGGAGTGTATGTTGTTTAAATTATGCCCGTTGACATTCCCTTAGAATCATCTCATGATACAAGTTAGAACCCCCCCCCCAAAAAAAAGCAGCTTTGGTGGACTTTTTTTTTTCTTTTTTGGTATACTTATTTATTTCTGTGCTCATATACAATTCGTATGTTTCAATACAGGTTATGGAGTATTAGTGTCTCCTTTCCGTGTATATCAAGCATTTTTAACCATTTCGCAGGTGAATTTTTGAATCGAATTCTCAACCAGATCAGTTCTTTCCCTCTAAACTTTAAGCGTGGAACCTTTTTAAAATCATTTTTTGTCATTGATTTTGTATTTGGATTCTTTTAATCGACTTGTCTCCCGTAATTCTCATATAATTAGTTTATCTCTCTTGATTTGTCTCCCTTAAATTTTTTCTCCCTTAATTTCCATATAATTTTTTGTAATTTTTTTGTATTTTATTTTTTTAATTTTCTTTATATCGATTTATATCAAATAATTTTTTATACTGTTTTTTTTTTGTATTTTAATTTTTTTAAAAATCGATTTCTTTCCCTTAATTTTCAGCCAGATCAATTCTTTTCCTCTCTTCTCTCAAAATGTGGAGTAATTTTTTTTTCTTTTTATAAATTAAGAAGAAGTAATATAGGAATCCTGAAAATATTTTTTACTAAATTTTTATTGCTTAAAATTTCAGTACCTGGATTAAAACAAAATAACACGTACGTCAAATGATGAGAAAAACAAAGGTGACAAATCAAGTAAAAAAGGTAAGGTTATTTTATTATGCTAAATTTATCTTTTGGAAATTATCTTTTTTTGATGTCTTCAATTGATTTCTAAAGTAAAAATAAGATACGTTTATTCTGGATATTTGAACTCCTTCTTGGTTCAGCCCACAAACAAATGTTATTTTATAAGCGACTTAAATTCTGAAAAGTTTTTTAAAATATAAGAAGAAAATAAACTTGAAATAGCAACAAAAGTCGGGATAACAATTTAAGTTGCTAATTTCTCTTGTAGATGTTATAATTCGCGCTCAACCTTCCCGCTTTTGATGCATTTGTTAACTGGCTGGTTGGCTGGTCCATTTAAAAGAATCGTAAATTGTGATGCTGTGTCATTAATGGCATCTGTAAGATGATTGGCAGCAGCCGTCTCCTCTCTTATTAGGGTTCCATATTAGTCATTGATGGTATATTTAAGGCAAGTTAGAAGCGGCAGTGTTACTTATTAACGCGCATCTCTCCGAGAAATATTTCTTTAATTCCATGTGAAAATGTTACAGTTCATGGCAGGTTCATTTATAGCTACTCTCAGGTAGGAAAAAGGGAGTTGGCGATGTCTTTTCTTTCTCCAGTAATTTTTGCTAAGTCTAATGTTTCCAAAAGATTGTTGCGTTCTGTACTCACAAACATGCAATGTGTGGGGCAAAAGGAATTTATTCTATGCCTTTTCTGCATGACGCAAGCTGGTTGATTGTTTGGACCCTCGTTTCTTGATGGAAATACGATTTCCAAGGGTTGGTGTTTTAGTGATTTTATTAATACAAGCGGGAATTTGAAGCACTTCTTTCTTTCTTTCTTTCTTTCTTACATATACTTTCTTTTTTGGCGATAAGATCTCATTATACAGTTGAAATGGTTAGATGTAACAATAAGATATCTTCCTAAAAGTTGTAGTTCTCAGTTGTAGAACTCTCTTCGGTCTTCTTGTTTTCCAGTCAAATTTGATCTTCAAAAATTTCAATGCAATGTCAATCATTATCTTCTGTCTTTTAAATTCTGTTCTTTTATTGTTCTCGCTCTTTAATAATGTTTTTCTTATATTCTTTCACACTCACTAACTCTCTGCGTGTTAGTGGCTTGCTTGGGGGGGGGGAAAAGATTACCCCCCCCCCCTAAAAAAAACAAAAAAACTAACCGCTCTTCTGATATAACTTTTTCTTGTGTCTTTCCCTTCAAACAAAACGTAACGGTCTATTATTTATCTGAGATAATGGCAAGGCATGTAATAAGTAGGTAATCACCCCAAAACTTGATGTTATACTTTTATTTCTAGTAACATACACTTTCAACGTACCCCAGGGCGAGGCTAGCCGGAAGGTAAACAAAAGGATAAGGGATTTGCTCTGTCGAATGATGTCATACAAATCAGAATTATAACATTATTTATAACTCTACAAATGTTATTATTCAACTCCGAAGATCAGCTACAAAACTCTTGGAAATCATATTTTCGGGATATCTTTTTTATACATGTTTTTATTAATGACAACTTACGCTTTGCTTTTAGATGAATGAAAAACAAATTGTTTTTTTTTCACGTATTGTCGGATTTAAAAAGAGTTCTTGGTAGGCATTGAACAATGATTAAGTACGTTTTTCGGCGTTATGCTGTAATCTTTCGTTCCTTATCTACTTGCCATTTCGGTCTAAACCTAAGACAGCATAGGTGTAAACTTCATGGAATATATTTCAGGTTCCACGAATCTCTTTGGAATAAAGGAACACTAAGTATATCGTGTGCTGCCACACGATAACCTTATTTTGTTCCAAGCATGGCTGATTGTCTATCTATAGAGAAAAGAATTTGAACTGTGTGAAGGATTTTGCGAGATATAATCATAATTTCGGATTTCGGTTGTCTATTCTGATAAGTTCCAAGCTCAAAAGAAAAAGTTCACATCACTTTCAATCCAAAGCAAAAATAAACAAAAACCAACCTTTTTTTAGTTCTTTTTCCAAGTCTTTAATTTCCAGAAATTTTTAGAAGGGAATAAGAGAATGTTCAGGACCCACGTTTCCTTCTAACTTCCATTTTCATCGTCCTCTCTCGTTACGCCACCAAAATAATCCACCATAAGGATTGCCTTGGTTAAAGCAGATTCAAATCCGATTCATTTATTCAAAGTCAGCGATGTAATCTTTTCTGTCGGATTGGTGAATCTTCGTATTGTTGCGTTGTGTCGCGTGCTGTCTATGACTTCTTGTGTTCTGTCAGCAATGCTTCAGGTCCAACGCTGTATCACAGACTGAATGAATGGCGGACAAGTTGCTTTAGGTTTCTTTTCACTCGCTTTATTTCACGTGTGGGGATCTAGTGGTAGTAACTTCGTTTTTTTTTTCTTGGAGAAAGTGATATGATGGTGGAGATAAAGAGGACAGACATTCAACAGGTCGTCTATCAGCACGTGTCGCAATCTGATGGAGACAAGCAAACGAACGATCTCTGGGAGCGGGGATGCTCTTTAAATTCTACTATTGCTGTCACAGTACTTACTGCCTTTGTGCGTTTTTCGATTTTAAAATTAATCAAAGATAATCCATTACTATCACGGTTTAACTACCACAGAGTTTAAACCAACCGCAGTCAATTCAGGCCATCAGGATTATGACCAGTACGACAAGGACACATGGCATGACCCAGTGGATAAAAGCGCTTGTTGATTTATCCAAAAATGCCTTGACCAAAAGAGTTGTGAATTCAATACCTGGAGAGGGGACAAAAACTCGGGTAGCTGAGTTATCAAATGGAATTGACTAAAACTGATATATCCAAAGGCATGGGATTAGAATAATCTACCACCGTGTGCTAAATAAAGATTTCGGTTCGAAAATCCAAGAAATATCACCTGAAGAAGGCCAGAGCGTACGATGGCCGAAATGTCCTGAATATGACAATAAAGATGAGGACAACAGTCCGAAAAATGTAAATAGTGTAAATAGTTACAATACCTCATCTCAGAAATATAGACAGATCCTGAAGAAGGCCGGAACGTACAATGACCGAAATGTCGTGAATATGGCAATAAATATGAGGACAACAGTCTAAACAATGTAAACAGTGTAAATAGTTACAAGACCTCATCTCAGAAATATAGACAGATCCTGAAGAAGGCCGGAGCGTACAATGGCCGAAATGTCGTGAATATGGCAATAAATATGAGGACAACAGTCCAAACATTGTAAACAGTGTAAATAGTTTCAATACCTCACCTCAGAAATACAGATGGAAAGATGAGATATAAGTGAAATTAACTAAAACTGAAATAGGCATGGCACATGAAATTACAACAATCTGCCCCGTCACGAGGACTAAATAGAGGGTTCGAGTTGAAATTTGACAAATATTATTGAAACGTCGTGAATGTAGCAAGAAAGATATGGAAAAAATACGAACAATGTAAATAGTGTAAGTAGTTACAATACCTCATATCAGAAATATAAACAGATCCTGAAGAAGGCCGGAGCGTACAATGGCCGAAATGTCGTGAACATGGCAATAAAGATAAGGACAACAGTCCAAACAATGTAAACAGTGTAAATAGTTTCAATACCTCATCTTAGAAATATAGACAGATCCTGAAGAAGGCCGGAGCATACAATGTAAACAGAGTAAATAGTACGATCGGGGTTGCTATTTTTATCCCGCCTACGCTTTCAATAACAATCCCACGGCAGCTGATTCATATATTCGATTTTATCGGGGTGAATCATTTCATTCGATTACTTTCTGAATTTGAGCTTACTTCTGTCAAAATATGAAGCTTTCCTTTTTTTCTTTGCACAGTAAAACACGCTTCATATCTTAATTCTTGTGTTTCTTCTGATCTGGATTCAAATCATTCGTTTTAACCATTATTCACTTACGTCAAGCTACATACATTAAGCAAATTCCAGTTTTCTATTGCATTTATTTCTTCTTGGGCATCACAGCAGAACACCACGAATAAAAAATACTCACTATCTTGAAAATCGTTCTTTTTTCTTTTTTACAATTATTTTTATATTCTTTTGCAAATGTCTTCTGACATCTCTCAATATTGTCCGCACAGTCCACCTTTTAGATTTTATTTAAAGCTGAATTCATTTGGCACACGTTTCACATGCCCGGGGTAGCTTATTTCAATAATGTAGGCTTAGGGCCACATCACGTTGAAACACTGGTTCTCGTATGATCATCGAAGTTAAGCAACGTCGGGCCTGAACAGTACCTAGATGGGTGACCACTTGAGAATACCAGGTGCTGTAGGCTTGGGTGGTGTAATAGATAACGGCTCAGAATTAGAAATCGAAGTGCCGAGTTCCAATTCCAGTCGCGTTCGTTATAATCACTTACCCGCAAATACCCTTGGAAAAGGTAGGAATCCATCTCCTCTTCCCGCAGCTACAGGTTAATTAGGAGGATCTGTAAAGCATTATTAACTTTAAAAATTCTGAGGATATAGAAATATTTTATTGCTTTAAAATAAGCGGCAAAAGATTGATAAACCGTAAAAAAGAAAAAATGAAAAAAAAAAAAAAAACAAAAACAAAAAACAAACGAATCAATCCAATAATTCAATACCCTTTCCGTAAAAAAAAACATAGTAGGTTTATTGGGGCGTATGATTAATTATTATTGCTCCTTTACTTATTCGAGAAAGCTTTTATCCATAATTGTTAGCCTGATTAAAATTTTAAACCCTATATTAAAGGGCATACGAACGACAATATTATGTTGAAACACTGGTTCCAGTACATTCCCTGCAGTTAAGCAACGTTGAGCCTGGTTAGTATCTAGATGGATGAACACTTGGGAATATCAGGTGGGTAAGCTTGGATATGCGGGTGGTGTAATGGTTAATGGCTGAGTTCCAATACCATTTGGGTTCGTTATATTCACTTGCAAGCAAATAACCTTGGAAAAGTTATGAATTCGCGTCTTCTCTTAGCTATGCGTCAGTTAGTAAGACTTGCATGACTAAATCATTATCATCTACCAAAAGTTTTTACAATCTAAAGAATATTTTCTGGCTTTAAATAACCTGAAAAGGGTTTATAAGCTGTAAAAAAATGAATAAATCGATCAAATGTTTCATTAAAGTCATCACGCATTTAAAAATGGAAACACAGGGGAGGGGTGTTCATACTTGAGACGTCGAAAAAACGAACTGTACAATTTGTGGCACCATCTCCCCTGGATTCTCCAATCCTCCATGTTAATTTTATCGTGGGGGATAGTGTGTAAATAATACATATCTATGGATATAAGTTGGTTATGAAGTCATACTGTGGACAGCATAAAACTGTCTCTGGTGTGAAATATGCATCAATGCAATTACTGAACGCTCATAGGTGTACGCAGTTGCATAAAATGTTAATCAGGCTTTGTGTGTTGGATATTTAATTGTGTGCATGCGAGTATGATTTGAAGATTATCATATTGTCTTTTCTTTGTATTTTTAAAAATTTCCATGATACTGAGAGGCGGACGAATTAGCTACAAAATTATGAAAGCCAACCACCATAGAAAATCTATCACATCAACGTTCCTTCAAAATTCCTTATTCAATTATAGCATTTGATCTAAACAAGTGACAAATCAATTACTTTTTCTGGTATTTGAGAAATGGGGAAATTTGACAGTGTATATTTAAAGTTGAATAAAGCAAAGTAATTAATATATTTTCATAATACAATGATAAAAATATCCATTTTCTTAATAGTGGAAAATTCAGAGAACAATGTGTCCTCACCTTTGATTTTAAAAAAATCGACGTTATTCTTAGCTATATTTTATCACAGCATCCAAGGTTAATAATTTTCACCATTGCTTCTATTGCTAGTTCGACCAATTTGCAAATGACATAACGAAATTAGCTGCTGTCAGAGCTCGTTACTGATGACATTGGTTATTTGCGACTGGCAAATAACCACTGTTGTAATAAAAATGTAACGATGATTATGTGAAGTAAAATAATAGGGCAAATGAGTCTCAATAGTCGTGCTATGATCAGGGATTATATGCATATTCTCTTGAAAATATATTTCAATTGAGCACTGTTGAATGACAAGCTAATACTATAAACAACAGCCACCTGCGCTAATGCAAAGCTCTTCAATAAAATGAATCGAGCCCTATGGCTGATTGGAATTTGTTTTCATTTGTAAAAACAATACGCTAGATTTAGCTGTTTCTGTCTGTCGAATGAAGATAGTCCAGTGGTAGAAACACTGACTGACACCAAATCGGTTGGGTTTCAATCCTAGCTTGAGGCATTCAGATGTCTAGTCGCACTGAGAAACTGTGATACAGCGAAACAGTACTGTCTGCGAATAACACACACACACACACACACACATATATATATATATATATATATATATATATGTGTGTGTGTGTGTGCATGTTCTGGAGTAAATAGTATACACACTCTGTAGCAATATGAGTAAATTTAAGATAACTCGATACGGAACACTTACTTTCGTCCGTTAAAGGGAGTCGACTTCAAAGTTTAGGAGTAGCAGACTAAGAGGGCGTGACAGAAGAAATATGAATTGTTTTTTTGGGGACGAAGATGACAGGACAAAGAGCTTGTTGTCTACAAAGCCGACTATACCGCGCAAAGGCAGAGCAGAAGGACTGACGCGGACCTCACAGAAACATCGACAACCGCTGACTGCGCACCCCGTACCACTCACTTTCGCCTCAACTCGCCTTTGCTCTCTTAAAGTCTAAAAATAAAATCTGTCTTACTGCTAGACAATTGCTGTGCACGTCACTCGTGGGTTAAATATCTGGTCAAAGGGTAATTTTCATGCCACCAGCGTTTGACTGAAAGATACTGAACCCTCTCAACGAACTTGGTGTCTGCTCTGAGCTGCAATGCAACACCCCGGCGACTATATGAACTAGTCCATAACTATAAGGAAAGAGCCCGAGGTCACAGGTAAGTAAAAAAAAAGAAGCCTTTTGGAGTCAGTCTTCAGACTAAGTAATACAGGCGCCACAAGTTGTCGAAGTATTACTTATAGTATAAGCGCTACGAAGTGCGTTATAATAGTGACAGTGGGGGATTCGAAACCCAGTTGTGATGAGGATTCAGAAACTCTTACGACTTATAACATTAACGAGGATTCAGGAACTCATACGAGTTGTAACTGGAGTTACAAGGATTTTGCAAACTCATACTGAATGAACAAGTACGGGAAAACTATACTTGTTGCTTGTTATTTTTTCTTCTTATGTTGAAGAAAAAAATTTCTTTTGGGTGTAGGCAAAAAAACATATTCTTGTAAATATGGAGCAAATTTTGGCTTCGAAAGTTAAAATTCAACAACAACAAGAGCAGCAGCAGCAACAACAAAATCAACAATTGCTAGAACTACAAAAACAGCAACAGGAGTTGTTAGATATAACTCTGAAGAAAACAAAAAGATTTTCAACGTCTCTTACGCCAGACGCTATCCAAAACACAATATCGGAATTTGAATACAATTCTGATGAGAGACTGACTTATCCTGAGTATTTTTGTAGATATAAACAAATATTCAGTCAGGAATGCATCTGATGGAAAGATGAGAGAAAAACGAAATTGTTGTTGAGGAAAATAACTCCGATATAGCATGAAAAATACTGCAACTATATATTAGCATAAAAGAAAAAACAGGTGAAATTGTGTTTGAAGACACGGTACACACTCTGACGAAGATTATAATAGTGGCAGTGTGGGATTCGAAACCCAGTAGATTTATAACCGGTGTGACGAGGATTAGGAAACTCTTAGAACTTATAACAATAACGAGTATTCAGAAACTCATACGAGTTGTAACGGGAGTTACAAGGATTCTGAAAACTCATACTGAGTGTACGAAAAAAAAAAATTCTTGTGAATATGGAGCAAATTTTGGCTTCGATAGTTAAAATTCAACAACAACAGGAGCAGTAGCAGCAACAACAAAATCAACAGTTGATGGAGCTAGAAAAAAAAAGAACAAAAGGAGTTGATGGATATAACTCTGAAAAAAAAAATTTCAACGTCTTTTATGTCAGATGCTGTCCAAAACGCCATGTCAGAATTTGTATACAATCCTGATGAGGGACTGACTTTTTCTTGGGAGTTGGGAAGACAAGAGAAAACAAGAGTTACCAGTTTCATGAGAAAAACGAGACTAACCAGTTTTTTTTTAGAAATAAAAGAAAAAGCGGAAAATGTCGACATTATTGCGAAAATAAACAAGCAATAAAAATAACAAAGAACGAGATTCAGATTTAAACGTTTACTCGCTTATCCAACGGGGTATATTAATGTTCGGGCAAAGAGTTGCAATATATTAATGTTCGGGCAAAGAGTTGCAATATATTAATGTTCGGGCAAAGAGTTGCAATATCTAGTGAAATAGTAGAATAAAATCTCTGAAGAGATGTTTCGAATACTGGACAAGAATAGACCATGATATTGAAAAAAAGCTCCTCGTCACAAAGATAGAACCTTGACCAAAGACAGAAACGTCGTGATTAAGACTGCATATAGATTTTGCAGGTCCTATCAATGGGTCACATAATCTTGCGGTAGTTGATAGTTTCACTAAACGGGCGGAAATTTATAAGTGCAAAAATTCAACATCTTCAGTGACGGTAAATTTCGTGCATGAACTGTTTGCGAGATATGGCATACCAGATACCATAATCTCTGTTAACGAGACTTTCCTCACCTCTCCCTAATTAATATGCACAGCGTTTGACCAGTTGGGAATTCCATATGCAGTAAGCTTGAATGTGCGGATAGTCTATGCGATGAGAACTTGGTATTGGAAATTGGAAAGTAAAGTTTCAATTCCTTCCGAGTTTTTTATATTCGCTTACACGCAAATAACCTTGGGAAAGGTATGAACCCACTTCTTCTCCCCTAGCTGTGAATTAATTAGTATGACTTGTATCACTAAATCATCTATTATCTCCCGAAAATTTTTACAATCTGAAAGTATTTACTGGCTCTAAATAACCTGCAAAAGGTTGATAAGCAGTAAAATTCAAATCAATGGACAGTGGACAGTTTTTGTGATAGATGCCGTCAAGAGAAGATGACCTTCGGACAGGTGGAAAAAACACCACTTATATACATGCTAGATTTGGGAGTGAGGATAGACTTTGTGATATTCGCTAACTTTTCTTTTTCGGGGTTTGAGAGAAGGCATGTAACCCATTTATAAATTTTGCTAGCATGTTGACTTCATATAAAATAAAAATTTAATTTACATTCTTCCGACTTTTCCTTAACCTTTCTTTATTTTTTTTCTTTTTAAGTGTTTAATATCTATACCTATGGCAGGTACTATTAACCTTCGCATATATATATATATATATAATGATCTAAAACTGTAAATTTTGGACTTCCCAAATGAGTATATCTGTAGCGATTTAAGTCGCTGCTTTCGAAGTTCGAATTCAAATAGAGGAAAAAAAAAACGTAGATATTGAATCCCGTTTCTTTTTCTATTTTTAGAGAAATGGCGCTTCATAGTCTTTTTTTTTAGTCTTTGTCAAACTCCACATCAGATCTTAGTCGTGGACCTGAAAATCTAAGTGATTTGTTCGATGCAATGAGAATAGAGTGGATTTTTTTCCGGTTGACTTCATCACAGTACACTTAAAAGTGAAAAGAATTCCGGCGGCTGCTAATGCATCATGGGAAATATGGCATAGTGTTCACTGTTCGCTCTTCGTATTATGATTGAAAAGAGGTAAGTGCATTAACGTTCTAAACCAGAATGCTTGCTTTGCATCCATTTAACCGTCTTTAAGGTTTTTTCCGCTCAAGAAAAGAAATAATAAAAAGCAAGTTTCCAGATATTTGAGTCGTTTCATTGGTTATTTGTGTGGGTGTGTTCATTTGTATGTCTCTCCTTCTTTTTGCTAGATGTACATTTATCTGTGAGCGTAAAAAATATTTTTTCGTGCCATGCATGTCCTACGCATGCGTGCTCGTTTTGGTGAAATTACGTATCAAGCATCCTATATATGACTAGGTTTGACCGTGTTATTGCTGTCTAAGGATTATCAAGTAGTTTTTCAGACCAATAGTTGTTTGATTGTGTATTTTTACGGATTATCACCCGTTTATGGGTTATTTAAAGCCTAACAATATTTTAGATTGTAAGCATTTTTTTAAAATCGGTATTACTCCATGCAAGGCAGTAAAAACCACTAAGACACAAAGGGATACAAGGTGTGGAAGAATTAGGAACAGAAACAGTTATGAGCGCGAAGAGGAAAGAGTAACCAGGAGGACAAGATATAACGATTGACATTGCATTTAAAATTTTTGCAGATTAAAGTTGGCTGGAAAACATGGAGACAGAAAGGAGTTCCACAAGCGAGAAAGGAAACTGTTAGTTTAGCCTTTAAGGTTGTATCTAACCAACGAAAATGTAAATTAACGAGATCTGGACGCCAGTCTAATACTGCGCTTAAATTCAAAAAGTCTAGGTAACATATCGAATAGCTCATTCGAACAATTATGAGGCATAAGTATTTTACCTTTTCAGAATATTGCCTTAACAAATTTTTAAAAATTACAAGTGTCTTCAGATTCAAGTTCTACTATTTAACACATGGTTGGAGCAGAGAGTTGGATTCGTATCTTTTGCAAGGATATTCGTACGTACGTGAATGTACTGTGTTGCACCATATATGGCTTATTTTTCTATTGGTAAGATTTATTTGGATTTAATATAATTGTGTATTAATCTCCTGGTAATGTTAGTAACATCTTGTACGGATGTACTGGTATTTGGTTGGTACATATAAAGAATCTTTAGTCAATAGTTGTAAATTAATTTACCAAGTAATTCTATATGTTTAAAATATTTACTGGTTTCTTAAAGAAGCTATTTATTTAAACTATAAAATGTTTTTTTTTATGTAGGAAACTCACACATCATATAAATTGTCTAGCATTTTGTTAGATTACCACTTCATTTTTTCTTGTAATATCCTAAAATAAAGTTTATTGGTTTACTTTGTATTGACCCTTTTTAAATTAAATGTTATGAAAGTTGGAATTTTACTCTATTCGTTCTCATCTTACCTGAATATATATATATATATATATATATATATATATATATATATATATATATATATGTATATATAATCCCCCAAACAGAGTCCTTGTATTTGATAAAAAATGTCTCTTAAATAAAAAAAGAAATGGATACATACATTTTTATCATTTATTTAAAAAAAAAATTAAAAACGTAATTTTTTATTAAAATAGATATTTTTACATTTTTTAAAAACGAATTTATGTCATTAAAGTATCAACAGATAATGTATTTTAAAATTATCATATTTTTAATTGTTTAACAATGATTTACTTAAATTAAAAAGTGTAAAAATATGCAGATACCAATTATGCAAGCACATTGAAGGTACGACATTTATAAATGAATAAGTTCAGATAATTCTGTAAAAATCAGGGATCGATTTGTCACTCTATCGATATGATGAACAGGACCCCACTTCTAAATCGATAAAAAATATTTTCCGAATTTGGAAAATTTCGGGGTTTGGGGAAGTTCTAGAGAATAGTAATTTATAAAATTATACACCGGAAAATGTTTCCCTATTTTTTAGGAATTGTCCAGTTTATTGCCTAAATCAATTCTCACTTGGTCAAATTATGAACAATTTCGGCTTTTTGGCAGTAAGGAAGTGTTAAAAATTTAAGATGTCGGGTCGTCAACCGCGTGACAAAACATATGAGACCGCTTATTAGGCCTCTCTTAAAAGACGTTCATTAGAAAACATAATGAGATGGGAAGCATGATTTTTCAACAAATGAATATATTCGATCCATCACTAAAAATGCTGGTCGATTTCTTGTACTGCACCAGAAGCTACCTGGCTCTCCTGATATTTATAAGAGCCAGATCAGACCAAAAATGAAGTACTGCTCCCATATCTGGTCTGGAGACGGAGCAGTCATCTCTTTCAAGCCCTTTTCAAATGCATCTAGGTGCCTTGTGGGTGATGAATTACTTTCAACTCTATTTTACAAAGATCCGGAGTAAATGGAATAGCCAGAATTTGGTTCTTGGAATCCAACCCAAAACATGATAGACTTCCTTTGTCATTTCAAAAGGCATAAAACAAGATATTGAAACTCGAGACAGATTGGTCTCATCTAAATCATCGGTGTTTATCTGACCGTACTAGAAGTGCAGGCGGCAAAATAAAAACAAACAAAGCGAATGGGTGAAATTAAAAATATAAAATGGCGACAGTTTACCCATCGCACTCTGTTATATATTGTGGGGAAAATTGTGAAAATGGCTTACCTCGGAAACGCGTGCGCATCTGTGCAGTGTGCAAACTCCGGTCCGCCCAACGGCAAAAGGAACCAAAATGGCGGCGCCCATATTTTATGCCGGGCGGTCTCGGTTAGTTAACGCGAAATCTCGTTGTCTCGTCATTCGCATGCAAATCGTGGTCGGTCCTCGGCTGTGTAAAGCAGGCTCGTTTTGCTGTTTCAGATCAGAGAGCTTTCGGCTTGTGAGAAGGTTGGACGTGCGACACCAGTTTTCTTTGTTCCTACCTGCTATCATCAGTTGAGTTGTTGCGTTACCCCCCCCATATATATATATATATATATATATATATACAAGTATAGGATTGGTGTATACAGAGTAAATTCCAAAACCAACAAATACTGTATTTACATTAGTCGGACTATTGTCCTCATCTTTGTCGCCATATTTGTCACAACGTTTCGGCCGTTGTACGCTCCGGCCTTCTTCAGGTGGTTGGAATTTCGAACTGAACCCTTTATTTCGATCGCTGGGGTAGACTGTTCTAATTCCACGTGCCATGTTTGATGGATGTCAGTTATCAGTTATCTCCTGCTAATTTTCCCTATATTAGTTGCCAAGTCCGACTAATGTAAATACTGTACATAATACCTCATCTCAGAAATATAGACAAACCCAACAAATACTATTCTTAAAACAGTGCTCAATATAGAGTAGAGCGAATATAATTATTTATTCGAAAATTATAACATAAATCACTACAAAAATAGCCATTTTGTTTCAACACTTCAATCACTTGATAAGACACCAGAAGTGTTGAAACAAAATGGCTATTTTTGTAGTGATTTTATAACATATTTATGTTATAATTTTCGAATAAATAATAATATATAATAATTTTCGAATAAATAATAATATATATATATATATATATATTTATCTATTTAGCTGTCTCCGTTTGTTAAGATATCTATGTATATCTATATATATATATATATATATATATATATATATATATATATATATATATATATATATATATATATATATATATATATATATATATATATATCGATAGATAGATAGAGAGAGAGAGAGAGATTTGAACAGACTGAGATAGATACATAGATATATGAACAAACTGAAACGGAGTTATAGATACTGAAATAAATAGATATATGAACAGATTGCTATATATAGATAAATAAATAGATATATGAACAAACTGATATAAGCAGACTGACATACAAACACACATATATATAGATGAACAAACTGAAATAGATAGAGATGTGAACAGAGTGAAATAGATAAGTAGATAGGTATATGAAAAGACTATGATAATAGATATATGAACACATTTAGATAGATAATGAACGGACTGAGATAGATAGATAGATAGATAGATAGATACATACATACATACATACATACATAGATAGACATGAACAGAATGAGATAGATAGATAGATAGATAGATAGATAGATAGATAGATAGATAGATGAACAGACTGAGAGATCAATAGATAGATGACTACCTCTTTTTCAATTTTCCCACAACAGATTTAGAAAGGGCAAATAAAATGTGAAGAAAATTATAAAAGAACTCAAAGAAAGATTGAAAGCAAAGTGTAAATAGATGGATACCAAAAAAAGACAAATTGACATTCTTTCTTTACCCCATTCATCTGTTAAATTAGGTGAAGCTTTACTTAATATTTTCTTTTATTTCTTGGCCCGTGACATTCTTCTGAAGTAGGTAGCAGATACTACAGCAGTGGTTAACAGCCTTTTTATAACTATCGGCCCCTTTGCTCCAAGTCCGTACCCCCAATATGCCTCTCACACGACGATATGAGCGTACTTCTTTCTTGGTATTAGGTAGACTGCAAGTTAAAAGAAAACAAATCTAACACTGTAAACGCACATATGAATTTCGAAAATAACAAAACCAATTTATTTGGTTTGTTTAGCAGCATGAAAGTGTAAATTAAGTTTTAATCAGAAGAATACGTTTGGTTCTTGGAGACGAGAAGAACTCTTCTATTTCCTCGTTAAGGCATTTTCAGTTTTTTTCTTTGCTTGCACACAAGCTGGACGACTGCACTGAAAACCTTTTTACTCAAAATGATGTTTGGAAAACATAAAGTACATCTTGACTTTGTTATGAAGTGCAGGGTAGCGGCCGAAAAATGCATTTTGTAACCAAAATATTATCATGATATGATTTGATTTTTTTTTTTTTGGTTACTTCGATCTCTGATCAGTGTCTTCCTCCAGCGTTACTCTTTCCTCATTACTGATATCTAGCATTGGATTGATCACCTAGTCCGTTATATTAAAGAAAAACATCCCGAAATGTCTCAGATATGACGTTATGCATGTCATCCACGTGTGTATAATATAGATGAAGGTCATCATCTGTGTATACGCTTCTTTTTTTATTTCAGAGAGGCTTGGGAACTGAACAGTATACGAGGGATAATGTTACACCTTAACTTGCAAAAGGAACGTGGAAAGGGCTGATTTGACTTTGATAAGGTTAACCTTAACCATCAGTATTGACGGATATATATATATATATATATATATATTAAAAATTGTAAGGTTTTAAACCAGTTTGTCTCATCTTCAGATTTATTCTGGCAAATTTGACTATATTCTCGACATGGAAAACAAAACTAATACCCCCACCCCCACAAAAACAAAACACAAACTCTTACTAAAAAGGAAGTTACAAATATCCAGAAAGAGGTTTATTCAGGAGCGTCTTTTTTTTATTAAATTTTGGATTTGATGTAACTATGGCTACAAAACATTTCGCTTTCATTGCTTTCCTTGATAAAGTCGAAACGTGTCGGCAAGAACTAAGAATTTTTCCATTTGTCATTTTAATTTTTCCATTTGTCATTTTCCATTTGTCATATCTTTATTCTGGGAAATTTAACTCTCTCTCTCTCTCTCTCTCTCTCTCTCTCTCTCTCTCTCTCTCTATATATATATATATATATATATATATATATATATATATATATATATTTATATATATATATATATTTTATATAAAGAAAAAACAGACCACTTTAAAGTACCATTATAATAATTTATTTCACCAGATCCCTTTTCAAGGACGCCGGATTCTCAGATAGCACTTCCAAAAATGAAATGAAACGAAAAATGAAATTAATATATATATATATATATATATATATATATATATATATATATATATATATACACTTCCAAAATTTCAAATAATATATATATATATATATATATATATATATATATATATATATTTAATATATATATATATATATATATATATATATATATATATATATATATATATATAATATATATATACCTTTTAATTTCCAATATATATATATATATATATATATATATATATATATATATATATACTACCAAAATTTTCTAAAAAAGATCATACTATGATGAAAAAATCCCCAAATTGATAAAAAAACAAGTTTCTATGGTCAAAATATTTATATTATTATTAAGAGAAAAAAACAAAGTATTTTTTATTATTTTATTAATTTTTTAATCCTTTCTGGGCCATGATTGCCTACGTCCTGAAGGGACACGGCATATAAAGAAGAAGAAGAAGACGGTTAGCCAGAATTTCCTTGTTGTAAATTAACTTCATAGAAATTTGCGAATAAATCTGAAAAAAAATCAATGCTAGTCTTGATATCGTTTTTATATCCCAGAGATCCGAATCGGAGACTTCGAAGAATTCAACAACTTTGTTTAAAAGGAGATAAAAACGTTGAAGAAAAAAAAATTCAAAAAAAAAAAATCTTAATTCTCAGTACAGAATTGTCGAAAAAGTCAGGAACTGAGAGTATGTGACATGATTTTATTTCCTGCTGTGATAACAGTGAATTGGTGAAGTCACCTACTTAATGATTTTGCAACCAGATGTTGCTTGTGAATTACACCAAACATGTCCCCCACCCAAGAAACTGATAAAGCCACGATAACGATCTATCATCGATGGTACGCCATCTGTTACGCTAGGAAGAACGTTGTCAAGTGAGGTGTTTCTATTTGAAAAGAATTCTCAACGAGACGACATACTGGCTGACTTTCTGGGATGAGAAGTCATTAATATTTACACTATTTACATTCGGACTATTGTCCTCATCTCTGTTTTCATTATGACCACGTTTCAGCCGTTGTGCTTCTCGGCCTTCATCAGATGCATATCGATCCGGCTAACCTACAGGGAACCCTGAACTGAACCATTTATTTAGTTAACGTTATGTCTAGGGCTATATTGCTTAGTTCTTATTTCTAGTACTGCTCAGCCATTGCTCGCTCTGTTTCCAAATCCACACTGCCCTGAGTTCAAGTACACACAGCCAGCCCAGGGTTTACTTGGGGTCACCAACTTTACGAAACAATGCTTTAATCCATTTGTCTATTGTCCCATGGGACAATACTTTGTGGAACCTTAAACCTAACCTGCCTGTTGATAAGTGCCACTATTGCTGTTTTATCATGTTTGACTGCACTCAGAGAAGATTTTATATTTTTGTTAAAGTTGCTGCTGTTTACCATGTTTGCCGTAGTCTTTGAATATAGAATCCAGTGAAGTCCGTAATGTATTCAATATCAGAGGTTGGTAGTGAAGATTCGGAGAAAGTAGCAGCTGTTAAGTAATTCTTTAGGTCTTCGTTATCAGAGGTTGGCATTGAAGATATTTTTGGAGAAAAAAAATGGCTGCCTTTATACACGTCGGATTGAATATTTTGAGCTTTCTGATTGGTTAACCCTTCTATTGGTGAACTATAAAATGAGTCAGCTCATTTTGGTTGGCTCACTAGTACATAGTACCTAAAAATTCTAACAACCGCCCCAATTTTGCGTACATTATGGAATCTTCTTTCAAAATATTAGTAAAGTCAATATTCATATCGAACAAATATTTTAGTATTCAGAAATTTTTTTTTTTTTAGCATTCATAAAATAATACTTTTTTTGTTTTTTTAGTATTCATTAAATAATTTTTTTTTAATATTCATAAAAATTTTTTTTCTTAAATGAAAATTAATATCCACAGTTAGTTATATCATTTTGTCCACTGTTAAGTACTTCAGGTTAATAAATATTAACAACAATATTATAAATTTGGGTTGTGATCACAACATAAAAGTGGAAAAAGTTGTTATTTTACCCATAGCTGGGACCCATTAAAACAGGCACTATCACTCCGGGTCAGAGTGATTCTGAGAGTCATTCAGAGGAGGATTGGGCTAAAAGTAGGACTATTTACGTTTATACCCTGAAACTAAGGATTTACATTCATACCAAAAACTGACGTCTCTTAAGACAATAACTAATGGATGCAGTTTTACGTCCTACCCAGGACTAATAAGGACCTTAGAGAGACTTAATGGATGCAGTTTTACGTCTTGCCCAGGACTAATAAGGATCTTATAGGTCAGTACCAAATATGACAGGAATGAAAGCCCCTGATTTAAATTTTGTAATTGGCCTTGTAAATAAATCCGACACGTTATTTTCCAATTTAACATATTCAATTTGTACTGTTTTCTTTTGTACCAGATTCCTAACAAATTGATATTTAATATCGATATGCTTTGATCTTTGATGTATTTTTGGATTTCTAGCCAAAGCAATACTGGCCTGATTGTTACAGTAAATAGTTATAGGCTCACTTATTATCAGTGTTGTAATTGTTTTTATTAGTAATTTAAGAAAAATAGCCTCCTGTGTTGCTTGCGACAATGCAATATATTCCGCCTCACAAGCAGGAAGTGAAATCATTCCCTGTTTCTTAGATTTCCAGCTAATTACTGGATTATCTTTTGCCAATCTCAAGCAATAGCCTGTGATACTTTTACGATCTGGTGAATTTGGCCAATTAGCATCACAAAATCCTTCCAGTTGGAATGGGTTTTCTGATTGTCGAAATACTAGGCACCGATTCTTAGTTCCCTTTAGATAACGTAATACTTGCTTAGCTCTTGTTAAATGCACAGTCCCCGGTTTATTTAAGTTTTGGGACAACTTAGTAACCGTATAGCAGATATCTGGCCTGGTTGATGTCATGACGTAAATAAGACTTCCAACCAATGTTCTGTATTCTTTCTCACACGCCGCTATACCATCTTCATTATTCATAATTGTGTTTAAATCCATTTCACATGGAGTAGTTCGTGTTTTACAATTTTGCATGCTGAATTTAGATAAGAGTTTTTCGATGTATCTGGATTGATTAATTGTAATAGTGCTGTCCTTAAATTCGAACTGTATACCAAGAAACCATGGTAGTCGACCCAAATCGGTCATTTTAAACTTTATATTTAAAGAATTTTTAATTTTTAATAGAGCAGCTTCCCATTTTGAAGCAATTAACATATCGTCGACCCAAATAATCAGAATTACTAATATTTCATTATTAAATATTCTTGTGTACAGGCATGGGTCAACTTGGGAGGATTCAAAATGTTGTTCAATTAAATAGGAATGTATTAATTTATTCCACGTTCTTCCGCTTTGTTTGAGTCCATATAGTGACTTTTTGAGTTTCCATACATAATTATCACCGTTTTCAAAACCTTCTGGCGGTTCTATGTATATTTCATAGTCGATGGCAGAATTCAAATAAGTTGCTTTAACATCCATATGGTGTATATCCATACCATAATGTGCGGCCATTTGCATCAAAATTCTAATTGTTGTCATTTTTGTTGTTGGACTGAATGTTTCTACATAATCTTCCCCGTATATCTGCGAGAATCCCTTAACTACAAAACGAGCCTTATACACTGGCGATCCATCATCAATTCGCTTTACAGTATAGACCCAACGGCTGCCGATAATATTTTTATCATCCGGGGCCTTTTTCAATTCAAAAGTATCATTTGATACTAAGGATTCAATTTCTTTTTGCATGGTGGCTATCCATTGTTTGGAATTGTCAGAATATATGGCTTCTTTGGGATACATTGCACCAAATAGCAACAGTCAATGTCACAGATATTACATTGACTCATTCCAAAATAGTCTGGCTTTCTTCTATTTCTGGTTGGATAACGCGGAATTTGTCCCCCCTCATCGGTTGTATTTTCTTTAACTAAAGTTTTGCATCTGACTTTTCCTCGTCTACATCATCTGGTATAACACCTTCCTTTGATTGTGGATTTTGAACGGGTTTTCTACTTATAGGCCCTATCCCATAATTAGGCCATACTAGTTCATGTTGGACCAGTTCCTCGCAGTCAATGTTCTTTTCTTCGGAATCCTCCACTTGCTCAAAGGAATCTGTAAATCTGACGCATCTGATCTTCCTTATTATTTTACTTTTTGGGAAATAAATCATATAGGCCGGACTTGTTTTATTCATACCCAATAAATATGCCTCTTTCACTTTTTTGGATCTAGTTTTGCCCTGTGGTCGACATATGTGTAGCAAATTGTATCAAAAATATGCATACCACTTACATTGGGTTTGTAGTTCGTATAAGCTTCGTAAGGAGTCTTTTTAATGTTACTATTATAGCAAGGTTTCTTATATATACATGGCTGTATTTAATGCATAAACCCACAGATTTTTTGGTAACTTAGATTCTATGAGCAAACATCTAGCTATTTCGAAAAGCATCCGCCAACTACGTTCAGCGATTCCATGCTGGTGCGGAGAATAAGAACAGGTTTTCTCATGTTTAATGCCTTCATTTATTAGGAGGTTTTCATAATCATCAGAAGTAAATTCTCCACCATTATCTGTTCTAATTATTTTTACTTTTCCATACGGGGAGATATCGGATAAATAGATTTTTGTAGCTTGTAGGGTATCAGATTTGTTTTTCAGAAAATATATCATAATAAGTCCTGAATATTCGTCAACAAAGTTTAATATGAATAGGTGCCGATACCCATTGGTGAAATTGGACCCGCTAAGTCGCAATAAACTCTGAATAAGATATCTGTTGATTTTGGGATCTGATCCCTATTTCGTCATTTTCCCTTTAATACATGTGTCACAATGTTGTAAGCCCTTTGGAGATGTAATTTTCATTCCAGTGATGTGTTCTTGCAATCTTTTAACATCCGAATTATTACAGTAGCATAATATTTTATGCCAAGTTCTTAAGTCATGTGTGGCTGTCTTCACAGACTTAATACTTTTCAAATAATACAAACATCCATTTTGTTGTATGTTAAATTCAGTTTTGTCTGGGTAGATTAACTTTGAATTGTCTCGGTGAAAATTAACTTTAACACCTGTTCTAACAGTAGACTGAACCGAGAAAATATTTTGTTTAAATTTAGGAATATATAAAGCCCTTTTTAATAAACATTTACAAATATTTCCTTTAGTATCTCGTAAATAAATACAGGCATCGCCTCTTTTTAAAACTAAATTATTAGCTCTGGTCCCGTCAGCTAACTCGATAAAATGGGAATCAGGCTCGAAGTTGGGGTCAAAATTAATAAATTTTGTTTCATCTGTAATTACATGATTTGTCGCACCCGTATCGACTAGGTAAGAATTATAACTATTGGGTATAGTATCCAACCCAAACGAAAAGGCATATGTTCGCTCATTCGAAAAAGTTTTTACAATTTTACAAAAATCATTTTTTGGATAAAATTGACATTTCGCACGTACATGGCCGGATTTACCACAACGATATTTCTTTTTCTATTATTTCTGTTCCAGTGGTTGTTGTTGTTGTTATTGTAATAATTATTTTTAAGCCCTTTGTTTTTAATATCATAATTCCTAGTCTGATAGGTTTGAGGAACTGGTTTTCTGAATTTTTTAAATGACGTTCTCAGTTGCATTACGTTATTTCCTTGATTTGGGGGGGTACACATTTTTTTCAGTTTCTTCATAACTACGTAACGCAATTTTAAACTCAGTGAAAGTTAATTTTTTATCTTTTTGAGTTATGACTGTCGTGAATGGTTTGAATGTCGGTGGTAATCCCTTTAAAACCATGGCTATTAGCAGCCCATCTGAGATAGTCTCACCTGCCATTTTTAAGGCATTTGTGACATTCTCAGCTCGTATAATATAATCTGTTACAGATTCATTTTCTCGTCTCCTTAACGCGGTTAGTTCATTATATAAAGCAATAATTTTAGACTTACTTTTTGACAAGTAATGTTCTCACAATATTCGTAGGGCTCGACGTCCGTTGTCCTTCGCTTCTCTCATTATTAAAGACAAACTCCTGTCATCCAGGCATTGTATTAATTTGGCTAACACAGTCACATTTCTTTCCATAAAATCATCAACTTCTTTCTGGTCATGATGTCATGAAGTTTTTGTGGTCTAAGAATTTCGTTTCCCACAATTCGTACTTGGTTTCGTCTCCGTCAAAATAGTCGTAGTCTGCGCTCATAACCAATGTTAACCATGTTTTCCATAGTCTCTGAATATAGAATCCAGTGAAGTCCGTAATGTGTTCAATATCAGAGGTTGGCAATGAAGATTCGGAGAAAGTAGCAGCTGTTAAGTAATTCTTTAAGTCTTCGATATCAGGTTGGCAGTGAAGATATTTTGGGGAAAAAAACAAAATGGCTGCCTTTATACACGTCGGATTGAATATTTTGAGCTTTCTGATTGGTTAACCTTTCTCTTGGTGAACTATAAAATGAGTCAGCTCATTTTGCAAGCTCACTAGTATTAACTAGGTACAGCAGTTTTTTTGCTACTGGATTTTGTTTTGTGTCTAGTACACCAGAAGGTACGTATTTTGTGTTTTAATTACCAGTTACTTTTGAGTTTCAAAAACCAATTCTTTTATTTGTGGAGTTTTTTGTTTGTATTCTTTTTACGTTAACTGTTTGTTGCTTTTTTGTGGGAATACCTTTGTTTTTATTTGGATTTTCTGACTTTGTTGAATTGTCTATTGCCTTTGTTTACCCAGTTCTTTTTTCCATTTGCACCATCTGAATTGTTTGTCCGATGGCCCCAAATGGGGCCAAGGAAAAAAAAGGAGTCTCCGTTATAAAAAATGTGGGGTTTTGATTTCATTGCGAAAAAATGCGAGATTACAATGCCTTCGGTCATGGAACTCAACAGCCCAAACAGGACCATCTCCTGTTGACGGTCGACATTAAAACCATGGAGCGAATATCGGTGTCAACAGGGGGCCATGGAAGAAGCCCTAAAATGTCTAAATATTGGGCCAAAAATTTTGGCAAACGATCGAATGCTTGCTGGGACATCCTGTTGGCAGAAGAAGAAGCAAAGCAATTAGCCGGATGCACCCTACCAGACGAAAACTTTGAGGCTGCAAACGGAATACACGGGGGACTCAAAAAGCAAGGATTATCCTTGACGTGATATAAATTAAGAAGACCATGTGTGAACCTTCTTTTTCAAAGATTACGGCCATGTGGAGGGGGCATTGTTCATCAGGAATAAAGCGGGGATTGCCACCTGGTGATTTGGAGGTCACGGTGACATTGAACAGGTCCAATTTTCAGGATATTCTCGGATACAATTTCGTGTGGAAACCGGAAAATTTGGTGTGGTCAAGTCAAAGGCCAGCCCTTCTGTTGGGTTTGCGGTGAAGGAGGGACACCTGGCCAGAACCACCAACCAATAGAGCCAGACTGGTGGTAGCAGGCGAAAGCCCCAACATCAGATGCTGTCAAGGAGGGACCAGGTAAATGCTTGGTCATGGACGGAAGTGGTGAAGAGCCAAGGTGTTGGCCTCACCTCCCCAGCAGCAGCAGGGATGGAAAAAGGCTGCAATCAGTTGGAGGAGAAGGCTGAAACACAGAAGCATCAAGAGCAGGCCGAAAAAAAAACAACAGCAGCAGGACGTGCCAGATAACCAGCAGACAAACAGAGGCAGGAAAGGGTGGCCCCAAACAACAGGTCTCCAAAGTCGGATGTCCCCGGTAAAGTGCTTCTAAACAAAAAGCAGCTGAAGCATCATCAAGGAAAAGGAGCAGACAGAGTTGCAGGATCAGCCTGCGACAAAGTTGAATGGAGAGCGCAGCAGCAGCATGAGCCCAACGCAGCCGGCGCAACATGCAGCAACAAAACAAAGGCTGATGAGATTTTGACCCAGCTGGAGAGGAAGAGGTGGAGGAAAAGAGGGGATCCATCATTGAAAAAAGATGAGGACGAAGAAAAGCAGAGGACTTTATTAGCAGCAACAAAAAAAGGAAGCAGGCCGGGTAAGCAACACCAAAACCATTCCGCGACAGCATCGCCAGAAAACAGAAAAGGATCGTCGGCAAGGACCTTTCTCTTCCCCTATTAGGGCTCCGTCTTCTCCTTGAAAAAGGAGCCCCCAACCAATCCAAAGGAAAAAAAAAGCAAAGCATTTGCCCAGAGGGGAAAAAAAATTTTCTGACAGGACCAGGGCAGTCCGTCTCGAAAGGGACCTTTCTAGCTCCCCCAAAAATAGGCCCTCTTAAGGCCTCTTTTCCAAGTGTACCTCTGTTGATGGCAAGTTCACTGAGGATCCTCTAGAAACCTCCGCCCCCCGGCGTGATCCCCATCATCGCAAGGAATAAAAAAAGAAAAAAAGTCTGGGACTATTTGGCGGAACGCGAAAGAAGCTTTGGATAACTGCGGATGCCCAAAGAGGGAAACACCGGATTTGAAAAAATTAGAGCAGTATTGTGCAGGGAGGGCCCTGATTCTTCTCCATCCCTTGCTATATAGGGGGTAAAATTAATGTTTCTGACAGACGCCCCTGGTATGATCACAGAAGATCACGAATTACACCGGATTAGGAACTGGAAGCCTGGGACAATCCGTCGGGGTTTGGACCTTTAGATTTCCGGCCAGTCTGTGTTGAAGGAATTTAGGCTTAAATCATGTCTATTAAGCTAGCCAGTTTGAATTGTGATGGGCCTGAGAGATCAGGGTAAGGCTGCCCGCCAGCTTTGTTATCTCATGTCCTTCGGAGTGGATGTGGCTGCGATCTAGGAGACACACTTTGTTTGCGAGACTGATACTCGTGTGCTGTCTAGCGACTTTGTTGTCTATTCAGCATATGGCGACCAGCAGGCCAGAGGTGATTACTTGTTGGTTAAACGTTCCTTGGATGTGAAGAGACCATGTTCACGTGGGCTACTCTGGGGGGCGCGGTTGATCGTGGCTGATATTGCCGCGAGCAGTGGTGCAAAGGTCGTTGCGGTGTATGCGCCCAATGACCAGAGGAACGCGTCGTTTTTTTTTCCGTCAGTTGGGGCCATTCCTAGTGGATTCTTCGCGCTTAGTCTTAATGGGGGACTGGAATGCCGTCCTGGACCCCAAGATAGATAGGGGGCGGGAGCTAACAGGAGGCATCGGGCGATCGTAGCTTGGTTGATCTGATCGACGAGTTTGGTCTCGTCGATAGATACCGGGTCGATCATGGGGGATATGTGGACGTGGGGTTCGTAGTTGGAAGTCTCTCCAGGTAGCCAGCAACCTGGACAGGATGACAGTGAGAAGAGTCGATCTAGATTTACTAGATTGACCCACGTTCCACCGGCTAGACTATTCAGATCATAGACTCGTCTGTGCCTGGATAGTGTTAGGTTCTAGGCCTAGAATGGCTGGACACTGGAAGTTCAATCTGTCCTTACTGGACAGGCGGGACTTTCAGCAACAAGCTAACTAGATTAGTGCAGTGGGAATTAGTGGGGGCGGTTATTGGGAATAGGTGGTGGGAGAATCTTAAGGATAGGATTGGGTCCTTCACCACTGAATTTAGCCAACGACTCGCCCTACATAAGGCTGAAAAGGTGAAGACATTAAGGATAGCCTTTCCGGGCGGTGGCTGGGTGGGATTCCCTAGAGATAGCCATAGCTAGGCAGGCCCTGAAGCGTGAGGCTAGCAAGCGCTATCAGGGTCAGGTAGTTAGACATAGGTTAAACAAGATGTCTAACGAGGCCGTGAACATGGGCACAGAATTGCGCAAGGAAGAGATCCGTCGAGGTTCCGATCGATACATTCGTGAGGTCATCACCCCGGAGGGGCGTGCTCTGAGGTTGACCAAGAATATGTATTTGCGGCATTTCGAGAGCGTTTTACCGGAGCCTGGTTTCGAGTGGCAACGAGCGAGTTTCTTTCCTCGGCTATTTGAAGACTTTCCATTGTGAAGGCGAAGTCTACACTGGCATTGAAGAAGGTCGGCAGAGGCAAGTCGCCGGGACTTGATGGTCTGCCCTACGAAATGTACTTGAGGCTGTCGCACATCTTTGTCCCGATTTTGACAGTGGTGTTCAACAACTGGTTCCGGCAGGGGTCCATCCCCAACCGGATTTCCAGGGGTGTGATCACGCTTATGAAAAAGGGCAAGGATGTTGGGCGAGATTTAGATGATTACAGGATTCTAAACACAGAGTTAAAGATTTTGGCCAAGATCCTGCAGGAGCGTTTGCAGTCAGTTGTCGCGAGCTTGTCGGGACCTGAGCAGACTTGTGCTGTGAGGGGACGAACAATTCAAAGCAACCTGCATCTGATCCGTACGATCATAGAGGGCGTAAAAGACGACAAGCAGGCCGTGCTGATCAATTTGGATCAGTCCAAGGCATTTGACAGGGTCGACCATCAGTACCTGGCTGCCGCCGGATTCGAACCTTCTGCAGGTGGATTAGCTTCCTGTATCGCTCTCCCAGTGCTGTGGTACAGGTGAACGGAAGGTGGTCGAGTGCTTTTGCGCTGACTCGGTCGGTATGACAGGGGTGCCCGCTGTCGCCCCTTTACGCTTTGGCGTTGGAGCCCCTTTCTTCGCCGGCTGAGGGATGAGGCGTGCAGTCCGGCCCTACGTGGAATTGCCATTTTCTCTGGTAGAACTCGAGCCAGGGTTTCTGCGTACGCCGATGACGTTTCCATCTTTGTGTCGTGCCGCAGCAACATTGAGGTGGTGCAGAAGGCGCTTGAACGGTACGAGAAGGTGAAGATTAACCGCACAAGTCTTCCGCCTTGCGGTTAGGTGCCTGGAAGGGGTCACGCTTCCGGGGCCCTTTCGGCTGGACGGATGGACCTGTCCGCATCCTTGGGGTGTGGTTCGGGCCCGGACTCCGGCTGAAGAAGAATTGGTCAGAAGTACAGGCAAAGGTCGGAGCGTCGGTCCGGACTTGGCTTCGAAGGGGGTTGTCCTTAAAGGGTAGGGCTGAGGCGTGTGCCACTTACGTCTTGCCCTTATCTTTTACCGCTTGGCTGTACTTTCTCTTTGCTGGAAACGTATGGAGGCGATCGAGCGCTTGTTGGCCGATCTCTTGTGGGACGGTCGCAAGCATTGGATCCGCAAAGAAGCCTGTTGTCAGCGCCCGTGTCATGGGGGGGGCTGGTATGGCCACACCTGGCGAGTCATCGCCATGCCTCGAGGTTGGCCTTCCAACGCTGCGTTTTGACGGAGGACTCGATGTTGGCGCCGAGTGTTAGGGATGCTTTCCCTCGCCTTACCATCACTCCCCCCATTTCTTGGGGGAAGCGCCGTGGGGGTCGTGGAAGGTTGTCGGCGAGTGTCGGTCGGCCTTGAAGGTCATTCCTCGGTCCAGTGACCTTTCCCGGCGTCGGAGACTATTGTATCATGAGTTAGTTGAGGGGCTCGCGAAGGATCCTCTGTGTGACCGGCTCGGCTTGTCGGCATCGGAGTTGCGCTCTTTCTGGTCCTGGGTGCCGGCGGCGGATTATCTCACCAACCCTGAGTTTTCGCTTAGCTGGCGATTGATTCGAAACGTGCTACCTCTCAATGACATTCTATTCAGAACGGGCGAGGCAGATTTACCAGAGTGTTACCGGTGTGACCTTGGTTTAGAGGAAAAGGCTTCGAACGCCTTCTACCATTGTCCTCAGGTGGAAGTTTAACTCAACAAGATTTTCCCAAGAACTAGAACAGTGTCAGTCATTATCTAGTCCCATTATTATAATATTCATTTTCTACTACCTTCTCTTTCATTAATATCACTCTATTTTGTATCCCTCTACCTTGACTGGCTCTCAAGCATTGTATTGTGTGATCTTTAATAGAAATGAAATAAAAACGATAGCCACCAGTAACCAAGGTGTTTGCTGCGCGAAAGTGAAGTCATGAAGCCATCCAGACTTTTGGAATATATGAAGAAAATAGATTTACCTTATTTACATTGTTCGAACTATTGTCCTCATCTTCGTTGTCATATTCACGACGTTACGACCGTTGTACTCTCAGGCCTTCTTCAAGTGACTAAAATCTCCAAACCGTGTAAATAATTACAACAGTTATTATCATCGCAGAGATAAAGAAGAAAATACACCCTGATAAAGCAGACAATAACGTAGGATATTTATAATCACTTCCAGAAAATCTTCAGGAACGGAAAACTATTGGAAATGCATTTTTATACAGATAGGAAGGGAAGATAACTCTAGAAGAGGTTAAGATTGTAGTAGTCAGGGAAACTAACTCTTGGGAATGGAATTAACGATAGATCAGTAAGAGGCTCACTACATCTCGCTTGTGAGAAAGAGTTTGGAGGGTGGAAAATAATTCGCCACCCACAAGATCCGGCCTGATCTGGCTCTTTTAAAGGTATTAGATAGCAGGTAAGGACAAATGGAATGTGCATTATCCTGGCAGCATTAAAAGAGATTCTCAACACAGTTTGACACAAGTCACCTGCACAACTTTTTTCAAGCTGTTCCCCTCAATGATAATTCTGTTCAAAGAAGAATATATGAAATTGCTGAAAATATTTAAGACATATTGGGCAATAGAAGTTAGCTTACAATTAGATGAGTCCATTCTACTAGACAATGAATCTTTGCTTCTTGCTTTTTTTATTCGTTTCGTTAAAGAAGAAAGTTCGGTTTAAGAGCTGATATTTGCAGGGCAACTATTAACAGACATAACAACGGAATCAGTACTTACACCATTTCTATTCAAAATGGTTTCCTTATATTTGTTGTTGTTATATTGATTTTCTAAGGCCGAAATTAAAGGGCATCTAGTGGGGACTGAACTCACTTTTCAGTCGTAATTGATCTAGCAAGACAAGCCCCTGTTGTTTTTATATGTTAGACCATGAGGTTTTCCTTAGTAGACCTAGTATAAAAATAAATGCGATATACGAGATGCTAATAAATATAGAAAAAAGACATCAAGTCTTAAAGAGCAGCAGCTGTTAGAATTTTTGGGTACTATGTACTAATCAATATTTATTTTGTAAATAGTACAAAATTGTGGCACAAGGCCCAGTGGGGCGTGAAGGGGAAAAAGGTTGGTCTTCACTAGCTATCCTATTCCTAGTTAACCACAATCGTGACCCATTAATTCATTACAATTACACATTCACCACAAAAACTCATCCATCACCAATCACTTCAGCACACACCACAATACCTCATATACACAGGGGACCTACCAAACACCCCATGAATTAAAAATTTTAATGTTCACAAATATATATATATATACTTAAAAATTCCATGAAACATGAAATGATGGCGAGGGGATATGAACCCCAACAAGAAAATCAAAATATCAACCAAAGACAAAACGAAAACAAAACAATGTTAGTAGGACCCAACTACCCCTCAAAAATAATGAGAGTGGTCGCTGTATTCTGTCGATAGACAAAATCAAGAAGCACACTCACTAATGGAATGGGGAGGGAAAATAAACAACGGAATGAGAAAATCAAAAGCTGACTCAGCCGAGATGAAAAGTGGGGACAAAAACAAACTGGGGAGATTGGGAATCTCGACGTATATCATAATAAAAGAATAGCCGGGAACAGGCCAGGAACAACACTTATTCACATTAACTAGGAACACAAAATAGTGACTAACTTAACCAGAATGGGGGTCCCTAGGAAACCGCCTCGTTGCACTAAGGGGACTTAAAAAAGAAAATCAAGGCTAGCCCTGTCCACACGAACCAGGCTTGCCATAGTTACCAACCTTTCGCTGAAATCTGTCGAAATCAAACGCTTTCGATCAGATCTGATTTTCACCCTAAGCTGATGCTTAAAGAACGAAATCAGATCCTGATACGAAAAACGATAATTTCACAAGATTCCCTCTTTTCGCGACATCCACACAACCATTCTAGCCACGGCTAGCAACGTAAAAAACACCATTAGTTTTACCCCGGAATACGGAGGAAATTAGGGTGATACGGCTCTATGGGAGTAACATGGCGAATCCTAGCTGTAAACGTCTGAACTGATGGAACTAAATCTGGTGCTATTACAAATCCATCTGTGTGTGCGTGTGTGTTTGTGTGTGTGTTTATTTGTGTGTGTTTGTGTGTGTGTGTGTTTGGAAATACCAATGGCTTTTATCAAATTTTTCAATGCCTCAGTTTAAAAAGCGTAAATACAAAAAACATCTTCTTAACATTTTTCATGATTTTGCTAGATAGAAAAAAAAAGCACGAACTTAAGAACTAATGTTGAAGCAGACCCCACCTTTTAAAAAGCACCCCCTTTTTTTAATATACATATTTGGTAGTTTATCAAAAAGTACCAGAAAGCAAAAATTTGGAAAAGTAACATATGATGAAAAAATGCCCAAAACCTAAATAAAAATTAAAATTTATCATCGAAATGTTTGTATTATTCTTCTTCTCCTTTATGTGCCGTGTCCATTAAGAGCATAGGCGGTTAAGGCTCTCCACATCTTCCTATCCCTTTTAGCTCTTAATAAGTTTTGTATCTTTGTTATTTCTCCCAAAGCCCGTTCTACCATCCATTTCCTCAAGCCAATCAAGTATGTTACACGCTCATTTCCCCTGTCCCTTTCCCTCTCAATCTTTCCTGTGAGTATCAGATTTTCCAAGCCGTCTTTCCTTATTACTTCCTCCAGAAATTTCAACTGCCTCTACATGATGTTAAGTATAAGTTTCCATTTGTTTCCATTTACTTCAAAACCTCGTTGTTGCCCACATGTTAAGTTCATATCCTCAGCATCCTTCTGTAGAGAATTATTCTGAATCATTATTAAGAAAAAAATTAGAGGATATTTGATGTAAAACGTATTTTACAATTATTTATAGAACAGAAGATATTAAATTTTTAAGTGGATCTTGAGTAGATTTTTATGAAAAAAAAAAACAAAAAAATTGATTTGGAAAAATCTTTCACAAATGAAATATAAGACATTAATGAATTTTTTTAAAGTTACTTTTTTTTTTTTTAAGCATTTCAATCCAAGCAAGGCAGGGGTGCCACGAGTACGCAAGGGGTTACAGAGTGGGAGCGAGAGTAAAGAGGCGGGATAGAGGAAAGGATGAAGAGAAGAACAGGGAATAGGTCAGGGCATCTCCACCGCCTTAACTTGGAGAGGGGAATTAACAGAAGATAACCGACATCCATTAAACACGGCACGTAGAACTAGAACAGTCTACCCCAGTGAGCGAAATAAAGGGTTCAGTTCGACATTCCAACAACCTGAAGAAGGCCGGAGTGTACAACGGCCGAAACGTTGTGATAAACATGGCGACAAAGTTGAGGACAATAGTCCGAATAATGCAAATACTGTACATAATACCTTATCTCAGAAATATAGACAGATATTGAAAGGCCGAAACACTGAGATAAACATGACGACAAAGATGAGGACAAAAGTCCGAATAATGTAAATAGTGTACATAATACCTCATCTCAGAAATATAGACAGATATTGAAAGGCCAAAATGTTGTGATAAACATGGCGACAAAGATGAGGACAATAGTCCGAATAATGTAAATAGTGTACATAATAACTCATCTCAAAAATATAGACAGATATTGAAAGGCCGAAATGTTGTGATAAACATGGCGACAAATATGAGGACAATAGTCCGAATAATGTAAATAGTGTACATAATAACTCATCTCAAAAATATAGACAGATATTGAAAGGCCGAAATGTTGTGATAAACATGGCGACAAATATGAGGACAATAGTCCGAATAATGTAAATAGTGTACATAATAACTCAGCTCAGAAATATAGACAGATATTGAAAGGCCGAAATGTTGTGATAAACATGGCGACAAATATGAGGACAATAGTCCGAATAATGTAAATAGTGTACATAATAACTCAGCTCAGAAATATAGACAGATATTGAAAGGCCGAAATGTTGTGATAAACATGGCGACAAATATGAGGACAATAGTCCGAATCATGTAAATAGTGTACATAATAACTCAGCTCAGAAATATAGACAGATACTGAAAGGCCGAAACATTGTGAGAAACATGACGACAAAGATGAAAACAATATTCCGAATAAATTATAAATAGTGTACATAATACCTCATCTCAGAAATATAGGCATACTGAAGGCACAGGCAAGGTGAAATAATGGGAAAGTGATGCCATGTCAAAGACAATAATATAGCAGATTCTTCTTTAGGCTTTGTCTAGAATCTCAAGATAAATAGCAGAAGCACAAGATCATATTTCTCTTTGTGGTGTTTACTTAAATGGACCTGTTTAATTATTTTCACATATTCAGTCAATATTCTTACTATTCTACATTTCCTCTGTTTACATTTGCAACACCAGATTCTTTAAATGTTTTCTTGCTGATCAATTCACTTTTTGGCCTATTATTATACTAATCTTTCTCAAATCTCCTTTTTGTGACAATCTGAAAGACATTTCTCTTTTTCTTATCTTGTCAATTTTGTCAATTCCTTTGTTGATTGTTCTTTGATCTGCATTCAACTTTTCTTTGACAAGTTCTAGCGTTGTCTTCCCATCACTCAATATTTTTGCCATATCTTCTTTCACTTTTCAGCTTATATCTTTCTTATGGCTCATGGCAACCTTTTAAATGTTTGAATATAAAACATAAATATTAATATCTATAAGATTATAACAATATATATATATATATATATATATATATATATATATATATATATATATATATATATATATATATATATTGTAGGCCAGAGATTTGAATGACCCTCTGATTTCGAAAGTCGTGTGCCTTTTTTAAAACTAATTTACAAGCTCACCTCAGGTTAAAGTGACTTTCTCTTCCTGAGGGATTTTATCATATACTCAATAATATGACAGCCCCTGTAGATTAATTATTGATTAATCAGTTGTTATTTTTTCAAAACCTTTTAAAAAATGTAAATTTTAAAAAACGGCGGGAACTTAGTTGCCAACCCAATAATTTCTTTTTACCAAAAATGATCATTGGAAGATGTCATGAAGCCATTTCTGACCTTAGGTCTCTACCTGGGACCTGAAAGGAAAGGTGTATACAACAGAATTCAAAGGAGAGTATGCTTAAAATTTTACTATCGAAAGTATACCATGACGACATAAAGTATCTTTAAAATTTCAGTTTATTTTGGTTAATCTACTTTGATGGATAACGGTAATCATCGGGCTTCGAAATTAAAATTTTCAGTATACCTCTCTCCATAAAATTTGACACCAATTTTTAATGGGATGAATAGTATTAGCATCCTAGCTTAGTAGGAGTTAATTAAACTAAAGAAGCTATGGAACTTACTAACTATTAATTATAAAACGTTAACCCTACAATATATATATATATATATATATATGATATAAATGAGAAGGTTTATAGCATCCGCAACCGAGAATTGAACCAAGGACAGTTACATTATCAGGAAAATGAAGGTAATGAAGAACTAGCGAATCAGACTCGATATAGCGACAGTCGATGCGCACTGCTGATGGGTCTCAAATATAGGATGAAATCGCCGTTCAGTACTTTCTGCATTCTGTTGAGGTTTCTTCTAGACACGATTAATTATCTTAGCCGACACGTTTCGTCCTCTGAAGGACTTTATCAAGGGATTTTATTTTGTAACAAGTGTATACTTGTATATGAACGTGTAGAAATATTAATGGCTTTCAAAATTTTGAATTTAAGAACGCTTATAAATATTCATTAGGTTAACCGAAATTTCATGCAAACTATGGAGGATGCGAAGTGACAATTCAATTTCTAATAAACGAAAATAAATGTTCTTGATATTTTTTCATCGGCTAAGATAAGTTTTCCTTTTTGTATTTATTCATATTGTTCTCTTACAGATAAAATCTTTTGTGAAATCCCCCATATATATATATATATATATATATATATATATATATATATATATATATATATATATGATTAAAGTATAGTTTTAAGGTATGCTATATTTATGGGTGAAAAGTAATCAGCGTCAGAGTTAGAGTATATATCAATATAAAAGTCTCATGCTTGAAAGGCAATCTTCAGGCCATATATATATATATATATATATATATATATATATATGGCCTGACGATTGCATCTAGCATGAAACAGACTGTCACCTCTAAGTGTTGACTTCTATGTTCACTTTTTATTTACACACACTCTATCTCGATATATATATATATATATATATATATATATATATATATATATATATATATATATATATATATATATATAAGGTATATTTAGGTAACAAATATTGATTCGAGCAGGTTTGATTAAAAATAATCAACAAAGTCTGTCTGTTTAATTTTTTAAATCTATTTTTACAATTTTCGAAAAAAATTTCTGAGTATTTTGATGGAAACTGGAGATAAATTGTCCGAAGCCTCGTTGTCATTTTCAAGGATTCTCTGTGGTAAGCATAGGATGTAGACAAAGGAATTCTGGAAATTTGCAGACTTTAGGCTCTACACTTGTGTTGCGGGTATTATTGAATAGTTCATTTTTTTTGTTTTTGAATTGGGGCAAAATTCATATGCAATTAAAATTAATGACAACTGAGCGAGTATCAGCATTCTTTTGTTTGCGGCATCGGATAAAGATTTTTATTGTCTCTGCCTAATAGACAGACATTTTGTGATTTCGAAAGACTCAAATAATAATAAAAAGAAACATAAAAATATAGAAACTATATATATATATATATATATATATATATATATATATATATATATATATATATATATATATATATATATATTTCAGTTTGTTCTATCTATCTATCTTAGTCTGTTCATATCTATCTATCTATCTATCTATCTATCTATCTATCTATCTATCTATCTTAGTCTGTTCATATCTATCTATCTATCTCATTATGCCCATATCTATCTATCTATCTATCTATCTATCTATCTATCTATCTATCTATCTATTTCTAACTAGCTTAGTCTGTTCATATTTATCTACCGTATATTTCCACGTATAAGGCGACCTATACATAAGGCCATACCCCAAATCTTTTCATACTTATATCTGATAAGAGGAGCGAAAACTTAGGCTAGTCGACGGTGTAAACTCACCCATAGCTCTACAAATCAAAAAGAAAAGACTTGTTGGCGTTACTTGTTACTTGTGCACATTGCCCAGTGGAAATTAGCAGATTGTAGTGTAATTGTTTCTTGAATATTGCATTTTAATATGAAATCAAAAAGTAAACGTAGTTTTATTACATTTATAACTGAGACTTTTTAAATGTCTTCAATATTAAAAATATAATAAAAAATAAACAAATACGATACACTGTGCAACTTATCTTTCCCAATAGGAGTTTCGTAGATATGGCATCCTCTCATCAGGTGATTTGATAATAAACTGAATTTATTTACAAGCATCATATAATTCCTAAAATACGTTATTTAAATTTCTTGAGAAAAAATAACTTATTGACGTTAACTTATTTTATATTCATCCTTTTCCAATCTAATTTGAAACTTGGGTAAAAACTCAGAGCTAGAAAGATAAGTCTAAAATTATATATATATATATATATATATATATATATATATATATATATATATATAGTCCTTATCTGCTTTCCTGTCAACTTTAATTAGCTTCACACTGGTATGATGCTAAAAGACAGTCGCAAGTCTTGCCTGGAGATATTCCCTGTATATACAGTTCTAAGGCTTTATTTTGTAAGGAAATGTCTCAAAAATGAATCAGCTAAAATTGTGTGATAAAATGCATTAAACTTCTGATAGTGACCGCTACATATCATTATCTGGTGTAGTGCTCTTGCTATGTATTTCAAGAATCTCAACAAGTTGTGACAATAAGTTCTATCCTAATAGTTTCTTTAAATGCAACACCAATCGCTATCTTTTCTCTTTTCCTTGCTAAAGTTTTCTCTTTTCTTTTACTTCCAGTAACTCCCTTGAATCTTGGTGGCATTATCACCTTGCAATCTTTGCTTAAAGTCTCTTGGTAATAAATTGGACAAGGAAGCAACAAGTTAATCAGTGGAAAAAGTCTACGTCCTATTTTATGAAAAGAACTTTCATATGAAATATTAGGTTGTACAGAAAGTTAAACAACATCCAGCTTGGTCAGTACCTAGACGGGTGACCGCTTAGGAATACCATATACTTGTAAGTTTAGATGCGCAGGTGATGTAATGGCTAATTAGAAATCGGATAGCTGAGTTTCAATTCCAGTTAGGTTCGTTATGTTCACTTCCGCGCAAATACATTTGGAAAAGGCATGACTCCACCTCTCCTTTCTCCAGTTAACTAGTAGGACATGTATCTTGTAAAATATTGTTATTTCTATAAATTCTTACAATCTAAAATATTTTCTGGTTTTCAGATTCTTTGTTTTCTGAATGTTCTGCCAACTCTGAAATATTCTAGACGGTGAAAATTTATTTGTATAAAATCTGGTTAGAATGAAGAACGCTGAAGAAGATTGTAACGATCTTAATTTGTCTTGCTTTTGTTGCAGATTGTTCTCCTGTATTGTCATGTTAGAGAATAACCCCTTTTCTGCTTACAAAAACAGGGCACTTTCAAGTTAATCTTTCAAATTGTTAGCAATAAATATCTGTAATTATGGAATCTACCCTGGTAACTCGTAATGGACTGGAACTTTTATATGCAACAAATTACAGAGCAAGGAACCTCTGTTGACGGAATCCTGGTTTTGGCGTTGCCAATGGTTTCTTATTTTATAGTAACCACTGTTTTTTTTGTTTTCTGTTGACGTGCAAAACACATTTTTCATCACCTTTAACTATACAAACATTAAAAGATGATATTCCTAGTTAAAATACTGCTGCAAATTGTGGAAGGCTGAGTTCGATTCTCAAGCTCATGAGGAATCGAAATGAGGTTTTTGTATGTGATCCCAATTAAACTCTAAAAAACATTATAAACAACAAATTGTCGGATAGAAGGGGTATTAAATGATTCTAGAAGCACTTTCCGTTTAAACATGATTCAGCCTTAATCGGTCTGTTCATGATTCATAGAAGGGAAAGGCGTAACGTTAATTTTAAAGAACGAATATAGAAAAGAATAAAGTCAAATAAAATTATCGAAAACAATCTCTCAGTTGCGTCTCTGTCCTTGGACAAAGTGCGCTCAGGGGCTTCTCTGTCTAAGGACGGAGGGGCAACTGGCAAATTATACTGAAGAGGTGCCCAGCTCAGGGGAACAACTACCCGAGGCCGCGCCCACCCATTGCACAAGAGGGGGGGATCGGTGCTCGCACCGAGGCCAGCGCAACCGACGGTTGCCGGGGCTGAGGGGAATTTTTGTCCCTACCCGGGTGTACGCGCTCGGGTCCACACATTAAACCGACCTTGTGTCACATCTTGTTCTAGTGGGGGAACGAGTAAATACCGCGACGTGCTCCCCCCTCCTTGGAGGGGTGTACGCACATCATTTACCATCTCTCAGTTGCGTCTCTGTCCTTGGACAGAGTGCGCTCAGGGGCTTCTCTGTCTAAGGGGCAACTGAGAAAATACTACTGGAGAGGTGCCCAGCCCTGGGGAACAGCTGCCCGTGTCACATTCTCGTGGGGGAATGAGTAAACACCGCGACGTGCTCCCCCTCTCACCTTGACCTGGCCGACCCTCGTGGAAAATAAACCTCCACATCTCAAGTGTTAATAAAAGCAAAGCATGTCAGATTTATAAAGATTTCCTATTTGTCCCTTATCCTATCATTCTCTTGCATTCCTATCTATATTTGATTTTAATATATATATATATATATATATATAAACGGATGCAAACTATGCCTGGAAGAAAAAATTAAAATAATTAAGTACAAAAATACAAGCCAGTTATTGAACCAGAGAAATGAAATTATACTTAAATGTCATCATAAAAATATGTTTATATAGTCTTAAAAATAGATATTTATTTTGCATCAAACACTGAAAAATATATATTAGGTTTGTAACTATGTAAGTTTATTTATATGTATGTATATATGTATGTATGTATTGTATATGTGTATCTGTCTATTACTTTTATTACTATTTAAATATATTATATATATATATATATATATATATATTACTATTAAATGATGATGATATTAAATGAATAACAACATAGATTGCATTTCTGTGATTTTTATTACTGGTTGCGCAGTTAAAGTTTTATTCATAAAATTTTCCCTACCTTCCTTTACTGCAATATTCTCAAAAAATCTAAAGTAGGATCTGTAATGTAATCGGTACTGAATTAGCTTCTTGACTTCAGACGCTTTCTCACAGACGATGTGGCTTCCTCTGTCTTTTTTCTACAAATATTTTCATGGCTACTGCACTGATGAGCATTTTTCCCTGGTGCCCTGACTATATGGATTTAAGTGTACTACTAGATTGGCAGCTAGGTCCCAACTTTTTACTGTTGAAATAGTTAAATGTAACCACCCTTCTAACAGTTTCTTTCCTCGCACTTCTCCATATTGGAACTCCATTCCTCTCACTTGCTTCCCTGATAACTACAATCATCAAAAGCCTAAATGCAACCTCAGTCACCATATTTTGTTGCGTTGATACCTGTTCATTTTTCTTCAATCCCCCCTACACCCACTCTTTTCTCTCATTTTCACTCTCCATAACCCCCTGTGTGATAATGGCACTTCTGACTTGCTTTAGGTGAAATGCTTAAAAAAAAACAAACCCCAAAACATTGAATATAAAACAATTAGGGTACTGACAAAAGCATCTAATAAGATAATTAGGGTACTGAAAATAGCATCTACCACAATCAAAGGTAAAGCTCTCCCTACCAACAGCTAAAATAATAAAAAAGTGCTCAATATATATATATATATATATATAAAAGGCAGGATGTGTGTATGTCTGTGTGTGTGTGTGTGTGTGTGTGTGTGTGTGTAACGAATGGACGGCCGCAATTTTCGACGGATTTGCACCAAAATTTACATGCACATGCCCCAAGTTAGTGGGAAGGCCAAGACTGACTTTGCATTTTCCAACTCCCATCGATAGTGGAAATAATCGATTTTTTCATGCTTCTACGGCAGTTTTTATGTAGTTTGCGGCCATTTTCTACTGGCCAGAGTGAGAGCCTATAGCTGCTGCCACGAATAGGCAGAAAGATTCTATTGGCCAGCATGAGAGCCAACAGCTGACTGACACGAATAGTAACTAGCATGCTAGCATGCAAAAAAAATCGATAGCTGCATTCGTCACAAGTGGGAAAAATTTAAAAATGCATGGCACTTTACTCCAATTTGCTCATTCGCTTGCTTAAACTCAACGTTGATTCTGATTCCGCAGAACTGGGTTGGATGTGAAAAAGTATTTGATGTTAACATTCTTTTTTCATTGGGTTTTTCCAGTTACGACTCCTTTTTTTAAAGCTGATCGATTTGTGTTCATTTTGTTTAGTTCTTTTTTCGTAACAGATTTAATGTTTAGTATAGAGCTTAGAAAAAATTCGCGTGAGATAGGCAAGAAGTAAGGCATTTAGCAACATCAGCATGGCAAAGGGCACTCCTTTAAAGGCAAGGAAAGGGCAAAGATATTTTAAGTCAAGCGATAACGATTGCAGTATGAGTCGTACGATTTTTGAATCAAGCACGTGCAACGCCGGCCATGCTGCTAGTCGGTATTAAATGTTGATTTTTATGTAAGATCTTTATACGGTTAGCACAAATGAAATGTTAATAATAATTATAATACGAAATAAAACCGTTCAGTATGTTCTTAAGCAGATCCCATACGAAGGTACAGCAGTATGTCACCAAACCAGTCTATTTTATTTTTTGTGATATCCTATACCAACTCACAAGACATAAAGACTGAAGCGTGAAATAATTATATTAGCGAATGCTCTGTAAGACAAATTGTTGACGATCGAGCTTTGAAAGAAAAATATTGTAACGAACGTCGCTCCTGTTCGTGTAGTGCGTTTCAAGAGGGCCTTTTCTAAAATTTTCTCCGTGTTTATTAGTCAGTCTTCAGTAAGTGTGAGAAAACAAAAATAGATACACCCCAAGTCAAATCTTAAGACCAGATACAAAAGGGTTTAAAAAAATATAAAATACTGTTACTTTAATCAAAATATATTTGCGAAACATTTACATTAAATTAAAAAATGTATTTTATCAACAAACAAGTGACAGATTTAAGCTTTTTAATTAAAACAAACACTGAAAAAAGGATTTTTTGGTTGGTCATAAAGATAAGACCATGTGTAAAAAAAAAAAACAACAAATTACTGGACAAAAATTTTAGAACAAGTCAGTGTGCTCATAGCTTCAGGCGTGTAGACTTCTACGTAGCTCATTTTCAATATTAAATTTTAGATTTTAAAATGGCTAAGGGTAAAATTTTGACAAAGTTCGAACAGGGTAGGATTGCTGAACTTCAAAGATGTTGTCTTTCTCAACGATCCATTGCAAATGAAATTGGCCGTAGCAGAACTGTCATTGCTAGCTTCATTAAAAATCCGGAGGCGTATGCTTCTGAACAATCAACCTGTCGCCCCAATAAAATCTCACCATCTCTAGACAGATGCATTAGGTGAGAAGTTAAGAGAGATTCAAGCCTAACATCAAATCAAATAAAAGCGAATACAGATGCTGAATGCAGCTCTCGAACAATTCGACGGCATTTAAATAAGAAAGGGTTTAAGAACTTGAAACGCCTGCTGAGGTCTTGCATTCTTCTTTGCCATAAAATCTCCCGTTTACAATTTGCTTCCGATTATTAAACTTGGGATGTGGATAAATGGAAGAAAGTGTTGTTTTCGGACGAGAAAAATTCAATCTTGATGGCCCAGACGGTTTTCAGCGTTACTGGCATGCAAAAGATGTGCCAAAAGAAATTTTCTCAATACGAAACAGTGGAGGTGAATCAATTATGGTCTGGGGTTCATTTTCGTACAATGGAACTCTTGAGTTACAGGAGGTAAAAGGTCGTCAAACATCTGCTAGTTACATTGACATGTTAAGAAAGGCATTGCTAATTACTGAAGGCCTTCACCTATGTGAAGAAAACTGGATTTTCCAACAGGACAATGCTGCAATCCACAACGCCCTCCAGATCGAAACCCAATCGAGAATGTTTGGGGATGGATGGCAAAGGATCTTTATAAACATGGATCGCAATTTGAAACTATGGATGCTCTTCGTGCTGCAGTTTATGCATCCTGGGCGAGCATCCCAAGCACCCTCATGCAAAAGTTAATAATGAGTTTGCCAAAGCGAATTTTTGAATTAATTCGCAAAAATGGAGGATATACGGAAAATTAAATTATCTCTTTGACTTATTTGTTCTGTATTTGCTATTTTTATCTTTATGACCAACCAAAAAATCCTTTTTTCAGTGTTTGTTTAAATTAATCAAATAAAAGCTTAAAATGTTCACTTGTTTGTTGATAAACTACATTTTCTAATTAAATGTAAATGATTCGCAGATATATTTTGATTAAAGTAACAGTATTTTATATTTTTTGATCCTTTTGTATCTGCCGTCTTGGGTATGACGATAAACTACATCCGCATCCAGGGTAAGACGATAAACTACGTCCGCGTCCAGGGTAAGACGATAAACTACGTCCAACAGCAAGGCCTCTGATCAAAAGGTTTTGGGGAGCATGGAACCACCTCTTAATTGCTGGTGTTCCCAGGTCTACCTTGACCCGGGGTGGTAGCACCTGTTAGGATTCCAGCAAATAGTTAACACTCATACTTGTGTAAAAATAGGTTTTTATACTAGAAATATTTTGTAATAAAAAAATGGTTCAAATATATATGTATACGTACACACCTTTTTTTTTTACTAAACTATCGCTATGAATCTATTTCAAAATTTTGTTGTCATCAAATGACCCACTGATGTTGATATGCCATAAAACAAAACAACTAAACAACCTTTTGTACCTGACCATAAGATTGTGACCTGGGGTGTATCTCAAGAAAACGTCACTTTCAAAAAAAATGGTCAAATGGAATGATGGGAAATTTGTACCTTTGTAGTTATAAGCATTGTCCTCTTACTATATCTGCCAGACCCTTTTCTGTTTATTATTTCCAACAGCTTGCTGTTTCCATTTGTCCACCCGCCTTACATTCAAAACAAAACACTATGAATGTATAAAAAATATATTTTTTATAGTAAAATTACCAACAATTCATTTTATCTGTAGTTGAAGACATACAGTTGTGTTCAATTTGTAATTGATCTAACGAGACAAGCTTGCTAACCAATTCGAAGGGCCCTCGGTGATCATATAGTTAGAGCAAGCAGGTATTTTCATACTAAGTGCTGTGAAGCCAGATGTAACTATTTCAAGTACTATGATAATATTTTTTAATAAGACAATCAAATATACAAGTTAATAACCAACAAGAAGCCATTAATTTTATATGGTTTAATTTTATGAGAGATGACAGGAACGAGAAGGGAAGGATAACGTTTCAGTGTCAGTTATCGCCGTTCGAGAATCTGTAAAAAAGAACAGGCCATTTATTTCTTTACTTCGTCTTTTGATGAAAGCGATCCGAACTTGTGGCATGATTAGTTGCTTTTATCCAGTAAAGTTAAAAAAATAACGGTTGATGTTCGAGAATAAATTTAAGGCAAATGATCGCGTCTGTTTATACAAAATCGAAATTATTTGCTAAGATTTGTATATTGAATTTTATTGATGATCGGATCTCAACTTTCTTTCTTAGTCTGGTCACATCTATCTATCTATCTATCTATCTATCTATCTATCTCAGTCTGTTCGTATCTATCTATCTATCTATCTATCTATCTATCTATCTATCTATGTTTAGAACCATGTGTGCGCGTGCGTGTGAATCCGTCATATATAGACATGAACAGAGTGTGAGAGAATGGGGGAAACTAGAAGTTGGTCTTATTTTCCTGAGTTTTTTTCGGGTCCGTCTATTAAATTTTCCATTTTCATTCCCAAGTCGTCAGATGAAGTTTTTTTTTTGTCTGTTTCTTTATATTTTTTTTCTAGAGACCGTAGCCTTCAACCGGTGTCCCTCTCACCCACGATGTCGCCTTAATTCAACCCCAGCCACACTCGTTCTACCCAGCCACGCTCGTTCCATCCCACCTGCTTCCTCAGCGTTATTTTTTCTTTCTCTCCGACATTTTTTTTTCTTCTCGCTCCGCCTCCAGCGTTCTTTGAATCAAGAAACGCGCACGTTCCATCTTCAAAGCTCGACACTCACTTCTTTTCATCTATGATTATTTAACTCTTAATCTAACTTCACTAATGGACAATCCCAATTGGTAGAGGAGCGGCCTGAAGTAAAATACTGCTAATGTCTTATTGCAAACGTTATCATGTGGACAAGATTAATATTGGTGTAGAGTCGAGTATCACTTGCTTAATCTGGCTTAGTTTGGCACAGAGCCATATGTAGAGAGAAGATTATATTACGCCAGTTTTATATTTTCTTTATTAATTTAACTGAGCGTAAACATCACAGCATCAGATACCCAGATGGTAGACGCAGAATTAAAACTTCAAGAGCTTCTACAAAAGGTAGTAAAGGAAAACGAGAAAAAAGATAGAATTATTGGTCGTCAGCAAAGGAAAAAAAAACCAATGTGCGAATTTTTCTCCTTTTTTTTAATCATTTCATCCGAAGCAAGGCAATAAAACCGCTAAGACGCATATGGTTACCGAATGTTAGAGAATATGAGGGGGGAAATACAAGTAAGGAGAAAGAACAATGAAAGAACAAGAATTAAGAAGACAGAAGATAACGATTGACATTGCAGTTAAATTTTTCAATTTTGACTGAGAAGCAATACACAAGAATTTCACAAGAGAGATGAAACTGTTAGAATAGAACCTACGGTTGCATCAACTGCCAAATGAAGAAACATTGTCGCCAATCTAGAAATCTTAAATTCATAAAGTTTAGGTACCATAGAGCAAAGTTCATCAGAAAAAATTATCATGGAATTATTTATAGAAAAGGCAGAGAGTCTTGGAAAGTTTTTAAAAGAGGAAGGAAAACCTGACACTGAAATCCGTACTGGAATAGCGAAGGGGTGCCTGAATGCGGAAAATTTCGTTAAATCCTCTCTGGACGATGTTTTTATTTTATTTTATTTTTCAGTTGTTGTTTTTCAGACTTCATTTGTATTTCAAATTTAATTTTTTAAATTAATGTATTTTTTTATTAATTTTGTTATTGTTTTATTTTAAGTTTATTTTATAGCATTATATATAGCTCTGTATATAATTTATACAATGAGCGCTCTACATGGAGTTAACTTTTTAATATTTTTATATTAAAAACAGTTCCTAATAATTAACCCATATGTGTCAGAGGCCTTTTCAAAAGGGATTTGTGCATAAGTAAATATAAGAAACCCGACTGGAATTAGAACTCAGCTTTCCAATTCCGAACCTTTATTCATTACACCAGCTGCACATCCAATAATCCCTACCACCAACGGATTTTTTTATATATATATATATATATATATATATATATATATATAATGTGAAATGTGCGTATTTATAACTGTATTTACTTCTACAGGCTGCTTCTGAATTCAGAGTTTTCCTTCTCATAGGATAGTTGTCAGCTCTAGCCAAGAGAGCCCACGGATCTATGGTATTAACCCTTTGAGCCCTGCGTTCCTGAACAATTTTAACCCTTATGTCTGAGCTCCTGAGTCAAAATTCGCAAAAAATTGGTATGTAATGTTTCACGGTAGATATAAAAAAATAGTTACAAGTTTTTACCCACCTTTCAACCGGAGGCTGGGTATTAAGTCATTTTTCTCTACCACCGTTCAACCGGAGGCTGGGTATTAAGTCATTTTTCTTTACCACCGTTCAACCGGTGGCTGGGTATTAAGTCATTTTTCTCTACCACCGGTAAAGTAGTAATCTGAGCTGAAAGGTTTATATTATAGCATTACGGATAACTAACTTTTGAGTTGCTCTGTATTTCTGTTTCTACACCGGTTGACATTAGGCATCTCGACTTCATGTCACATTCTCACCGACGTCACGTGGTTACCCTTTGTCTTTTATACAAATATTTTCATGGCAACAGTTCCGATGAGCTTTTTACACTGGTGCTCGGACTACATGACTTCAAGCGCGCTACTAGATTGGCAACTAGGTCTCACCGTTGTCCTCATCTTCATTGCCATATTCACAACGTTGTACGCTGCGGTCTTCTTCAGGCGACTGGAATTTCGAACCGAACCTTTTATTTCGTCTACCGGGGCAGACTGTTCTAGTTTCACGTGTCATGCTTCTTCAGGAAGTCTCAGTTATTTCCCTTTAAATCAACTCTCCAAGTTTTTGGTTCACCACTGGTGTGACCTGGTATTGAACTCACAACTCTTTGGGTATAGTCACTGGATCTAACCAACGTCTTTATCCATTGAGCCATGTGTCCGTGTCCGTCAGCTGTTGGCTCTCACGCTGACCAATAGAATCTTCCTGCCTATTCGTTGCAGCCAGCTATTGGCTCTCACTCTGACCAGTAGAAAATGGCCGCAAACTACATGAAAACTGCCGTAGAAGCATGAAAAAATCGATTATTTCCAGTATCGATGGGAGTTGGGAAATGCAAAGTCAGTCTTCGCCTCCCCGCTAACGTGGAGCATGTGCATGTAAATTTTGGTGCAAATCCGTCGAAAATTGCGGCCGTATATTCGTTACACACACACACACACATCCTACCTTTTATAGATATAGATTGAAGATTTCGAGGAGTGTGGAACCACGTCTTAATTGCTGTTTTTCTCAAGTTCACCCTGATATGGTGTGGTAGCACCTGTTAGGGTTCCAGCTATGGGCAAAACGTGAACTGCCAAACAATAATACCAATTAGATAATTTCGATAAATATTATCAACAATAGCTATTTATAGTAAAATTACCAGCGTTGGATTTTATCTGTAGTTGAAGGCATGCAGTTGTATTCAAAATATTTAGATTTCGGCATTAAATAATTCATAGAGGTTGATATGCTACTGAAGATATTCAACCAAATGACCAACATGACGTTAATTCATATAATATCCGATAATTTCTTAAAAAAATCAAACAGTATTCCAAATATAACTACAATATAAAACACATATATCACTTCTCTCGTGGTTATGTTCAAACAAACATCTATATGCACAAAAGCTGAGTATCATTTGCCATGTATTCAATTGTGAAAGCAGAATAACATATAACATTTTTATTACTTCAAAATTATTATTTCGACATTAAATAGCCCATAAGAAGTTGAGATGGCATTAAACAAACTTCAAATAAACTTCTTTTATGTGCCGTGTCCATTCAGGACGTAGGCGATCATGGCTCTCCACTTCCTCCTATCCCTTCTGGTTCTCAATATGTTTTGTCCTTTTGCTACTTTCCCCAAACCCTGTTCTGTCATCCACTTTCTCAAGGCCGCTAGGTATGTCACACGTTGCTTTCCCTTGTCTCTATTTCCCTGTATCCGTCCTGTGAGTATCAGATTCTCCCAGCCCTCCTTGCTCATTACGTGTCCCAGAAATTTCTGCTGCCTCTTCCTGATGTTAAGTATAAGCTTCCTCCTTGTTTGCATCCTCTCTAAGACGTCATCGTTGCTCACATACTCGGTCTATGATATCCTCAGCATCCTTCTGTAGAACCACATCTCCGTTGTCTCGAGTCTCTTCTTCATCTTTAAGGAGACCGTCCAACATTCGCTGCCGTAAAGGAGGAAAGATGTCACGTAGCAGCTCAGTATTCTTTTCTTTTTTACCAAAGAAATCCTCCTGTCTCGCAATATTCTGTTCAGCTTTTGGAATGCGTCCTTGGCCATCCCAATACGTCTTCGGATCTCATCGTCGCCCTTACTGTCCTCTGTCAAAACACTTCCCAGATATTTAAGTTTCCGCACCTGCTTGATTTTAGTGTCCCCGACCTGTAAATCTCATTTTGGGTTCATCCTTTTACTGATGACCATGCATTCTGTCTTCTTGTAGTTTGTGCTTAGTCCCTTCTTCTCGCTCTCCTTCACTATCTTCTGTAGGAGATTTTATTTTCCGTGTTTACTGTCAACACTGTGTCATCTGCGTATCTTATGTTGTTAAGATTGTGGCCGCCAATGATAAATCGTGGTAGGATTTCCAGTTCTCTCAGAATTGCCTCGCTGTAAAGGTTGAATACTTCCGGTGAGAAGACGAACCCTTGCTTTATGCTCCTTTCTATTTTGTATATCCCCTGAACTCATTCTCTATCGACATGCTGGACGTTTGCTGCCTGTATAGGTTCTTGGTTATTCCAATATCTTTCCGAAATATATCAAGGTTGTCGAGCAGTTCCAACAGATCTGTGGCGGCACTAAGCAGGTTGACTGTTAACCCCGAAAACGGAAAAATAATATAAGATAATGCGATCGAAGCAAGGACAACAAAAACGAGGATGTAAAAGTTTAAGCCAAATTTTATTAAATAAATCTGGCACGAATATATACAGATAATCGTTTGTAGTAGTTCGGTCGTGTAGTCTTGAAGGAGCGTTGTCAGGTTTCAAGGCGACAGCTTGGAAGTAGGCCGAATGGAACAGCAATGTTCGAGGTCCAGTCGATCCCTGGATGTCTGTACTTGAGTAAAGGGCGCGTCGGCGCTTGCAGAGAGAGAGGATCGACGCGGACAGTGCTGTGGTGTAGTCAGTTTGTCCTTGGGTAGACTGTCGTGCAGGATCGCAGCTTGGTAGTCCTAATAAAAGGACGCGGCTAGGTTAGTCCTGAAAAGGACTATTGCATATTATGTAATCGAGGGCAGACTATTGCATATTATGTAATCGAGGGCAGACTATTGCATATCATGTAACCGAGGATAGGCTAGTGCATATCATGTAACCGAGTGTAGGCTAGTGCATATCATGTAACCGAGTGTAGGCTAGTGCATATCATGTAGCCGAGGATAGACTAATGCATATCATGTAACCGAGGATAGGCTAGTGCATATCATGTAACCGAGGATAGACTGCTGCTGATGTCTGCGTCGCTGCTGCTGACGATGAAGCTGGACTGCTCTGGTGGTTCTAGCTGCTGCTGATGTCTGCTGGCCTTGGCTGCTGCTGATGAGGAGGCCGGACTGCTCTGTTTGGCTCAAGCTGCTGCTGCTGGCCTTTTTGCTGCTGATGAGGAGGCCGGACTTTTGCTGGCTCTAGCTGCTGCTGCTGGCCTTGGCTGCTGCTGATGAGGAGGCCGGACTGCTCTGCTGGCTCTAGCTGCTGCTGCTGGCCTTGGCTGCTGCTGATGAGGAGGCCGGACTGCTCTGCTGGCTCTAGCTGCTGCTGCTGACGTCTGCTGGCCTTGGCTGCTGCTGCTTCGTGTGGTCAGCGTAGGTGAGAGGGGGGAACTCGTCACTCAAACCGAGGCCAAAATTCAGCCGAGAGGAATGGTATTTACTTGATTCCCACAAAATCAAGATGTGACACAAGGTCGATTAACGTGGGAGACCCGAGTGTTTCCACTCATAGGCCACTGGTCAAAATTGGTCATAGCTTGTCCAAGCTGGTCAGAGCCTAGTCAAAGCTGGTCATGACTTGTTCTAACAGGTCCAGGCCGGAGCCAGTCCAAGCTAGTCAAAGCCTTGATCGAATCTCAGCCTTCGGCCAAGAAACGATCCATTATTTGTCAAAACCCCCAGCCGAAAAATTCAGCCGAGAGGAATGGTATTTACTTGATTCCCACAAAATCAAGATGTGACACAAGGTCGATTAACGTGGGAGACCCGAGTGTTTCCACTCAAAATGCCACTGGTCAAAATTGGTCATTGCTTGTCCAAGCTGGTCAGAGACTAGTCAAAGCTGGTCATGACTAGTCCTAACAGGTCCAGGCCGGAGCCAGTCCAAGCTAGTTAAAGCCTTGATCGAATCTCAGCCTTCGGCCAAGAAACGATCCATTATTTGTCAAAACCCCCAGCCGAAAAATTCAGCCGAGAGGAATGGTATTTACTTGATTCCCACAAAATCAAGATGTGACACAAGGTCGATTAACGTGGGAGACCCGAGTGTTTCCACTCATAGGCCACTGGTCAAAATTGGTCATAGCTTGTCCAAGCTGGTCAGAGCCTAGTCAAAGCTGGTCATGACTTGTCCTAACAGGTCCAGGCCGGAGCCAGTCCAAGCTAGTTAAAGCCTTGATCGAATCTCAGTCCTCGGCCAAGAAACGATCCATTACTTGTCAAAACCGCCAGCCGAAAAATTCAGCCGAGAGGAATGGTATTTACCCAGTGATTCCCACAAAATCAAGATGGTGACACAAGGTCGATTAACGTCCAGGGGAGACCCGAGTGTTTCCAGTCCTCATAGGCCACTGGTCAAAATTGGGAATGAAATTTACTTGTCCAAGCTGGTCAGAGCCTAGTCAAAGCTGGTCATGACTTGTCCTAACACGTCCAGGCCGGAGCCAGTCCAAAGCCTAGTTAAAGCCTTGATCGAATCTCAGTCCTCGGCCAAGAAACGATCCATTACTTGTCAAAACCCACAGCCGAAAAATTCAGCCGAGAGGAATGAAATTTACTTGATTCCCACAAAATCAAGATATGACACAAGGTCGATTAACGTGGGGAGACCCGTGTGTTTCCACTCATAGGCCACTGGTCAAAATTGGTCATAGCTTGTCCAAGCTGGTCAGAGCCTAGTCAAAGCTGTTCATGACTTGTCCTAACAGGTCCAGGCCGGAGCCAGTCCAAGCTAGTTAAAGCCTTGATCGAATCTCAGTCCTCGGCCAAGAAACGATCCATTACTTGTCAAAACCCCCAGCCGAAAAATTCAGCCGAGAGGAATGGTATTTACTTGATTCCCACAAAATCAAGATGTGACACAAGGTCGATTAACGGAGACCCTGATGACTTGTCCTAACAGGTCCAGGCCGGAGCCAGTCCACCATTACTTGTCAAAACCGCCAGCCGCTGGTCAAAATCAAGATTGGTCGATTAGCTTGTCCAAGCTGGTCCAAGCTGGAGCCTAGTCAAAGCCGGTCATGACTTGTCCTAACAGGTCCAGGCCGGAGCCAGTCCAAGCTAGTCAAAGCCTTGATCGAATCTCAGTCCTCGGCCAAGAAACGATCCATTATTTGTCAAAACCACCAGCCGAAAAATTCAGCCGAGAGGAATGGTATTTACTTGATTCCCACAAAATCAAGATATGACACAAGGTCGATTAACGTGGGAGACCCGAGTGTTTCCACTCATAGGCCACTGGTCAAAATTGGTCATAGCTTGTCCAATCTGGTCAAAGCCTAGTCAAAGCTGGTCATGACTTGTCCTAACAGGTCCAGGCCGGAGCCAGTCCCAGCTAGTTAAAGACTTGATCGAATCTCAGCCTTCGGCCAAGAAACGACCCATTACTTGTCAAAACCCCCAGCAGAAAAATTCAGCCGAGAGGAATGGTATTTACTTGATTCCCACAAAATCAAGATATGACACAAGGTCGATTAACGTGGGAGACCCGAGTGTTTCCACTCATAGGCCACTGGTCAAAATTGGTCATAGCTTGTCCAAGCTGGTCAGAGCCTAGTCTAAGCTTGTCATGACTTGTCCTAACAGGTCCAGGCCGGAGCCAGTCCAAGCTAGTTAAAACCTTGATCGAATCTCAGTCCTCGGCCAAGAAACGATCCATTACTTGTCAAAACCGCCAGCCGAAAAATTCAGCCGAGAGGAATGATTCCCACAAAATTTGACACAAGGTCTTGATTCATAGGCCACAAAATCAAGATATGACACAAGGTCGATTAACGTGGGAGACCAGTGAGTGTTTCCCATCGAATCTAGGCCACTGGTCAAAATTGGTCATCAAGCTTGTCCAAGCTGGTCAGAGCCTAGGCCAAAGCCGGTCATGACTTGTCCTAACTAGGTCCAGGCTTGGAGCCAGTCCAAGCTAGTTAAAACCTTGATCGAATCTCAGTCCTCGGCCAAGAAACGATCCATTACTTGTCAAAACCGCCAGCCGAAAAATTCAGCCGAGAGGAATGGTATTTACTTGATTCCCACAAAATCAAGATATGACACAAGGTCGATTAACGTGGGAGACCCGAGTGTTTCCACTCATAGGCCACTGGTCAATAGGCCACTGGTCAAATTGGTCATAGAGCCAGTTGTCCAAGCTGGTCAGAGCCTTAGTCAAAGCCGGTCATGACTTGTCCACTTGTCCAAGGTTAACAGGTCCAGATCGAATCTCAGTCCTCGGCCAAGAAAGCCAGTCCAATAATTCAGCTGAGAGGAATGGTTACTTGAAAAAGCCTTGATCGAATCACAGTCTGGTCAGAAGAGCTGGTCGGCCAAGAAACTAGTTCCCTTGATCGAATTGTCCTCGGCCAAGAAAATCCCCCCAGCCGAAAAGCCGAAAAATTCAGATATGAGAGAAATAATTTGGTGGGAAAATCCGCTGGTCCAGAGCTCAGTGTGTATATATAGGCTGAGGTCGGCAACGTAGCCTGTCAGCGATATATTTGGGTGATGACTGAAAATTACCTTCTGACTTTTTTATTGCACACATGGGTTCCATTCGACACCATGTGTATATAAATATAGTTTCTGGTAATTGTTTTTGGTTAGGAAAGTTAGTATATGTAAATGTTTCGTTTTTTTCTTATTTTGTGTGAGACGTTGACGGAAGTTAACGGCATTCGTTATGTTTTCCGCGGTGACGCTTTTAGATGTTTGAGTAGCCGGCAGTAACTTCCGGCCGGGTGCGATAGATCCTTGTGGCGTACTTTGTCGAACACCAATGCGTAGTCTATAAAACATAGGTACACGTCCTTCTGCATTTGTATGCTCTTTCTGATAACATTATGAGCATGAATATCACGTTCCTTGTTCCGGTGTCTTTAACGAACCCGTACTGTTCTTGTCTTATCTCTGGTTTAATTCTGCTGCGCGCTCTGTTCATCAGAATACGGATGATGAGTTTTGTTATGTGGCTCATTAGACTAATTTTTCGGTGGAGTTCACATTCGTTTGCGCCTGATTTCTTAGGCAGTGCTATGAAAATAGATCTGCTGAGATCTTCCGGTATATCCCCACTGCTGTATATTTCATTTATTATATCTGTAATCTTGTCTATGCCAAAATCATCTAAGTCGGTCATCATTTCTGTTACAATTCCGTTTGGACCTGCTGTCTTGTTTCGGTTCAATTTCGCCAGTGCAGCTTCTACTTCGGTTCTTTACTCAGTCATAATTGATCTCGCAAGACAAGCTTGTTAACCATTACACCACGTCGAAGTACCCCAGACAATGACGTTTATAATAAGTAAAAATAATGTCGGATTTGCTATGTGGATGTTGAAGAGACACAAATGAGCTTTAGCAGACAACCACGTTCGAAAGAGAGCAGCCATTCTGAATACTGAGAACACTGACTTGAAGTGTGCCTCCAAGCTACAAAAATCAATTTAAAGAATCTATGTATATATATGTACGTTTGCATATATGTGTGTTTGGTTTATATGTACAAATTAAACTCTTCAGTTTTCTGAGTTGATATGAGACTGAAATACACTTTAGCAATTTAATAATATCTTAGCAGCAGAATTATTTGGAAAAAACAACATTTTTTTTATGCAAAGTTCTAACTCCGGTTTTTTTGTGTCGTCAAATCCCATAGATGATAATGAACTATTTGTAGAGATATAGATGCGATTAATGCATCTGGAAAAATTAGGGTGATAATCCTCAAAACCTTTTCATTCTGAGCAATATCGCAATCATATTAATCGTTTTAAAGGAAATGACACTGTTAGGTTTTTCTCTTCCTTATTTAAATAATTTTCGTCGGAATGGCAATTTCCCACGGTTTTCGTTCCATATGAATCGATGAACAGGCTGAATTTCTGTCTCAACAGGGAGAGCGTATACAAAAGTTTGGGAAGAAAGAACCTGAGAAAGCAAGAGTGGAGAGAGAAAGAGATACATAGAGACACAGAGAGGAGAGTGTGTGTGTTTGAGAGAGAGGGTGGGTATGAGCGATTGAGAGAGAGAGAGAGAGAGAGAGAGAGAGAGAGACTGGTCAGAGATGAAAAAGGATTAAATTAAAATCCTTACGTAGTTGTTGCGATTCGTTGCAACCAAATCATTCATGCGACAGAGAGAAGAAATAGAGAGAGAGAGAGTGTGTGTGAGAGAGAGTGAATAAGAGATAGAGAGAGTGAGAGAGAATGAGAGAGAGAGTGCGTGTGTGTGTAAGAGAGAGAGTGAATAAGAGAGAGAGTGAGAGAGAGAGAGAGAGGGAGAGAGAGAGTGAGAACGTGCAGAGATCGAAAAAGATCAAATTAAAATCCTTACGTATATTAATAAAAGTTGTGATTCGTTGCAATATATATATATATATATATATATATATATATATATAAAAGAGAGAGAAGAGGGTATGAGAGAGAGAGAGAGAGACAGAGAGACAGAGAATGAGAGAGAGAGTGAGTGATAACGAGCAGAGTTTGCGAACGATTAAATTAAAATCCTTACGTATATTAATGAGAGTGGTTATTCATTACAAGCAAATCATTCATGCAACCAAAGGAATGACAAAAGGAGGTTTTTTCAAAGTATAATTCTTCCTGAGATGTTGTCAAGAAGACTACAAATGTACAAATAAATAAAAAATGAAATATTTTGCTCGAAACTATTTCTCCTCGGCTAAAATCGAGGAATGCACATCTGCCATCAATTTCTCTAGGCGAAAAACATTTATGTCTCTTATTCAAAATGTGAGCAAAGGAAATGCTGGACTAAACAAAGTCTGGCAAAAGGCAACAATTTTAGGGCATATAGTTAAGAACGAAATCACCAGACTAGCATATTAATCTGTGACAGGTGTTTTAGGAAGAGACTTCTTACATATTGAAATTGACAGAAGATATTCCTGTAGCAAAACCAAGTCTGGCACAAAGCCTGATTGCGAGAACATTCAGAATGGAGGGAAGTCCATTTTAACAGTTTCAGAAATTAGTCCCAATAGGGTAATGCCTAATGAGGATCGAAGTAATTTTTAACGGCTTGCGAGACTTACTCGCTACGCACTGACAGCTTTACGCATACATATGCACATACCCCCAAACCACACAGACATACTCATATATCTATATTTATTACTTAAGCATTATTTTTAGTGAATACTCGTATTTGAGTAGACCCTATTTTTTTTATCGCCTACCGGCCTGAATATTTGTGAAATCTTATTAAAGGAAAATATGCGCTCTCTGGCAGAACTCGAACCTGAATCCCACTTGGCAGGGAAAACGTCGTTAGATCTGACGTGCTCTAGTCCGACTCCGCCATATATATATATATATATATATATATATATATATATATATATATATATATATATATATATATATATATATATATATAATTATAAAAGGGAAACATTTGAAACCCATGGTAATATTTTTTTATTTTACAAAAAAACGGTACTTCGGTTTCGTCTCATCAGACCAAACAGTTTCAACAATAAATGCCTTTAAAGAATTAAATTGTTTAAATATTTCATTTTGTGTCGGGTAAAATTTTAGTTGAAACTGATTATGTATCCTTAAAATCCCTAAAAAAACGTCTTGATTTCTGTCCTCCTTGTATTCTCTCCCATAATTTCTCGTCAGTTGTAAACTGAGAGATGGATAACAATTGAAGTTGATTGACACACTCCATCGGAACCGCTTAGAAAAGTGGATTAACAATAGTATAAACGGAATCAAATATTTTGTGACGAAACCAAATTTGGTAGAAGGCCAATAAAATAGGCAGAATTGTACTAGTAAATTAATTTTGTAAAGACTCACAAGCTTAATTTTTTAGGCGATTCTCCGAAATCCATTGACAGCTTCCAAATCTTTAGCCTATAGTGCACACACACACACACACACACACACACACACACACATATATATATATATATATATATATATATATATATATATATATATCAAACCCACTCCATCAGAACTGCTTAGAAAAATGGATTAAGAGTTGGAGCAATAGAGTAACGGAATCAGATATTTTGGGTCGAAGGCAAGTTTGGTAGAAATGGCCAGAATAGTAGGCGTAAAATAATTTTGAAAAGACACGCGGTCTTAATTTTTATGCGACTTTTCAAAACACAGTGACAGACCCCAAACCTTTAGCCTATAGTGCATATATGCATACATATTTAACAAACTCCAAACTTTTGACATATATATATATATATATATATATATATATATATATATATATATATATATATATATGATAGACTCTCCGTTGTCTTTGGCATATGAGAGTTCAGGAGCATCATTCTTGATACACTACATTTGTGTATTCGATGACTTTTCAGTCTAGTTTGTAACCTACACAACATTCTACAAATACGACAAGGAACTGCACTCCCAGAAAGCTGCAGGAATATTAGAATGTTTTTCGTGTTCCGTATGGCAATAGGTCGATGTTTAGTGCTTGACCATTCAAAATTGAATTGCCTTTTATATTCATAATCCTCCAGTTGACTCGATCAGAAGTCACTTCCTCAAAGGAAGATAATGTGATGTCAATAGAGTTTCGCTCAAGTTTAACCTTGTACCTCAACAACTTACTGAGAATGGTCCCATAGGTGAGTGTACCTCAAGATTTTTAGTGTCCTTTCATCCCTCATGCACACATAATGGTCAACCCAACGGAGTTGGGATTGCATTAGAAATGTCTCTATGCCTCTAATTTTGCACCGTGAAAACTGATTAATATTAGTTATTTTGTCTTGCATATTATGTACAATGGTGCTGCTTATGGAAGACATCAAGCAAGAGAATATGGTTTCAACCGGGAGTCCAGGACTCGAAGTGAGATAGGAAAATAATTAAATATGTGTTAGATTCAACCAAGAATGGTCTTTTTGATTTTTTAATTTTATTTTTCAGTTTTTTAATAAAATGTTTTACATTGGGAATTATGAGATAAAAATCAGGGATAAACTGACCGATTTTCATGTCTTATTCTGTTTTTGATTTTTGTTTTTTTCAGTATTTTCGACTATTCTCTCCGGGTGTTGCCAGTGAGCTACATCTTGCTAGTTTTTAGAGCGCTGGAAATCTGATTACTTCAAATGACTCTATATGTAAAAATTAAATGGAATTAGGCTGCACCGGAAAAATATATTTCATATTTATACGTATTATAATAATAATAATAATAATAATAATAATAATAATAATTATTATTATTATTATTATTATTATATATTTTGATACATTATTTTCCATTGCGTCTTGATCCATGTAAGCGTTAAGAATGATGTCACTTCGGACTAATTCACATTTCAATGCTCTAAAAAGCCAGGATGTAGCCAACAAATCTCTTATATAATTTCTGTTAAAATTTGGGTGAAACATTTTGAGTGGAAATAGTTGTCACATTTGTAAATAAAAGCAAAATAAAAGAGAAAGTAAATGAAATGGAAACATTTTATTAATTCAGTTCTTGAAATAATTAATTTTGAGAAACATTTAAATTAATCTATATTTCAGCAATTTTGGCATTTAAAGTAATGTTAGTTGGTGAATTGGTGGAAGCCAATTTTCACGTCAAATTTTCACTTTATTCAAATTCTTAATTTTCCAGTACTTATTCTAATTTGATAACCTTATTTGTCGTTTCAGATTTTTGTGTACGTGTTCCGAAATTTCCATTTATGGTTGATAGTATCTGTTAAAATTCATATGCGCAAAATATGAAATCATGCAAATTTCAATTGTTGCTCATTTTTTAAAAAGACGCCTCAAATTAGTTTGAAAATTACTTCTGTCAGGTAAGAACAGAAAGTTGTCGCTGGACATAGAAGCGTCATCTTTAATAAATTGTTGCAATTAAAAAGTCAGCATTTTGATTATATCATTATTTTCTTTTCGAATTACATGTGCTATCTATTTTAGTTGTTGCTGTTGCTGAAAGTCCTCAAGTGATATGTTATTTTTTATTTGCTATTTGGTACAGTTCTTTGTGATTCTGTAGCGCCAGTCCATGTGATTCGAAGAACGATGCTTGTCGCTCAGACCTACAGGCTTCAAACGCACGTAACAATTTCTAATCTGAGAACGCGTTTGTATACCGCTGATAGTTTAGATATTTCTGAACATGCATGACATCCACATGAAAGTCTCGATATGACTAGGCTATTTCTGAATATGCATGACAAGTATCAGATTACATTTTTGGCTTTGTAATTATTTGTGTTGGGCGAAACTGAATCTAAGACAATCTATTCGTTGTTAAATTTCCTTATCTGCTATACAAATTTTGTTAAATCTGATACATAAACGAAGGTATTTGAAGGGTTTAATATTTGCTAATTCCATATCCCAAATTTTTATGACGGATTCCAGGTAGGTGACCTTACTACTGTACTGATTTGATTCCTATTCCAGATCATAGATTCTGTTTTGGAAAAGTATATCTTAAGTCCTATTTCTTGAAAATTTTGGTAGAGGATGTTGATTTTTCTTTGAAGGTCATTCTTATCCTTACTATGAATAGCTATGTCATTAGCATCCCCCCCCACCATCATCAGTACATTGGCCTCGGGAGGGGAAGCAGAGACGCTGTTTTGTATTTGCACGAAAGTGAATGCAATGAACTCGACTGGCCAATTTCTCATCCTGATCCGTTAACGATTACACAGCCTGCGCTTTGAATTTGTGATATTTATAAATATAATATTTATTAACAGATGTTCCCATTTATCAAAAGTACAAGAGGCAAATATAATTGTTATGGGACAGAGATAGTCATATTTAATAATGTTGCCAATAATAATTTTAAAAAGGATTACTCAAAAATAATAGCGACTTACTAAGCGTAGCTTAGATTTGACACAAGGCCGAAAGTACAGAGCACCCAGTTAGGATCGAATCCACTCGAAATAGATCTAGCGAAAAAACATGTATTTAATATTTATATGCATTGTTATTATTATTATTACACTATTTACATTATGCGGACTATTGTCCTCATCTTTGACGCCATATTTATTACAACGTTTTGGCCGTTGTACGCTCCGGCCTTCTTCAGGTGGTTGGAATGTTGAACGGAACCCTTTATTTCACTCACTTGGGCAGACCGTTCTAGTTCCGCGTGCCATGTTTAATGGATGTCAGTTATCTCCGGTTAATTCTCCTCTGCAAGTTCTCCACTTCCTTAACCGGGTATTGAACTCACACTGTTTGGATCCTGTCACTGGATCTAAACAACGCCTTTATCCACTGTGCCATGTGTCGTCATCATCATCATCATCATTATTATTATTATTATTATTATTATTATTATTATTATATACGTGCTTTTATACATTATTTTCCATCGCGGTCTAGCTCCATGTAACCGTTACAAATGACATCACTTTGGACAATTCGCACTCCAGTGCTCTAAGAAAACATGATATTGCCAACAAAGATTATACACAAGGTCGAAAGTATCGATCACTCAGTTAGGATCGAAATTACACGGAATTGATCTAGCGAGAAAAGTTTGTTAACCATTACATGACGTCAGATTACTCACTGGTTAGTATATAAGGAACGAACCTGTTAGTCTTAGACAAGATAGAAACCGTTGCTACTACTTTTTTTTACTCAGGGTATTCCTGTGAATTTACAGAAATTATTTTGACAAACGTTGATGAAGGCTTTGCCGTTTGACGATATTATCCAAAAACAGTTTAGTTGTAAGAAAAAAATCGAATTGAAATGGAATATTATAACTACTCTGCTGTCCCCTGCTTTTTTTTGTTGTTTAATGTGAGTCTTTTTTTCTTTCTTTTCGTTCTTCAAATGGAGAAAAATAATGATCGCCCAAGTAAGCCATAAATAATCGTCAATGTGTGACGAAAGAAATAATATAATTTGTGTTTTCAGAAGAAAATGAGAAGCAAAGAATATTCAATTTTAGGCGCCACGAAATAATCAAATAAAAATGTTATATTTTCCATAAATGAGTTAACCTGATGCAAAGATATTTAAAATAAAACATCACTTCTGTCTTTGTCTCTGACAAACAGCAAGTCTCCATTTTTAGGACTTTAGTTTCTCGCCATTTTTATTTTCATACACTTCACTTGTAACATCTGATCTCTGTTTTTTTTTTTAATATTTATTTTTTTTCCTTGACGCTTACATTCTTCGTTAAGAAAAACTGAACAATTTCGAAAGTTTTATATCCAAAAACTGTTGTAAAATACATTTATTTTTATCCAATATTTTAAAAGGACATCGATTTTTCTAGAAGCAAGATTATTCCTTGTTGCATTCATTTATTTGTTGAGTATGATTGTTATTAGTTAAAGGCTGTCAACGATTTAGTCACGAAATATTTTATGAAACAACACTGGGGACTTGAGCAAAACGAAAACGTTCAAAGAGAAACAATTTTGTCGCGACAGAGTTCTTTCCATTTTGGCAATGGCTGGCATATAGTTTTTATTTTAATTTTTATATCAACGGATTTGTATCACAATGGTGTCGCCGATATATTTTGTATGAAACATTTCACGAACAATTGAATAAGGAGGACTAGAAATAATTTCAAAAGATGGAGACAATACCTGTTATATGAACTACCGAAGTTACTTAAACTTCTGTTGTTGTATATTTTGTGGATTATGCACAAAATGACCTGAAAAAAATTGTATCAACCCTTATATTAGGGTACAAGTAGTGCATGAGTGATGAAAGAACACTGAAAATCTTCAGCTACACTCACCTATGAGATTGTTCTCGGTAACTTGTTGAGGTACAAGGTTAAACTTGAGCGAAACACTATTGACATCACAAAATATATAATAATAATAATAATAATAATAATACACCGACTGAAGCTGCAAAATACTTATTTTATTGAAACTTTAATAATAAAATTAATACCATGTCTTTGTAATTCATAACATTAAGTTAATAAGACATAAATCTAGCGAGACAGATTACTCATTCATTCTCGTACATGTTCCTTTTAAAATCTAAAAACTCATTTTTTTAAGAAATAAACTTTAAAGAAATTTTCGATATAATTTCATTCATGAATTCCTAAATGAATATTTTATATGCATAAAAAATAATTCTAATAATTTTAACGATTTTTTAAAAATTGTTTTATTCGTGACTAAATGAAACTTTAATTGAATTAATTTCATGTCTGTAATTCACAACACATTTTAAAAGAAAGTGTTGTTTTAAAAAGTTATTAAACTCAATTGAAACTTTGAGGATTAAAATAATTTCATATCTTTATAATTCACAAAACATTAAAAACAAAGTTGCGAAAGTTTTTAAAAGCTGAAATCTAATTTTTATAAAAAATAAACTTTAAAGAAATTTTCGTTATAAATTCATAAAGGAATCTTTTTATAGGCATAAAAATAATTGAATTATTTTTTAGAATTATTATAATTCTAATAATTTAACAATTTTTTAGAATTGTTTTATTCATTAGAATGTTAAAAAAATGAATAAACGTTAAAAATTCTTCTCTTATTTGTACATAGCTTTGTCACTAATAATCTTTTGTTGAATTCTCTCCACTTTTCCTAAAATTATTAATGCTTCATATTACTGTAGATTTTTGCTGATTGATTTTCTTAGATTTTCACAAGAATTTAAAATAGGTTTGGTTTTTAAAATCTTTTTAGGTATGTGAACTACATTTTCGACCGGAGGACATAAGGAGAGAATCGTCAGCTTTTGACAAAAAAACAGGTGTCACAATTGCAGTTAAACTAAAAAAAAAAATATTAAATTTCCTTGATAGAAATTACTGGAGTTTTGTTAGACAGCAAGAGACACTTATTATATTCAGCATCATCAAATCCCCATATCCAAAAATCAATCTGTCTCTTGTAATTGAATCTGATTTTACTGTACATATGTTTTGTAGAGATGTAGAAATAGGGGACTATAAGATTCCTAAACATGTAACTGATCAAAATACTCTTGAAATTCTGATAGAAAACATGAAGAAAATAGACACAGAACAACAGCAAATTGAACCTCAAAATATGATTTTTATATTAAAATTGGTAATGTCATTTCTACTATTGGTGCAAGAAGAATCAAAGAAACATTTTAACGCAATCAAATTTATATATGAGCAGGGAAAATAATAATATCACAAGTAACAAATTAAGCAAAAAAAGAAAACTTCAAACATTCAGCTAAATTTTGTATCAGGAACCTATATTTCTGAAAGTATTATTTGATTTTTAAATCTATTATATTATCTGTATCTAATTTATTTGCTTGTTTGTATTTATTTGTTTCTTATTTATGTTTAGTTGTTTTATTCATTCATCATTTAATTATAATTTGTTTATTTAATTATTGTTTGTTCCCTAATTCATAATTCAGTTGTTACTGTATTTGAGTAATAATCTCTTAATGATTACAAAAATTGTAACTTTACAGAATAATTATTAAAATTAAAATAAAAAACATGCAAATTAAAACAATGCTGATTATGATTTATAAAAAATTTTCAAATGTGAAACAATTAAAATCATGAACGAATTTCGGTCTTAAAATTGTCTGTCTGTAACCTACTTTTCTATAAGTATTATTTGAATTTTAAATCTCTTTTTTTGTATCAAATTTATTTACTTTCTTGTATTTATTTATTTGTTTCTTATTTATCATTTACTTGTAATTTGCTCGTCTGTTTATTTGTTTGTTTGTTTCCTAATTCATAATTGAGTTGTTGCTGTAGTGTAAGATTAATGATCATTAATACTTACGATATTGTAAATTTACAGAATAATTACTAAAATTAACATAAAATCATGCAAATTAAAACAATACTGATTATGATTTTAAAAATGTTTTCAGATTTGAAACAAATAAAATAATGAACGAATTTCAATCTTTAAAAATTAATGAAATGTAACATGTTTAATTTCTTTACTTTAACAAAACATTCAGCAACAACATTTTTTTTTCTTATCGGTTATTTATTAAAAATTAATACGAAATAAATTTCTGTATAAAATCCAATTCTGTTTCTTTCTTTTATAAATGTATTTTTAAAAAGGTTTTCTAAAACCAATTTTTTTTCTTACAAGTTTTCGTCACATTATGATTACTGTCTGTTTCACTGCATGGACTACATTTGTAACGTCACGTCACTATCGAGCAGGTCTTCTGTATCGGTGGTCACGCCATTACTTTGCCCGTACCAAACAAGCTGACGTAGACAAAACCCGTACCCATCAGTGCCTACGTATTGTAGAGTCAAAAGCTGAAACTGAAGGTTTTATCCTTGCTGCACAGGACCAATGCTTGTTAACTAGGAATTATCAAGCACATATACTGAAATATTGTGTCAGCCCAAAATGCAGATTTTGTGATAAATATCCAGAAGCGATTGATCATCTTGTACCAGGTTGCACGATATTGGCACCCACTGAATATAAAACCCGGCATGAGAAAGTGGGCCAATATCTGCACTGGAAAATATGCAACTTCTACGGGAAGGAAACTGAAAGAAAATGGTATGAACACCACCCAGACCCGGTTACGGAGATAGGATCTGTTACAATTCTATGGGATTACACAATACACACAGACAGAACAATCAAAGCCAACCGCTCAGACATTCTTATTAAAGACCACAAAAAAAAAAAATTCTCCTTATTGATATGGCAGTCCCTGCTGACTGCAATGTATCTTTGAAGATATTCAAAAAGCTGTCAAAATACAAAGATTTTGAAATAGAAATCTCAAAAATGTGGTACATAGGAACATCAACAATTCCTGTTGTAGTTGGAGCCCTAGGATTTGTTGTAAAAGATTCCAGTAGACTAATTGAAGGGATTCCTGGAAGTCCATGCCTCAAAGAGATACAAAAGATTTGTTCTGACATGTACAGCCCACACTTTACGAAGGGATTTATCTATGTATTTTTCTTTGTCAGTGGAAAGTGTCATGATACCATTTCTAACATTAGGTCCGTGGGCGGGACACGGAAAGAAATGTGTAAACGCCAGAAATCAAATGAAATAAAAGTAATAATAATAATAATAATAATGAAAATCGGTCAGTTTATCCGTGATTTTTTATCTCATAATTCCCAATGTAAAACATGTCATTAAAAAATTGAAAAATAAAATTAAAATATCAAATAGACCAACCTTGTCGGTTGAATCTAACACAGCATATTTAATTATTTTCCTATCTCACTTCGAGTCCTGGACTCCCGGTTGAAACCATATTCTCCTGCTTGATGTCTTCCATAAGCAGCACCATTGTACATAATATGCAAGACAAAATAACTAATATTAATCAGTTTTCACGGTGCAAAATTAGAGGCATAGAGACATTTCTAATGCAATCCCAACTCCGTTGGTTGACCATTATGTGTGCATGAGGGATGAAAGGACACTAAAAATCTTGAGGTACACTCACCTATGGGACCATTCTCAGTAAGTTGTTGAGGTACAAGGTTAAACTTGAGCGAAACTCTATTGACATCACATTATCTTCCTTTGAGGAAGTGACTTCTGATCGAGTCAACTGGAGGATTATGAATATAAAAGGCAATTCCAATTTTGAATGGTCAAGCACTAAACATCGACCTATTACCATACGGAACACGAAAAACATTCTAATATTCCTGCAGCTTTCACAAGGAGTGCAGTTCCTTGTCGTATTTGTAGAATGTTGTGTAGGTTACAAACTGGACTGAAAAGTCATCGAATACACAAATGTAGTGTATCAAGAGTGGAACATGCTCCTGAACTCTCATATGCCGAAGACAACGAACAGACCATTATATATATATATATATATATATATATGTTTGGGGCCTGTCACTGGATTTCGAAGAGTCGCCTGAAAAATTAAACCTGCGTGTGTTTACAAAATTAATTTACTAGCACCCACTGGCCATTTTACTGGCCTACTGCCAAACTTGCCTTCGTCCCAAAATATCTGATTTCGTTTACTCTATTGTTCCAAGAATTTGTTAATCCAATTGTCTACATTTGACAATATGTCACGTCGAATTTCATTCGTAAGAAGGAAATTTCATTCAGTCAGCTTTTTTCTGAGAATTGCTACATTGTGAAACAGACTCACAAGTGGATTACTCCTCAATCACTACAAACTTAAACTCTTTAAACAAGGTTCAACTATTATCCATCCAAAACATCCTCATAATATGCATTTACTCCCTTTTAAATCTATACAAAATCTCATTCAGTTACCTTCTACATTGAGTGGCTCCTGTGCCTTGTACTGGTTGAAAATTGTTTAAAAAAACACTAAATTTTCAATTGAATACCTTCTCATCAAGCTGCAAAATTCAAAATTTAGCCGGGTTGGTCTGACTTCGGACATCAGATAATAATATGATAAATGTATGGTTAACTATTGTTTAAGTCCTGAATTTGAACTTATATTCATCGGTTTTCAAAAGGGAAGAATAAAACCTCCGTGAACCTTCAGCAAGCGTATGTGATTGCGAACTGAGCAAGGTTGCAATTATCAGTAACGAATTCAATGTCAGTAAGCTTCAGTTGCTTTTTGTGTGCTTTTTCTTAAGATAAACTGTGAAATTGTTTTCAACAGAGGACTAAAATCCTCTCACTCGGTAGGTGATCATTGCCAACTTTTCACCACATAATAGTTTTGAATTTTAGCCAAAGAATTCTTCTTGTCCGACCAAAATATATTCCGCCACGTGCTTTCTGACTCATTTGCTCATTGCTTTTTTAAGAATCTAGTCTGGCCGATATGTGTTAATTTATAACAACACTTTCTTTCAATAAAGTAATTTTCTAGAAAATTGTGTTTGAACTCCAACTTTAGCTACAGAAGTGTGTAGTTCTTTCGAAGTCACATATCAGGAAGTTTGGTACAGTTTATTTAATTTTTAGAATTTTTGAAAATTTGTTAACTGTGGCATAGCTGGAAGAACAAATGCTTAAAAAAGTTTTTTCAGTTTTCATATAGTAAAATATATTGTTATTTTATATACTAAGTTTTTTAGTTCATTCATATAGTAAAAGATATTGTTATTGTTTTATATGCTAAGTTTTTTAGTTCATTCATATAGTAAAATATATAACTAATTTTTGTATATTTTTTTATCATATAATAAATCTAGATTTTTCTGATTTTTTGTGGGGCATCCTATAGATTGACGATAGCCTCAGGGTTGTTACACTGAACTAACCAAGTGTTTGTTTTCTTTTTAAGGCTCATCAATACAAGTAAATTTCGAATAGATTTTCCTCTTACTAATTCAGTCAATTAAGTGTCATACGTGATACACGCTTAGGCGATCATGTCTCTCCACAACTTCCTCACCTAAATCACTGTTGACTCAGTCAGTTAAATGCCATACGTGATACACGCTTCGGCGACAATACCTCTTTCGATTCATGACTGACTAGATTTTCCTTCAGTAGACTTCCGTTTCTTTCTACGGTAGACTGGTTGCCAACCAAGGCTATAGAACCTAGTTTGTCGTGGGAAGAGATGGATTCATAACTTCCTCAAGCTTATTTGCGTGTAAGTGAATGTAACAAACCCGAGTGAAATTCGAACTCGGCTCTCCGATTTCTCATTCCAAGCCGTTATCTATTACACCACAACACACATTTATTAGCACCTCCAGTTAACCCTGTTTATTTTAGAAAGTCGCGAGTAGCTAATTTCAAAATTTAGAAGCTTTCTTTGGACAAATTCTCCAGCAGATGGTAAATGTAGTTCAGCCATTGTTTCAGTAAGGAACTTACATTTATATTGACACTCCTCTTTATGTCTGCCGTTGCGGATCACCTGAGCAACGAGGATGTGCTGCGTTGTGGCAAATTTTATTCTGTTTTAACCTTCTGCTGTGGACGGGCGAGGGAGAGTGAGGTGATGCGAGGTGAGGAGGCGAACGATCCAAAGGGCGTAGTCATACCTTTTCGTTTTGGTGTTCAAACGGTCTCTGTCTTCCTGCTAGGGACCACTATCTTATAGATAACCAGACTTCTTTGTCCGGTCAGCTTTAGTCTCAAAATATCATTCATCAAGTTCACTTCACTCAGCTGACCTACTTTGTCAGGTTCGTTTGACATGGTTCGTGTGAGATCAGCTTTCCCCACGTGACCTTCTTTGTCCAAACAATTGCTGTAACATCTTTCATATGTGTTCTTAAGCAAGATATCGGCTGATAACTGATATTGCTACAGATGTTTTAAGGAGAATAGAAACAAAAAGGACACTTAGAACGAGAAAGAGAGAATTAAATTTCTAACGGATGACAAAACAGAGTGCGTATTATAGTAAAAAGAAGAATAAAAAAATGCTAAGAGCGAGAAGGGATAGAAAGTTTGATCATCCATGTCCTAAAGTGACACGGCACATAAAAAAATGAGATTCCCAAAGTAATTTGCCGAGAATACCACAGACAGAACATGTGAGTAACGAGGAAGTTTTAAGGAAAATAGAGAATAAATTTGAAATTAGAATAAGAAAGAGACAGTTTAAATTTCTGTGATCGGATAATGTAGAAAGTGGGTTTGGAGATTCTGACACTCACAGGACATATTGAAAGCAAATGAAGCAGATGGAAGCAGTGCGTAGCCTATTAAATGAGCTTGTGTGACAGAAAAGGTCACGGAAGGGATAGTAATGGAGATAAATATTTCTTAGAACGACGAAGGATAAGAAGCTGTGGAGAGCCATGATAGCCCACGAATTGAAAGGACACGGCACGAAGTAACTGTAGTTCGAGCAGGATCGAATCTAGTCAATTTATACTGTACTTTAAAAGAGACCATTAATAGAAAAGTATAGAAGCTAGATTGATTGATTTGTTTTTTATGGATTATCAACCCTTTGTCGAATCATATTTTGCATTATAATTCTTTATTTTTTTCGAGGGTATAATACATTAACATTTTTTGAGAATAAAAATGATTTTTCTGATATAGGTCCTAATATTTAACCCATAGCTGGGTGGAGAGGCTATTCATATTTTTCCCAAATGATATATACGCGTAAGTGAATGTACTGGACTCGACTGGAATTCGAACTCGGCTCTCCGATTCTATTACACCACCCGCACACTCACCATAGAGGTTGAAAGATTCATTGTAATATTTAAGTGCCATCCAAAAGAGAGCAAAAATGTCGGCACGTCGTCTTTTTTTTTTTTAAATTTAAGGTCACGATATGTGTAACTCGTAAATTACACTTTTAGTCATCCATATATTATTACACTTTTAATCATCCATATATAATCTGGTAGCCTCATATATTGCCGCAGGCGTTAGGCTGTCCTCCTGCAGTCTTCGTGCATGCTTGGGATTCCCAAGTGAGCAGTACCACCCCTAGGGGAAAGACAAGGAAAAGGGGGAAGTAGAGATGGCATTAAAAGCAATTAATAAATTATTACTTTTTTTTATATAAAATTTATATGACCACATCTAATTCACTTACACTTATGGAACACTTACACTTACGGAACACTTACACTTACGGGACACTTACACTTACGGGACACTTACACACAACAAACACGAATTGTTTACAAAAAAACATATTTATATAAACACACTTATGATTTTGCTGTATCTTGATTCTAAAATTAAAAGTATAAATATTTTTATGTTGCTGGCGTTATCTTCACAAAAAAGCGCCAGACCCCAGTCAAATCAGACAGCCAAACCCTTCAGGGTCCAATGGTCTAGGCTTATACGTAGCTACGAATCTTCGTTTGGCGACATTTTATCAAATGACATCTACGAAAAGCCGAAATGTATGCATCCGTTTACAGCGCTAGATTATTTAAAAATAAGTATCACAGATAAAGGTAATATGCATAAGAGATCTAACACGATAAAAGACATGCATATTAATAGGATGCATAAAACCTAAGTATGGAACACTGATATTAAAGAAAGTAAAATACTTCAGAGATGGAACGAATACATCGGCGAACTCTTCTATGATGAAAGAATACAACCGGGCAATACACAGAAATATCGAAGGATCAGAAATATTAAAATCTGAAATAGAACCAGAACTGCCGAATATGAAGAGAAACAAAGCAGCAGGACAAGACGAGATTGTAATAGAGATGCTGGCAACTTTATATGATTTCGGCATTGACGGAAGACCTAATTAGATCTATTATCGTAGCCTGGTGCAAACGAACATGGACTTTATCGGACAATCTGCTTAATGAGCCATATAACAAACCTTATCATCCGAATTCTGATGAATAGAGCAGATCTGAAATAGGACAAGTACAGTGGGGGTTCGTTACAAGAAATCTTTCTTCTTTCATCTATGCGCGTGTTGCTGTGTTCCTTCACTCGAGTACCACCTTTGTCTGTTTGTAACCTCTTTAAGAATACAACAAAATCAAACAAATACAACAATTTAAATATTTGGGAAATGTTTTAACAGAGGACGAAATGTGCGACATTGAAATCCGTAGACGCATTGGGATAACCAAAGATGCCATCCAGAAGCCAAGGAAAGTATTAAGAAACAAAAAAAAAAATCGTTAGAAACAAAGGAAAAATATTGAAATGTTATGTAATATCAGTCTTCCTATACGACAGTGAATTCAGGACAATCCCATCGCAGATGTAGAAGAGACTTGAAGCAACAGAAATGTGGTTCTACAGAAGGATGCTAAGGATATCATGCACTGAACACGTGAGCAACAACGAAGTTTTAAGACACTTATACATAACATCAGAAGGCGATATCTGAAATCTCTAAGACACATAATGAGGAAAGAACACTGGTAAAAAATGGTTGCTAAAGACATTAGGTTTATAATAGCCAGAAATGTATGCACAGATGTCCTCAGGGACACATGGCACAGTGGATAAAAGCCTTAGTTAGATCCAGCGATAGGACCCAAAGAGTGTGAGTTAAATACCTGGTTAAGGCGGTGGAGAGGGGAATTAACAAGAGACTAACTGATAACTGACATCCATTAGACATGGCACGTGGAACTAGAACAGTCTACCCCAGTGAGCGAAATAAAGGGTTCAGTTCGACATTCCAACCACCTGGAGAAGGCCAAGACGTTGTGATAAATATGGCGACAAAGATGAGGACAATAGTCCGAATAATGTAAATAGTGTACATAATACATCATCTCAGAAATATAGACAGATACTGAAGAAAGAGGGTTTAGAAAAACTGATACTTACATGGCATATTGCAGGTAAGAGCGACGGCGAGAAAACAACACATAGCCAACCTAGCTAGCTTGAGTAAATGGATGGCCAAGTAAGGTTTGGGAGAGATGACAAAAAGAGAAAATTTATTAAGAGCTACAAAGCACCAGGAAATTGTGGAGAGCCATGATCGCCATCAAAGACATAGAAGAAGAAGGCGTATATGTAATTTCAAGAAAGATCTATCTAATTATGTTTATGGGAGAGGCGTTACGGGTGTGGCCTGGAAACCAAGTGGTTAGCAACTAGAATAAGTTTTGGTGTCACGTGTTCAGTCTCCGCCGGTGGGACGGATTTTCCGGCATCAATTGTTATCTTCTGCCCTTTGAACCCTGACCACCGCTTTAACGGTGGTAGAGAAAAATGACTTAATGCCCAGCCACCGTTTGAACGGTGGGTAAACACTATTTTTATATCTATCATGAAACATTACATACCAATTATTTGTGAATTTGGTCATAGGAGCTCAGGCAGACGGGTTAAAATTGTTCAGGAACGCAGGACTGAAAGGGTTAATTACTGTTCTTGTTCTCTTTCCTTGATAATGCTTTCTTTTTCTCATATTCTCTCACACACAGTAACCCTCTTGTATCTTAGTGGCTTTATTGTCTTTCCTTGAGTGAAATGTTATTAAAAATAAGCAGGCTACAGTTACTAACTATCTTCCAGTCTCAAATATCGAGAACCAGAATGTCAGTTCATAGCAATTGCAAATTTGTTTTTCAAGCGAACAATATTTTGGTTATTGTTCCTTGCAATCTGGAAGAAATGAATCGGAATTTCCATATTTTCCTGTATACTATTCGTTTACACTTTTCTTCTTTAGTTTTGGTTATAATTCATTCGCTTTCTTCAGGATTCGTTCGTTGCCCTCTCTTCATTCTTATCCTTCTCTTTTCTATAATATTCTTTCATTCATTCATTCATTCATTTTATAATACTTCTTTTGCCCTTTTTTTCATTCGTTTTATTTCTCTTATAATTTTCTTTCTTTCATTTGTTTGTTTGTTTCTTTAATTCTTTGTTTTTCCTTTTTCTTTCTTCCGTTTTCCTTTTTTCGTTGTCTCTCTGTTTCATTTTTTCTTTTTTATTTATGTGTTTCTTTCTTTTCCTTTGTTAGTTTCTTTTTTATTTTTCATTTTCGTTTTTTTTATTTCTTTCTTTTCTTGTCGTATTTTATTTCTTTTTTTTTGTATTTTTCCTTTTGTCTCTTTCTTTTCTTATTTTTCTTTCTTTCTTTCTTTTTCTTTTTTATGTTTCCTTTTGTCTCTTTTCTTATTTTCTTTTTCTTTCTTTCTTTTCTTATTTTCCTTCTGTCTTTTTCTTTTTCTTTCTTTCTTTCTTTTGTATTTTTCCTTTTGTCTCTTTTTCTTATTTTTCCTTTTGTCTATTTCTTTTTTCTTTTTCTTTCTTTCTTTCTTTCTTTCTTTCTTTCTTTCTTTCTTTTTTTGTATTTTTCCTTTTGTCTCTTTCTTTTCTTATTTTTCCTTCTCTTTCTTTCTTTCTTTCTTTCTTTCTTTCTTTCTTTCTTTTGTATTTTTCCTTTTGTCTCTTTCTTTTCGTATTTTTCCTTCCTTTCTTTCTTTCTTTTTATTTCTTCCTTTCTTTTTCTTTCTTTCTTTCTTTTTTTCTTTCTTTCTTTTTCTTTCTTTCTTTTGTATTTTTCCTTTTGTCTCTTTCTTTTCTTATTTTTCCTTCCTTTCTTTCTTTCTTTTTATTTCTTCCTTTCTTTTTCTTTCTTTCTTTCTTTTTTTCTTTCTTTCTTTTTCTTTCTTTCTTTTGTATTTTTCCTTTTGTCTCTTTCTTTTCTTATTTTTCCTTCCTTTCTTTCTTTCTTTTTATTTCTTCCTTTCTTTTTCTTTCTTTCTTTCTTTTTTTCTTTCTTTCTTTTTCTTTCTTTCTTTTGTATTTTTCCTTTTGTCGCTTTCTTTTCTTATTTTTCCTTCTCTTCCTTTCTTTCTTTCTTTCTTTCTTTCTTTCTTTCCCTTTCTAGATGTTTGAATTGCCTTTCTTTTCAAAGAAAGAAATTATTTCAAATATTTTCTCATATCTACTATTTGCCCATCACTCACATCTTTTCATGTACTTCGTATTGGTCATTGATTCTCTTTTTACAAAACACATTATTAGTCTCAACTGTATCATCCAAGACTGATGTTTGGGGGGGGGGTAGTTGGGCACAAAATAACTTCAGCAATTGGTCTTTCTCATGTGGATCAACGAATTAGGTTACTACATATATGACATTTACCACTGAACCAGCAAACATGATTAGTTAAAATAACCACACACACACACACACACACACATATATATATATAATTTATATTTATATATGTATGTAGAATGTGGTTCAAATTTACTGTAATATTATAAAATAAAAAACGCAAATATATAACAACATAATTAAGACAAATGAATGAAAAAAGAAAGCTTAAAATGTATCTGAAAGCTGAAAAATAACTGACATTTGACTTCATACAAGATGCAGTAGATAATAAGAACTCATTTTAAAAGGGTAACTTTATACAAAAATTACCCACTCTGATATTAAATTATGTACAAAGAAGGATACTTATCCTGTAAGAAATGCGATACGACTTTTTTCTAAAAAAGGTAAATATTAATTTTTAGCATTAATTGTAAATGAACACGCTAGTATTCATATTATTTTTACGGCTTATTACCCCTTTGTAAGTTATCTGATGTCGAAACATTTTTCAATGTAAAAAGATTTCCGTCTTTTTGCGAGCGAATATTTCGTTAACAATTTTTTGAGGATAACAATTTTTTTTTTCAGATATAAATTTTTTTTATTTAATCCATAGCTTGGGGAAGGAGATGAATGCATACCATTTGCAAAGGGTATTTTTTGCGAAAGTAAACGCAAGAAATTCGACAGGGGTTTGAAATCGACACTCCTATTTCTTATTTCGAGACGCTATCCATGCTTCCATAGAATTAAAGACTCTAAAAATAGCATTGATCTTACTTTTGTGTAATTGGAATATTTGACACAATAAATGCACCATTTTTAAATTATCATAATTATCAGATTTTCTAATGATTAGCAATAAACTGGTCGCCAAGGATTGAGGAGTTAAAATGACCTCTAAGGATTGTGAAGTAAAAATGGCCTCCAAGGATTGAGGAGAAAAAAATGGCCTCTAAGGATTGAGGAGTAAAAATGGCCTCCAAGGATTGAGGAGTAAAAATGGCCTCTAAGGATTGAGGAGTTAAAATGGCCTCCAAGGATTGAGGAGTAAAAATGGCCTCCAAGGATTGAGGAGTAAAAATGGCCTCTAAGGATTGAGGAGTAAAAATGGCCTCCAAGGATTGAGGAGTAAAAATGGCCTCTAAGGATTGAGGAGTTAAAATGGCTTTTACGGATTGAGGAATAAAATGGCCTCTAAGGATTGAGTAGTAAAAATGGCCTCCATGGATCGATGTGCCGTTAGACCAAATACTACACACTTCTAAGGTTTAAGAAATTTATGAAAGCTATTTCTTCTAAATGTTTTAGGTAGACTTGGAGAATAAAAATATTTGTTCACAAACAGAATAACTTGTTCGTCAAAAGAAATACACTAATGATTAATTTGAGAAAGAAAGCGGGCTTAGACGATTCTTCAATGGATAGACGTCATTGATCAAGTTTACCCGTGACTGTGTAAATCCGTTCATGCCATATACAGCGTTTCTTTTAGATTTCGTATCGACTCATCTTTGATCATAGTAAACATTGACATACTGAATCCAACTAACCGGGTTTGCAGTTAGTGATATGTGGTCTGTCTGACGTATTTCCCGGTCAGATTGGCGGCCGTCTTAAAGTAACTCCATCTCAACTCATGGAAGATGACATTAACGTATCGGAGACAAGTTACCGGAGCTTGCATTAATGCCATATGCACTGTCTCTTTGATCTGGAGTATTTTCCAATGCAGATCACCAGCGTCTGCAGGAATTTCATCTCGGATAGATCGATTGAGCAGAAGAGTTTACCAAATTTCATTTCATGTTTTCTCTTTCTTCTCGCAGTTTACTTTTCACCTTTGAATCGGTCCGCATTTGAGCTGAGATTTTCAAAGCAAGTAAAAGATTTTGATCGTTAGCCGAGATTTTATTCGGAATTCTAAACACGATTTCTTAAAACTTTTGCTGGTAGATTATTCGAATATTTTAATGAAGCGTTCTTAATTAATATTGACTTTTACTAGATTTTTCACCTTAATTTTTGTTGCAGTTAACTTTCATAGTTTCAAAAGTAATATTGTCTTGGATTTTATTAAAGGAACCATTGTCAGCAGTTGACAAGATTTTATTTCATCTATTATTTCTTTAGTTACTTTTTATAGCAACGCTCAGATGGTAATTCTATAAACCTGAAAGATAATAGTAACAATATCAATTAAATGAAAAGTTCTCAGCCCGACCACTACCTAAAATCTGAGGGTTATTTTGCCCTGTAGCTTTACATTGTAATATTTATTTTACTATTGTTTGCTCAATACAAGGACAAAAGTAGATGGATACTGAACGAGGTTGTAGTATGAACCTAAGAGGAGGAGGTAAGAAGTGTAGATTATGAGGATATGTAGAATATAAAACGTCGGATTCGAGACTTGAAAAAAATTAAGATTGTGAGGATCAGGGAAGCATCCCCTCAGTAGTATGTCCGAAATAGTTGTTATTGGGAAGAAAGTTTTCGAATGGAACTTAATTCTTAGCAACCGAATACGAATGGAATGGAGTGACTCGCTCCAGTGTACATGGAATGGTGGTATTTAGGTGTGTATATGTGAACTAGTGAAACTAATGAATGGAGTTAGTCAGGACATTTTCTATGGAAATATCGAGAAGCTTACAACATTACGTCTTCGGTTGCGACGTGGAAAATAATTCATCACCCACAAGGCCGCGTAGATGCTTTTGAACAGTATTAAGGTTGGAAAGAGCATATTAGACAGATATGATAGCAACACTCCATTTTTGGTCTGATCTGACACTCGTAAAGATCGAACATGGTAGAAGGAGTTAGATATTTCCTGGAGAGGTACAAGGAATCGATTATTTTGCGATGGATTGTCTATATCAGTTCAACTTGAGGTGGACTTTTGTCCCAATAAGCATTAAAAGCAAATAGCTTCCTTGAGATTACAATCGTCAAAGTTGATAATGAAATAAAGTTACTCGCTAGCTATTCGTCGTTTAATTATTAAAGGTCAAATGATAATTTGCGGGATCTTTGAGGTTATTTTTTAATTTGTTCCAGATCACTGACTGAACCATGTCAACGGAAGGTTTTTTTTTATATTACAGGCCGCCATTAGCATTTAGACATGAACAAAACTGTCAGGTAAGTGGATGACAAAATATCGATTGGAGTAGAAGCTGATCTCACAATATCGAGAGATACATTTTAAAAAGACTTGGCACTGATGATACGGATATCAAACAACAGTCCATACAATGTCGGCACTTGGATTCTCCAAGCTGAAAACATCAGGAAATGCCATGGCCACAGTTTTTTTTGGATAATGGAGGTATTTTGCTAAGTATCTCTAGAAGAGCCAAAAGTTGGGTTTAAAAAAAGTTAATGTCGAATACAATTCTAACATGCTGTGCCGATTAAAGTTGCTGGAAGAAAAATGGCTAGGAAATTGAGGAAAGGTTGTTCTTTTTCTGGCGGCAATGCAGCTTCTCGGGTCGGGGCTGGGAAGATGACGAATATTCAAAAGATCTGGGGGTTGAATGCATGGACTCTTTTTTATGTTTCCAAACTTTAAAATGGATTTGAAACGGAAATTTATTTTTTCGAAAGATAAGACTGAGAGAATTACTTTTTAAACATATCCCAGTTTACGGCCACAACATTTGTTCTCATCCTATCACCGATGTCGAACTTAGAATCTACATGGGTGACCGCTTGGAAATAACAGGTGCTATAAGCTTGGATATGCAGGTGGTGTAATGGATAATGGCTTGGAATTGTTAATCGGGGAGCCGAGTTCTAATTCCAGTTAGGTTCGTTATATTAACATACGCACAAATACCAATGGGAAATCTATGAATTCACCTCTTCTCCCCACCCCAGCGATGGGTTAATTAGTAATACTTGTCTCACTAAATCATTATTATCTAAAAAAATTCTTAAAATGTAAAAATATTTTCTGGCTTTAAATAATATGCTAAGGGTTGATAAACCGTAGAAAATGAAATAATCAATTAAACATATATTCCATTATTACTACGAATGATGACCTGAACATTTTTCGATCCGAGCCACTTCCCGATATCATTATTTCAATGATCAAACATCAGAATTTCTTTTGAGAAGGTCAAAGAAATTTGCCAGCATTCAATCTGCGAATTGAATATATTGAATCTATACGTCATATCATGAGTCGAAGTTAAAACAATGCAGTTTTTGCGATAAAAAATGCAATAAATATTACAGGAATGCTTTCACAGCTTTTCCTCAATGTGTCGCTGTTGATGAAACATTTTGGCTGTAAACTAATAGCTATCTTGCTTAAGGTATCACTATCTCAGCGTCAGAGTTTTCTTGAATTCAGAGTTGTTACACTATTTACATTATTCGGACTATTGTTCTCATTTCTGTCGTCATATTTATTAGAACGTTTCGGTCGTTGTACGCTCCGGCCTTCTTCAGGTGGTTGGAATGTCGAACTGAACTCTTTATTTCGCTCACTGGTGTAGACTATTCTAGTTCCACGTGCCAAGTCTAATGGATTTCAGTTATCAGTTATCTCCTGCTTAATTCCCTCTCCAAGTTCTCCACCGCCTTAACCGGGTATTGAACTCAAACTCTTTGGGTTCTGTCACTAAATCTAACTAACGCCTTTATCCACTGTGCCATGTGTCCTTGAGGACATACGGCACAGTGGAAAAAAGACATTTCAAACACCTGAAGAAGGCCGGAGCGTACAACGGCCGAAACGCTGTCATAAATATGGCGACAAAGATGAGCACAATAGTCCGAATAATGTAAATAGTGTGCATAATACCTCATCTCAGAAATATAGACAGATACTGAAGGGCTGAAACGTTGTCATAAATATGGTGACAAAGAGGAGGACAATAATCCAAATAATGTAAATAGTGTACATAATACCTCATATCACAAATATAGAGAGATACCGAAGGGCCGAAACGTTGTAATAAATATGGCAACAAAGATGAGGATAATAGTCCGAATAATGTAAATAGTGTACATAATACCTCATCTCAGAAATATAGACAGATTCAGAGTTGTTATTCATTTAGTCTGATTTCCAACCACAGCGAGACCACTATGCCCTGCTATGTAGCCCTTATGTAATGAGATGATTTTATAGCTTTTCCGAGAGTATTTTCGCTTAAGTGAAGTTAATGTACTCGACGTTTTGGTTTCTTATTTCTAGTTGCTATCTATGACACCAATTCCACATCACTTCATGGTGTACCGTTTGTCTTTTATTAGAATTTCATTTGCTTTTTTATCAATCCACCCTTACTGTTATTCTGCAATCAGTATTCGAGAAATATTTAAATTTCTTAAATGAATCACGGGAAATTTCTATTCATTTTTAAACTTCTTTGTCTATCACATTTTGTCACGTTACTGTAGAGTGTTAGACATTTAATTGGAATTTCTTTCATCTTAATTTTAGTTTTTATTTGCTATTCCCAGGTCGCCATTTTACGAAATTAGAAATAATGTCGTTTAAATATTTGGTTAAATTCTGACCCAAAACCATGTTCTCTTTAATCTTTTTTATTTGATTTTTAAATTCATTTTTTATAATCTTTGATCCGAAGCGGTTTATTGCACTACCAGAATAGTACGAAGAACTTTCAAATAAAGATATTAGGTGTATGTAAGAAGTTCCACCGAAAAAAACATTTTTCAACTAACCGTTCAATTTCCAGTTTTTAATAAAAGAGCGCTGAGAATTTTCACACACATTTAATAATTTATTTTTCAATGGAGTATTGAGAGGCGAACTGGTTTCTTCTTTAGTATTAAGGGTTGAAGGGTGGAAAATTATTTATCACCCACAACAACGCGTAAGCGTTTTCGAACTGCGCTTATATTCTTAAGGTCGAGTTACCAAAGAAGAAAATTCATCAGAACAGTTACCATGAAAATACTTATAGAAAAGACACAGGGAAGCTACATTACGGCGGTGGGGAAGTGAATGGCATCGAAATACCAGGTCAAGACCGATAACGTTGCAGATTCTTCTTTGTATTTTATCAAGAATCTCTAAATACATTGTAGAATCTATCTATCTATCTATCTATCTATAGCAGTCTTTTTTTTCTATCTATCTATCTATCTATCTCAATTTTTTTCTTTCTATCTATCTATCTATCTATCTATCTATCTATCTATCTATCTCTTTTCTCTCTATTTATCTATGACAAATTCTGCTCGTTATAAAATTGGTTTTGTTACAAAGAATATGTTAAAGGACAACAGTGAAATTTGATTTAATAAAAATCTAAAAAATAACAAAAAAACAAAACAAAAAAACAAAAAAAAAACGTTTGTCCTGAAGATTCAATTAAAGTATGAACCGATTTTTGGAAGAAATTCTGTAAATTTTTCATTTTTTTAATATTTTTATCGCGATAATTTAAAGTGAACGAGAATTATGAAAGTGAATTCATTTGACTGTATGAGTTGGTACCTTATATTGGCTTGCGGAGCAAAACTCGTTAACCGATTTAAAAAAAATCTATTTTTCCATTAAACATTTCAAGATTAACCCTATCGTAATTGGATAGAATGGTAATAGTAATTGTGAAATTAGCCGTCTTCATACAAGCAACTTTCGGCATTCATTGAACTAAAAGCGTTACTGTTGGTTGAAATCTATAAATTATTTCTCTTTAAACGTTTTTTCAAGAGATTAGATTTCTCAAGCTCATGGACTGTTATGGAGCTTTCATGCACTGCTGGGAGTTTCCTTTTAAACCTTTTGTTCAATTCAATGTGGAAAGTTAACATTTTGATTATATCATTTTTTCCCCATCCTCGTTATATGTGTTACACATTTTTTTTTGCTTCTGTTGCTGTTGGAGGCTTTCAAGTTATGTTAAATTTTTTTTGTTATTTGGTAACGCTCTTTGTTCGTGAATATGTAGCGCCAGCCTATAAGATAGTCTCCTTTAAGACAAATAGGATTTCAATCTATGGTAAAAAATGGAATGAGGAAAAAGTTGTATACAAACATGTTTAGACATATCTCCAAGATTTAGACACCATAATATACGTACAAGAATCTCGGTCTGACGGGGTTATTTATTGGTTGATTGTTTTGTTTTTATTACGGCACATCAACATTAACGCCAGAAAAATTACATTATAAGAATTTAAAAAATGATAATAATTTACTGACAAAAGACCTACTAATTAACCCATAGCTGGGGGAGAAGAGGTGAATTCATAACATTTCTCAAGGGTATTTGCGTGTAAGTGAATATAACGAACCCGATTGGAATTCAAACTCGGCTCTCCGATTTCCGTACAACGGCCGAAACGTTGTAAGAAATATGGCGACAAAGCTAAGGACAATAGTACGAATAATGTAAATTGTGTACATAATACATCATCTCAGAAATATAGACAGATAATAATAATGGGTCGTTTTCTGCCACCTCCTAAAAATCTTTGTCTTTATAAAAACCTATAACTACAAAAATATAACGCTTATTGAATATCTCCTGAAATCAAAAATATAAAACAACACTAAAAAGAATTTGAGCAAAGATCAGAGTAAAACTTCTATGGAAAAAAAAAATTTTGGTATTTTCGGAGGAAATCGCTTGTTGGGTCAAATCTAAGGATATGCTAATGGCAATTGCAATATTGACCTTTTTTTTTAATCATTACCTAAGCTAGGCAATAAAGCCACTAAGATGCGAGAGTGGGGGGTCAGTGAGTGCGAAAGAATAAAGTCCTGAGGCAGTCAGGACGCAGTCTCTGACTATGTGCGACTTCTGTCGAACTCTATGCTTTGGCAGAGAGTAAACCGGACGAGGCTTTGGCGAAGGGCAAAGATTCTTCCGGGGAGGTAGACAGATCCCGAATCCACTTATGCTGGTTCAAAGGGGATATTTTTGGCCGAGCCTACGGGCTCGGAGAAACCCACATTAAACTCGGCTTTGTGTCACATACATTCCTCGTGGGGGGACTGTTAAATATAGAGTGCGAAAGAATAAAAGAAAAGGAAAAAAAATATCAAAGAGCAAATCTAAATAAAAGAACAGGAATTTAGAAGATAATGACTGACATTGCACATATGCATTTTTGAAGGTCAAACTTGTCTGGAAAGGAAAAATCATGTAGAAACGTCCATGAGCGAGACGTGAGAGAGAAGAAACTTTTAACATAGAACTTACGGTCAAATCTAGCGATTTCAAATATAAAATGATGAGAACTTGCTGTCAATCTAGTCTCTTCTTTTCTTATTATTATTTAAGAACCTAGGCGATCATGGCTCTCCCAAATTTTCTTGTACTTTGCAGCTCTTAATACATTTTGTCTTTTTACTATTTCTCCTAAACCATGTTCCGCTATCCATTTACTTAAGCTCACTAAGTATGTTATGTGTTGTTTTTCCACTTTAAACTTTTCTGTGAGTATCAAATTTTTAAGCTCACTTTAAGTAATGTTATGTGTTGTTTTCCTTTGTCCTATCTTGCCTTTAAACTTTACTGTGAGTATCAAATTTTGTCCAGCCCTCTGGCCTCATTATGATATCCTTAATAGTTGTCTTTTCATTGTCTCTTCCTGATGTTAAGTATAAGTTTCCTTTTTTGTTCCCATTTTCTTTAACACTTCGTTGTTGCTCACATAATCGGTTCAAGGTATCCTTAGTATCCTTCTGAAGAACTATATGTCTGCTGCTTCTAGTCTCTTCCTCGTCGATGAGAAGACTGTCCAGTTCTCACTGGCATACAGGAGGACAGATATCTTAATAGTTCAGTACTCTCTTTTCATTGTCTCTTCCTGATGTTAAGTATAAGTTTCCTTTTTGTTCCCATTTTCTTTAACACTTCGTTGTTGCTCACATAATCGGTTCAAGGTATCCTTAGTATCCTTCTGAAGAACTATATGTCTGCTGCTTCTAGTCTCTTCCTCGTCGATGAGAAGACTGTCCAGTTCTCACTGGCATACAGGAGGACAGATATCACTTAATAGTTCAGTACTCTTTTCATTGTCTCTTCCTGATGTTAAGTATAAGTTTCCTTTTGTTCCCATTTTCTTTAACACTTCGTTGTTGCTCACATAATCGGTTCAAGGTATCCTTAGTATCCTTCTGAAGAACTATATGTCTGCTGCTTCTAGTCTCTTCCTCGTCGATGAGAAGACTGTCCAGTTCTCACTGGCATACAGGAGGACAGATATCACTTAATAGTTCAGTACTCTTTTCATTGTCTCTTCCTGATGTTAAGTATAAGTTTCCTTTTTGTTCCCATTTTCTTTAACACTTCGTTGTTGCTCACATAATCGGTTCAAGGTATCCTTAGTATCCTTCTGAAGAACTATATGTCTGCTGCTTCTAGTCTCTTCCTCGTCGATGAGAAGACTGTCCAGTTCTCACTGGCATACAGGAGGACAGATATCACTTAATAGTTCAGTACTCTTTTCATTGTCTCTTCCTGATGTTAAGTATAAGTTTCCTTTTGTTTCCCATTTTCTTTTAACACTTCGTTGTTGCTCACATAATCGGTTCAAGGTATCCTTAGTATCCTTCTGAAGAACTATATGTCTGCTGCTTCTAGTCTCTTCCTCGTCGATGAGAAGACTGTCCAGTTCTCACTGGCATACAGGAGGACAGATATCCTTAATAGTTCAGTACTCTTTTCATTGTCTCTTCCTGATGTTGTATAAGTTTCCTTTTTTTTATTTTCTTTTAAACTTCGTTGTTGCTTTTGTTCACTTTAATCGGTTCAAGGTATCCTTAGTATCCTTCTGAAGAACTATATGTCTGTTGCTTCTAGTCTCTTCCTCGTCGATGAGAAGACTGTCCAGTTCTCACTGGCATACAGGAGGACAGATATCACTTAATAAGTTCAGTACTCGTTTTTCATTGTCTCTTCCTGATGTTAAGTATAAGTTTCCTTTTTGTTCCCATTTTCTTTAACACTTCGTTGTTGCTCACATAATCGGTTCAAGGTATCCTTAGTATCCTTCTGAAGAACTATATGTCTGCTGCTTCTAGTCTCTTCCTCGTCGATGAGAAGACTGTCCAGTTCTCACTGGCATACAGGAGGACAGATATCACTTAATAGTTCAGTACTCTTTTTCATTGTCTCTTCCTGATGTTAAGTATAAGTTTCCTTTTTTGTTCCCATTTTCTTTAACACTTCGTTGTTGCTCACATAATCGGTTCAAGGTATCCTTAGTATCCTTCTGAAGAACTATATGTCTGCTGCTTCTAGTCTCTTCCTCGTCGATGAGAAGACTGTCCAGTTCTCACTGGCATACAGGAGGACAGATATCACTTAATAGTTCAGTACTCTTTTCATTGTCTCTTCCTGATGTTAAGTATAAGTTTCCTTTTTGTTCCCATTTTCTTTAACACTTCGTTGTTGCTCACTCCATAATCGGTTCAAGGTATCCTTAGTATCCTTCTGAAGAACTATATGTCTGCTGCTTCTAGTCTCTTCCTCGTCGATGAGAAGACTGTCCAGTTCTCACTGGCATACAGGAGGACAGATATCACTTAATAGTTCAGTACTCTTTTCATTGTCTCTTCCTGATGTTAAGTATAAGTTTCCTTTTTGTTCCCATTTTCTTTAACACTTCGTTGTTGCTCACATAATCGGTTCAAGGTATCCTTTGTTATCCTTCTGAAGAACTATATGTCTGCTGCTTCTAGTCTCTTCCTCGTCGATGAGAAGACTGTCCAGTTCTCACTGGCATACAGGAGGACAGATATCACTTAATAGTTCAGTACTCTTTTCATTGTCTCTTCCTGATGTTAAGTATAAGTTTCCTTTTTGTTCCCATTTTCTTTAACACTTCGTTGTTGCTCACATAATCGGTTCAAGGTATCCTTAGTATCCTTCTGAAGAACTATATGTCTGCTGCTTCTAGTCTCTTCCTCGTCGATGAGAAGACTGTCCAGTTCTCACTGGCATACAGGAGGACAGATATCACTTAATAGTTCAGTACTCTTTTCATTGTCTCTTCCTGATGTTAAGTATAAGTTTCCTTTTTTGTTCCCATTTTCTTTAACACTTCGTTGTTGCTCACATAATCGGTTCAAGGTATCCTTAGTATCCTTCTGAAGAACTATATGTCTGCTGCTTCTAGTCTCTTCCTCGTCGATGAGAAGACTGTCCAGTTCTCACTGGCATACAGGAGGACAGATATCACTTAATAGTTCAGTACTCTTTTCATTGTCTCTTCCTGATGTTAAGTATAAGTTTCCTTTTTGTTCCCATTTTCTTTAACACTTCGTTGTTGCTCACATAATCGGTTCAAGGTATCCTTAGTATCCTTCTGAAGAACTATATGTCTGCTGCTTCTAGTCTCTTCCTCGTCGATGAGAAGACTGTCCAGTTCTCACTGGCATACAGGAGGACAGATATCACTTAATAGTTCAGTACTCTTTTCATTGTCTCTTCCTGATGTTAAGTATAAGTTTCCTTTTTGTTCCCATTTTCTTTAACACTTCGTTGTTGCTCACATAATCGGTTCAAGGTATCCTTAGTATCCTTCTGAAGAACTATATGTCTGCTGCTTCTAGTCTCTTCCTCGTCGATGAGAAGACTGTCCAGTTCTCACTGGCATACAGGAGGACAGATATCACTTAATAGTTCAGTACTCTTTTCATTGTCTCTTCCTGATGTTAAGTATAAGTTTCCTTTTTTGTTCCCATTTTCTTTAACACTTCGTTGTTGCTCACATAATCGGTTCAAGGTATCCTTAGTATCCTTCTGAAGAACTATATGTCTGCTGCTTCTAGTCTCTTCCTCGTCGATGAGAAGACTGTCCAGTTCTCACTGGCATACAGGAGGACAGATATCACTTAATAGTTCAGTACTCTTTTCATTGTCTCTTCCTGATGTTAAGTATAAGTTTCCTTTTGTTCCCATTTTCTTTAACACTTCGTTGTTGCTCACATAATCGGTTCAAGGTATCCTTAGTATCCTTCTGAAGAACTATATGTCTGCTGCTTCTAGTCTCTTCCTCGTCGATGAGAAGACTGTCCAGTTCTCACTGGCATACAGGAGGACAGATATCACTTAATAGTTCAGTACTCTTTTTCATTGTCTCTTCCTGATGTTAAGTATAAGTTTCCTTTTTTTGTTTCCATTTTCTTTAACACTTCGTTGTTGCTCACATAATCGGTTCAAGGTATCCTTAGTATCCTTCTGAAGAACTATATGTCTGCTGCTTCTAGTCTCTTCCTCGTCGATGAGAAGACTGTCCAGTTCTCACTGGCATACAGGAGGACAGATATCACTTAATAGTTCAGTACTCTTTTTTTTCATTGTCTCTTCCTGATGTTAAGTATAAGTTTCCTTTTTGTTCCCATTTTCTTTAACACTTCGTTGTTGCTCACATAATCGGTTCAAGGTATCCTTAGTATCCTTCTGAAGAACTATATGTCTGCTGCTTCTAGTCTCTTCCTCGTCGATGAGAAGACTGTCCAGTTCTCACTGGCATACAGGAGGACAGATATCACTTAATAGTTCAGTACTCTTTTTCATTGTCTCTTCCTGATGTTAAGTATAAGTTTCCTTTTTGTTCCCATTTTCTTTAACACTTCGTTGTTGCTCACATAATCGGTTCAAGGTATCCTTAGTATCCTTCTGAAGAACTATATGTCTGCTGCTTCTAGTCTCTTCCTCGTCGATGAGAAGACTGTCCAGTTCTCACTGGCATACAGGAGGACAGATATCACTTAATAGTTCAGTACTCTTTTCATTGTCTCTTCCTGATGTTAAGTATAAGTTTCCTTTTTGTTCCCATTTCTTTAACACTTCGTTGTTGCTCACATAATCGGTTCAAGGTATCCTTAGTATCCTTCTGAAGAACTATATGTCTGCTGCTTCTAGTCTCTTCCTCGTCGATGAGAAGACTGTCCAGTTCTCACTGGCATACAGGAGGACAGATATCACTTAATAGTTCAGTACTCTTTTCATTGTCTCTTCCTGATGTTAAGTATAAGTTTCCTTTTTGTTCCCATTTTCTTTAACACTTCGTTGTTGCTCACATAATCGGTTCAAGGTATCCTTAGTATCCTTCTGAAGAACTATATGTCTGCTGCTTCTAGTCTCTTCCTCGTCGATGAGAAGACTGTCCAGTTCTCACTGGCATACAGGAGGACAGATATCACTTAATAGTTCAGTACTCTTTTCATTGTCTCTTCCTGATGTTAAGTATAAGTTTCCTTTTTGTTCCCATTTTCTTTAACACTTCGTTGTTGCTCACATAATCGGTTCAAGGTATCCTTAGTATCCTTCTGAAGAACTATATGTCTGTTGCTTCTAGTCTCTTCCTCGTCGATGAGAAGACTGTCCAGTTCTCACTGGCATACAGGAGGACAGATATCACTTAATAGTTCAGTACTCTTTTCATTGTCTCTTCCTGATGTTAAGTATAAGTTTCCTTTTGTTCCCATTTTTTTAACACTTCGTTGTTGCTCACATAATCGGTTCAAGGTATCCTTAGTATCCTTCTGAAGAACTATATGTCTGCTGCTTCTAGTCTCTTCCTCGTCGATGAGAAGACTGTCCAGTTCTCACTGGCATACAGGAGGACAGATATCACTTAATAGTTCAGTACTCTTTTCATTGTCTCTTCCTGATGTTAAGTATAAGTTTCCTTTTTGTTCCCATTTTCTTTAACACTTCGTTGTTGCTCACATAATCGGTTCAAGGTATCCTTAGTATCCTTCTGAAGAACTATATGTCTGTTGCTTCTAGTCTCTTCCTCGTCGATGAGAAGACTGTCCAGTTCTCACTGGCATACAGGAGGACAGATATCACTTAATAGTTCAGTACTCTTTTCATTGTCTCTTCCTGATGTTAAGTATAAGTTTCCTTTTTGTTCCCATTTTCTTTAACACTTCGTTGTTGCTCACATAATCGGTTCAAGGTATCCTTAGTATCCTTCTGAAGAACTATATGTCTGCTGCTTCTAGTCTCTTCCTCGTCGATGAGAAGACTGTCCAGTTCTCACTGGCATACAGGAGGACAGATATCACTTAATAGTTCAGTACTCTTTTCATTGTCTCTTCCTGATGTTAAGTATAAGTTTCCTTTTTTGTTCCCATTTTCTTTAACACTTCGTTGTTGCTCACATAATCGGTTCAAGGTATCCTTAGTATCCTTCTGAAGAACTATATGTCTGCTGCTTCTAGTCTCTTCCTCGTCGATGAGAAGACTGTCCAGTTCTCACTGGCATACAGGAGGACAGATATCACTTAATAGTTCAGTACTCTTTTCATTGTCTCTTCCTGATGTTAAGTATAAGTTTCCTTTTTTGTTCCCATTTTCTTTAACACTTCGTTGTTGCTCACATAATCGGTTCAAGGTATCCTTAGTATCCTTCTGAAGAACTATATGTCTGTTGCTTCTAGTCTCTTCCTCGTCGATGAGAAGACTGTCCAGTTCTCACTGGCATACAGGAGGACAGATATCACTTAATAGTTCAGTACTCTTTTCATTGTCTCTTCCTGATGTTAAGTATAAGTTTCCTTTTTGTTCCCATTTTCTTTAACACTTCGTTGTTGCTCACATAATAATCGGTTCAAGGTATCCTTAGTATCCTTCTGAAGAACTATATGTCTGTTGCTTCTAGTCTCTTCCTCGTCGATGAGAAGACTGTCCAGTTCTCACTGGCATACAGGAGGACAGATATCACTTAATAGTTCAGTACTCTTTTCATTGTCTCTTCCTGATGTTAAGTATAAGTTTCCTTTTGTTCCCATTTTTTCTTTAACACTTCGTTGTTGCTCACATAATCGGTTCAAGGTATCCTTAGTATCCTTCTGAAGAACTATATGTCTGTTGCTTCTAGTCTCTTCCTCGTCGATGAGAAGACTGTCCAGTTCTCACTGGCATACAGGAGGACAGATATCACTTAATAGTTCAGTACTCTTTTCATTGTCTCTTCCTGATGTTAAGTATAAGTTTCCTTTTTGTTCCCATTTTCTTTAACACTTCGTTGTTGCTCACATAATCGGTTCAAGGTATCCTTAGTATCCTTCTGAAGAACTATATGTCTGTTGCTTCTAGTCTCTTCCTCATAATCGGTTCAAGGTATCCTTAGTATCCTTCTGAAGAACTATATGTCTGTTGTTTCTAGTCTCTTTCCTCGTTGAGAAGACTGTGAGAAGACTGTCCAGTTCTCACTGGCATACAGGAGGACAGATATCACTTAATAGTTCAGTACTCTTTTCATTGTCTCTTCCTGATGTTAAGTATAAGTTTCTTTTTTGTTCCCATTTTCTTTTTAACACTTCGTTGTTGCTCACATAATCGGTTCAAGGTATCCTTAGTATCCTTCTGAAGAACTATATGTCTGTTGCTTCTAGTCTCTTCCTCGTCGATGAGAAGACTGTCCAGTTCTCACTGGCATACAGGAGGACAGATATCACTTAATAGTTCAGTACTCTTTTCATTGTCTCTTCCTGATGTTAAGTATAAGTTTCCTTTTTGTTCCCATTTTCTTTAACACTTCGTTGTTGCTCACATAATCGGTTCAAGGTATCCTTAGTATCCTTCTGAAGAACTATATGTCTGTTGCTTCTAGTCTCTTCCTCGTCGATGAGAAGACTGTCCAGTTCTCACTGGCATACAGGAGGACAGATATCACTTAATAGTTCAGTACTCTTTTCATTGTCTCTTCCTGATGTTAAGTATAAGTTTCCTTTTGTTCCCATTTTCTTTAACACTTCGTTGTTGCTCACATAATCGGTTCAAGGTATCCTTAGTATCCTTCTGAAGAACTATATGTCTGCTGCTTCTAGTCTCTTCCTCGTCGATGAGAAGACTGTCCAGTTCTCACTGGCATACAGGAGGACAGATATCACTTAATAGTTCAGTACTCTTTTCATTGTCTCTTCCTGATGTTAAGTATAAGTTTCCTTTTGTTCCCATTTTCTTTAACACTTCGTTGTTGCTCACATAATCGGTTCAAGGTATCCTTAGTATCCTTCTGAAGAACTATATGTCTGTTGCTTCTAGTCTCTTCCTCGTCGATGAGAAGACTGTCCAGTTCTCACTGGCATACAGGAGGACAGATATCACTTAATAGTTCAGTACTCTTTTCATTGTCTCTTCCTGATGTTAAGTATAAGTTTCCTTTTTGTTCCCATTTTCTTTAACACTTCGTTGTTGCTCACATAATCGGTTCAAGGTATCCTTAGTATCCTTCTGAAGAACTATATGTCTGTTGCTTCTAGTCTCTTCCTCGTCGATGAGAAGACTGTCCAGTTCTCACTGGCATACAGGAGGACAGATATCACTTAATAGTTCAGTACTCTTTTCATTGTCTCTTCCTGATGTTAAGTATAAGTTTCCTTTTTGTTCCCATTTTCTTTAACACTTCGTTGTTGCTCACATAATCGGTTCAAGGTATCCTTAGTATCCTTCTGAAGAACTATATGTCTGCTGCTTCTAGTCTCTTCCTCGTCGATGAGAAGACTGTCCAGTTCTCACTGGCATACAGGAGGACAGATATCCTTAATAGTTCAGTACTCTTTTCATTGTCTCTTCCTGATGTTAAGTATAAGTTTCCTTTTTGTTCCCATTTTCTTTAACACTTCGTTGTTGCTCACATAATCGGTTCAAGGTATCCTTAGTATCCTTCTGAAGAACTATATGTCTGCTGCTTCTAGTCTCTTCCTCGTCGATGAGAAGACTGTCCAGTTCTCACTGGCATACAGGAGGACAGATATCTTAATAGTTCAGTACTCTTTTCATTGTCTCTTCCTGATGTTAAGTATAAGTTTCCTTTTTTTGTTTCCCTTCGTTTTCTTTAACATCCTTCTGAAGTTGTTGCTCACATAATCCAGTTCAAGGTATCCTTAGTTCATCCTTCTGAAGAACTATATGTTCCATTTTCTTTTCTTGTTCTCTTCCTCGTCGATGTAGAAGAACTATATGTCTGTCCTAGTTCTCGTCACTGTCCATACTGGCATACAGGAGGACAGATATCACTTAATAGTTCAGTACTCTTTTCATTGTCTCTTCCTGATGTTAAGTATAAGTTTCCTTTTGTTCCCATTTTCTTTAACACTTCGTTGTTGCTCACATAATCGGTTCAAGGTATCCTTAGTATCCTTCTGAAGAACTATATGTCTGCTGCTTCTAGTCTCTTCCTCGTCGATGAGAAGACTGTCCAGTTCTCACTGGCATACAGGAGGACAGATATCACTTAATAGTTCAGTACTCTTTTCATTGTCTCTTCCTGATGTTAAGTATAAGTTTCCTTTTTGTTCCCATTTTCTTTAACACTTCGTTGTTGCTCACATAATCGGTTCAAGGTATCCTTAGTATCCTTCTGAAGAACTATATGTCTGCTGCTTCTAGTCTCTTCCTCGTCGATGAGAAGACTGTCCAGTTCTCACTGGCATACAGGAGGACAGATATCACTTAATAGTTCAGTACTCTTTTTCATTGTCTCTTCCTGATGTTAAGTATAAGTTTCCTTTTTTGTTCCCATTTTCTTTTAACACTTCGTTGTTGCTCACATAATCGGTTCAAGGTATCCTTAGTATCCTTCTGAAGAACTATATGTCTGCTGCTTCTAGTCTTCCTCGTCGATGAGAAGACTGTCCAGTTCTCACTGGCATACAGGAGGACAGATATCACTTAATAGTTCAGTACTCTTTTTCATTGTCTCTTCCTGATGTTAAGTATAAGTTTCCTTTTTGTTCCCATTTTCTTTAACACTTCGTTGTTGCTCACATAATCGGTTCAAGGTATCCTTAGTATCCTTCTGAAGAACTATATGTCTGCTGCTTCTAGTCTCTTCCTCGTCGATGAGAAGACTGTCCAGTTCTCACTGGCATACAGGAGGACAGATATCACTTAATAGTTCAGTACTTTTTGTTCTTTTCATTGTCTCTTCCTGATGTTAAGAACTATATGTTTCTAGTCTTTTGTCGATCTGTCCAGTTTTTTCTTTAACACTTCGTTGTTGCTCATTTTTTTTAATCGGTTCACATAAGGTATCCTTAGTATCCTTCTGAAGAACTATATGTCTGCTGCTTCTAGTCTCTTCCTCGTCGATGAGAAGACTGTCCAGTTCTCACTGGCATACAGGAGGACAGATATCACTTAATAGTTCAGTACTCTTTTCATTGTCTCTTCCTGATGTTAAGTATAAGTTTCCTTTTTGTTCCCATTTTCTTTTAACACTTCGTTGTTGCTCACATAATCGGTTCAAGGTATCCTTAGTATCCTTCTGAAGAACTATATGTCTGCTGCTTCTAGTCTCTTCCTCGTCGATGAGAAGACTGTCCAGTTCTCACTGGCAACAGGAGGACAGATATCCTTAATAGTTCAGTACTCTTTCATTGTCTCTTCCTGATGTTAAGTATAAGTTTTCCTTTTGTTCCCATTTCTTTAACACTTCGTTGTTGCTCACATAATCGGTTCAAAGGTATCCTTAGTATCCTTCTGAAGAACTATATGTCTGCTGCTTCTAGTCTCTTCCTCGTCGATGAGAAGACTGTCCAGTTCTCACTGGCATACAGGAGGACAGATATCACTTAATAGTTCAGTACTCTTTTCATTGTCTCTTCCTGATGTTAAGTATAAGTTTCCTTTTTTTGTTCCCATTTTCTTTAACACTTCGTTGTTGCTCACATAATCGGTTCAAGGTATCCTTAGTATCCTTCTGAAGAACTATATGTCTGCTGCTTCTAGTCTCTTCCTCGTCGATGAGAAGACTGTCCAGTTCTCACTGGCATACAGGAGGACAGATATCACTTAATAGTTCAGTACTCTTTTCATTGTCTCTTCCTGATGTTAAGTATAAGTTTCCTTTTTGTTCCCATTTTCTTTAACACTTCGTTGTTGCTCACATAATCGGTTCAAGGTATCCTTAGTATCCTTCTGAAGAACTATATGTCTGCTGCTTCTAGTCTCTTCCTCGTCGATGAGAAGACTGTCCAGTTCTCACTGGCATACAGGAGGACAGATATCCTTAATAGTTCAGTACTCTTTTTCATTGTCTCTTCCTGATGTTAAGTATAAGTTTCTTTTTTGTTCCCATTTTCTTTAACACTTCGTTGTTGCTCACATAATCGGTTCAAAAGGTATCCTTAGTATCCTTCTGAAGAACTATATGTCTGCTGCTTCTAGTCTCTTCCTCGTCGATGAAGAAGACTGTCCTGAAGAACTAGTTCTCACTGGCATACAGGAGGACAGATATCACTTAATAGTTCAGTACTCTTTTCATTGTCTCTTCCTGATGTTAAGTATAAGTTTCCTTTTTTGTTCCCATTTTCTTTAACACTTCGTTGTTGCTCACATAATCGGTTCAAGGTATCCTTAGTATCCTTCTGAAGAACTATATGTCTGCTGCTTCTAGTCTCTTCCTCGTCGATGAGAAGACTGTCCAGTTCTCACTGGCATACAGGAGGACAGATATCACTTAATAGTTCAGTACTCTTTTCATTGTCTCTTCCTGATGTTAAGTATAAGTTTCCTTTTGTTCCCATTTTCTTTAACACTTCGTTGTTGCTCACATAATCGGTTCAAGGTATCCTTAGTATCCTTCTGAAGAACTATATGTCTGTTGCTTCTAGTCTCTTCCTCGTCGATGAGAAGACTGTCCAGTTCTCACTGGCATACAGGAGGACAGATATCCTTAATAGTTCAGTACTCTTTTCATTGTCTCTTCCTGATGTTAAGTATAAGTTTCCTTTTTGTTCCCATTTTCTTTAACACTTCGTTGTTGCTCACATAATCGGTTCAAGGTATCCTTAGTATCCTTCTGAAGAACTATATGTCTGTTGCTTCTAGTCTCTTCCTCGTCGATGAGAAGACTGTCCAGTTCTCACTGGCATACAGGAGGACAGATATCCTTAATAGTTCAGTACTCTTTTCATTGTCTCTTCCTGATGTTAAGTTTCCTTTTTAGTATCCCTGAATTTTCTTTAACACTTCGTTTGTTGCTCAGTACCTTTCTTGTCGGTTCAGAAGTTTTTGTCCATTTTCTTAATCTTGTTGCTCACATAATAAGATAACTAGTCTCTTCCCTGTCGATTTCCTGGCATACAGGGAGGACATATTTCATTGTTGTTGAGTATAAGACTTTTTGTTCCATTTTCTTTCACTCTGTTTTTCTTTAACTGTCCAGTTTTGCACACAGGAGGACAGATATTCCAGTCTCTTCTGATGTTGTTGCTTTTTGTTCCCATTTTCTTTAAATCGGTTCACATAAGGTTATCCTTAGTATCCTTCTGAAGAACTATATGTCTGCTGCTTCTAGTCTCTTCCTCGTCGATGAGAAGACTGTCCAGTTCTCACTGGCATACAGGAGGACAGATATCCTTAATAGTTCAGTACTCTTTTCATTGTCTCTTCCTGATGTTAAGTATAAGTTTTCTTTTTGTTCCATTTTCTTTAACACTTCGTTGTTGCTCACATAATCGGTTCAAAGGTATCCTTAGTATCCTTCTGAAGAACTATATGTCTGCTGCTTCTAGTCTCTTCCTCGTCGATGAGAAGACTGTCCAGTTCTCACTGGCATACAGGAGGACAGATATCACTTAATAGTTCAGTACTCTTTTCATTGTCTCTTCCTGATGTTAAGTATAAGTTTCCTTTTGTTCCCATTTTCTTTAACACTTCGTTGTTGCTCACATAATCGGTTCAAGGTATCCTTAGTATCCTTCTGAAGAACTATATGTCTGCTGCTTCTAGTCTCTTCCTCGTCGATGAGAAGACTGTCCAGTTCTCACTGGCATACAGGAGGACAGATATCACTTAATAGTTCAGTACTCTTTTCATTGTCTCTTCCTGATGTTAAGTATAAGTTTCCATTTTTTTGTTCCCATTTTCTTTAACACTTCGTTGTTGCTCACATAATCGGTTCAAGGTATCCTTAGTATCCTTCTGAAGAACTATATGTCTACTTGCTTCTAGTCTCTTCCTCGTCGATGAGAAGACTGTCCAGTTCTCACTGGCATACAGGAGGACAGATATCACTTAATAGTTCAGTACTCTTTTCATTGTCTCTTCCTGATGTTAAGTATAAGTTTCCTTTTTTGTTCCCATTTTCTTTAACACTTCGTTGTTGCTCACATAATCGGTTCAAGGTATCCTTAGTATCCTTCTGAAGAACTATATGTCTGCTGCTTCTAGTCTCTTCCTCGTCGATGAGAAGACTGTCCAGTTCTCACTGGCATACAGGAGGACAGATATCACTTAATAGTTCAGTACTCTTTTCATTGTCTCTTCCTGATGTTAAGTATAAGTTTCCTTTTTGTTCCCATTTTCTTTTAACACTTCGTTGTTGCTCACATAATCGGTTCAAGGTATCCTTAGTATCCTTCTGAAGAACTATATGTCTGCTGCTTCTAGTCTCTTCCTCGTCGATGAGAAGACTGTCCAGTTCTCACTGGCATACAGGAGGACAGATATCACTTAATAGTTCAGTACTCTTTTCATTGTCTCTTCCTGATGTTAAGTATAAGTTTCCTTTTTGTTCCCATTTTTTTAACACTTCGTTGTTGCTCACATAATCGGTTCAAGGTATCCTTAGTATCCTTCTGAAGAACTATATGTCTGCTGCTTCTAGTCTCTTCCTCGTCGATGAGAAGACTGTCCAGTTCTCACTGGCATACAGGAGGACAGATATCACTTAATAGTTCAGTACTCTTTTCTCTTTCAGTTTCCTTTTGTCTCTTCCTGATGTTAAGTATAAGTTTCCTCGTTTTGTTTCACCATTTTCTTTAACACTTCCTGATGTTGTTTCCTTTTGCTTAACACACATAATCGGTTCAAGGTATCCTTAGTATCCTTCTGAAGAACTATATGTCTGCTGCTTCTAGTCTCTTCCTCGTCGATGAGAAGACTGTCCAGTTCTCACTGGCATACAGGAGGACAGATATCACTTAATAGTTCAGTACTCTTTTCATTGTCTCTTCCTGATGTTAAGTATAAGTTTCCTTTTTGTTCCCATTTTCTTTAACACTTCGTTGTTGCTCACATAATCGGTTCAAGGTATCCTTAGTATCCTTCTGAAGAACTATATGTCTGCTGCTTCTAGTCTCTTCCTCGTCGATGAGAAGACTGTCCAGTTCTCACTGGCATACAGGAGGACAGATATCACTTAATAGTTCAGTACTCTTTTCATTGTCTCTTCCTGATGTTAAGTATAAGTTTCCTTTTGTTCCCATTTTCTTTAACACTTCGTTGTTGCTCACATAATCGGTTCAAGGTATCCTTAGTATCCTTCTGAAGAACTATATGTCTGCTGCTTCTAGTCTCTTCCTCGTCGATGAGAAGACTGTCCAGTTCTCACTGGCATACAGGAGGACAGATATATCTTAATAGTTCAGTACTCTTTTCATTGTCTCTTCCTGATGTTAAGTATAGTTTCTTTTGTTTTCTTTTTGTTCCCCATTTCTTCTTGAGAAGTTGTTGCTCACATTGTTCCTTCCTGATGTTTATAAGGTTCAACTTCGTTGGTATCCTTAGTATCCTTCGAAGAACTATATGTCTTGCTTCTAGTCTCTTCCTCGTCGATGAGAAGACTGTCCAGTTCTCACTGACATACAGGGAGGACAGATATCACTTAATAGTTCAGTACTCTTTTCATTGTCTCTTCCTGATGTTAAGTATAAGTTTCCTTTTTTGTTTCCCATTTTCTTTAACACTTCGTTGTTGCTCACATAATCGGTCAAGGTATCCTTAGTATCCTTCTGAAGAACTATATGTCTGCTGCTTCTAGTCTCTTCCTCGTCGATGAGAAGACTGTCCAGTTCTCACTGGCATACAGGAGGACAGATATCGTTTAATAGTTCAGTACTCTTTTCATTGTCTCTTCCTGATGTTAAGTATAAGTTTCCTTTTTTGTTCCCATTTTCTTTAACACTTCGTTGTTGCTCACATAATCGGTTCAAGGTATCCTTAGTATCCTTCTGAAGAACTATATGTCTGTTGCTTCTAGTCTCTTCCTCGTCGATGAGAAGACTGTCCAGTTCTCACTGGCATACAGGAGGACAGATATCACTTAATAGTTCAGTACTCTTTTCATTGTCTCTTCCTGATGTTAAGTATAAGTTTCTTTTTTTTGTTCCATAATTTTTCTTTAACATACTTCTACTTCGTTGTTGCTCACATAATCGGTTCAAAGGTATCCTTAGTATCCTTCTGAAGAACTATATGTCTGCTGCTTCTAGTCTCTTCCTCGTCGATGAGAAGACTGTCCAGTTCTCACTGGCATACAGGAGGACAGATATCACTTAATAGTTCAGTACTCTTTTCATTGTCTTCTTCCTGATGTTAAGTATAAGTTTCCTTTTGTTCCCATTTTCTTTAACACTTCGTTGTTGCTCACATAATCGGTTCAAGGTATCCTTAGTATCCTTCTGAAGAACTATATGTCTGTTGCTTCTAGTCTCTTCCTCGTCGATGAGAAGACTGTCCAGTTCTCACTGGCATACAGGAGGACAGATATCACTTAATAGTTCAGTACTCTTTTCATTGTCTCTTCCTGATGTTAAGTATAAGATATCACTTAATTTTTCCTTTTTTGTTCCCATTTTCTTTAACACTTCGTTGTTGCTCACATAATCGGTTCAAGGTATCCTTAGTATCCTTCTGAAGAACTATATGTCTGCTGCTTCTAGTCTCTTCCTCGTCGATGAGAAGACTGTCCAGTTCTCACTGGCATACAGGAGGACAGATATCACTTAATAGTTCAGTACTCTTTTCATTGTCTCTTCCTGATGTTAAGTATAAGTTTCTTTTTTTGTTCCCATTTTCTTTAACACTTCGTTGTTGCTCACATAATCGGTTCAAGGTATCCTTAGTATCCTTCTGAAGAACTATATGTCTGCTGCTTCTAGTCTCTTCCTCGTCGATGAGAAGACTGTCCAGTTCTCACTGGCATACAGGAGGACAGATATCACTTAATAGTTCAGTACTCTTTTCATTGTCTCTTCCTGATGTTAAGTATAAGTTTCCTTTTTGTTCCCATTTTCTTTAACACTTCGTTGTTGCTCACATTAAATCGGTTCAAGGTATCCTTAGTATCCTTCTGAAGAACTATATGTCTGTTGCTTCTAGTCTCTTCCTCGTCGATGAGAAGACTGTCCAGTTCTCACTGACATACAGGAGGACAGATATCACTTAATAGTTCAGTACTTTTCATTGTCTCTTCCTGATGTTAAGTATAAGTTTCTTTTTGTTCCCATTTTCTTTAACAGCTGTTCTTCCTCGTCTGTTGCTCTCTTCCTCGTCGATGAGAAGACTGTCCAGTTCTCACGATGGCATACAGGAGGGACAGATATCACTTAATAGTTCAGTACTCTTTTCATTGTCTCTTCCTGATGTTAAGTATAAGTTTCCTTTTTGTTTCCTTTTCCCATTTTCTTTAACACTTCGTTGTTGCTCACATAATCGGTTCAAGGTATCCTTAGTATCCTTCTGAAGAACTATATGTCTGCTGCTTCTAGTCTCTTCCTCGTCGATGAGAAGACTGTCCAGTTCTCACTGGCATACAGGAGGACAGATATCACTTAATAGTTCAGTACTCTTTTCATTGTCTCTTCCTGATGTTAAGTATAAGTTTCCTTTTTGTTCCCATTTTCTTTAACACTTCGTTGTATTTGCTCACATAATCGGTTCAAAGGTATCCTTGGTATCCTTCTGAAGAACTATATGTCTGTTGCTTCTAGTCTCTTCCTCGTCGATGAGAAGACTGTCCAGTTCTCACTGGCATACAGGAGGACAGATATCACTTAATAGTTCAGTACTCTTTTCATTGTCTCTTCCTGATGTTAAGTATAAGTTTCCTTTTTGTTCCCATTTTCTTTAACACTTCGTTGTTGCTCACATAATCGGTTCAAGGTATCCTTAGTATCCTTCTGAAGAACTATATGTCTGTTGCTTCTAGTCTCTCTTCCTCGTCGATGAGAAGACTGTCCAGTTCTCACTGGCATACAGGAGGACAGATATCATAGTTCAACTTTTAGTTCTGATGTTACTCTTTTTTCATTGTCTCTTCCTGATGTTATCCTTAGTATGAAGTTTCCTGCTTTTTGTTCCCATTTTCTTTAACACTTCGTTGTTGCTCACATAATCGGTTCAAAAGGTATCCTTAGTATCATAATCTTCTGAAGAACTATATGTCTGCTGCTTCTAGTCTCTTCCTCGTCGATGAGAAGACTGTCCAGTTCTCACTGGCATACAGGAGGACAGATATCACTTAATAGTTCAGTACTTTTCATTGTCTCTTCCTGATGTTAAGTATAAGTTTCCTTTTTGTCCCATTTTCTTTTAACACTTCGTTGTTGCTCACATAATCGGTCAAGGTATCCTTAGTATCCTCTGAAGAACTATATGTCTGCTGCTTCTAGTCTCTTCTCGTCGATGAGAAGACTGTCCAGTCACTGGCATACAGGAGGACAGATATCACTTAATAGTTCAGTACTCTTTTCATTGTCTCTTCCTGATGTTAAGTATAAGTTTCCTTTTGTTCCCATTTTCTTTAACACTTCGTTGTTGCTCACATAATCGGTTCAAGGTATCCTTAGTATCCTTCTGAAGAACTATATGTCTGCTGCTTCTAGTCTCTTCCTCGTCGATGAGAAGACTGTCCAGTTCTCACTGGCATACAGGAGGACAGATATGTCTTAATAGTTCAGTACTAGTATCCTTTTCATTGTCTCTTCCTGATGTTAAGATATCACTTATCATAAGTTTCCTTTTGTTTCCCATTTTCTTTAACACTTCGTTGTTGCTCACATAATCGGTTCAAGGTATCCTTAGTATCCTTCTGAAGAACTATATGTCTGTTGCTTCTAGTCTCTTCCCCTCGTCGATGAGAAGACTGTCCAGTTCTCACTGGCATACAGGAGGACAGATATCACTTAATAGTTCAGTACTCTTTTCATTGTCTCTTCCTGATGTTAAGTATAAGTTTCCTTTTTGTTCCCATTTTCTTTAACACTTCTGTTGTTGCTCATAATCGGTTCAAGGTATCCTTAGTATCCTTCTGAAGAACTATATGTCTGCTGCTTCTAGTCTCTTCCTCGTCGATGAGAAGACTGTCCAGTTCTCACTGGCATACAGGAGGACAGATATCACTTAATAGTTCAGTACTCTTTTCATTGTCTCTTCCTGATGTTAAGTATAAGTTTTCCTTTTGTTCCCATTTTCTTTAACACTTCGTTGTTTAGTATCCTCATAATCGGTTCAAGGTATCCTTAGTATCCTTCTGAAGAACTATATGTCTTTTTGCTTTCTAGTCTCTTCCTCGTCGATGAGAAGACTGTCCAGTTCTCACTGGCATACAGGAGGACAGATATATCACTTAATAGTTCAGTACTCTTTTCATTGTCTCTTCCTGATGTTAAGTATAAGTTTCCTTTTTGTTCCCATTTCTTTAACACTTCGTTGTTGCTCACATAATCGGTTCAAGGTATCCTTAGTATCCTTCTGAAGAACTATATGTCTGTTGCTTCTAGTCTCTTCCTCGTCGATGAGAAGACTGTCCAGTTCTCACTGGCATACAGGAGGACAGATATCACTAATAGTTCAGTACTCTTTTTCATTGTCTCTTCCTGATGTTAAGTATAAGTTTCCTTTTTGTTCCCATTTTCTTTAACACTTCTTGTTGCTCACATAATCGGTTCAAGGTATCCTTAGTATCCTTCTGAAAAAACTATATGTCTGCTTTGCATTTTCTAGTCTCTTCCTCGTCGATGAGAAGATCTGTCCAGTTCTCACTGTGGCATACAGGAGGACAGATATCACTTAATAGTTCAGTACTCTCTTTTCATTGTCTCTTCCTGATGTTAAGTATAAGTTTCCTTTTTGTTCCCATTTTCTTTAACACTTCGTTGTTGCTCACATAATCGGTTCTAAGGTATCCTTAGTATCCTTCTGAAGAACTATATGTCTGCTGCTTCTAGTCTCTTCCTCGTCGATGAGAAGACTGTCCAGTTCTCACTGGCATACAGGAGGACAGATATCACTTAATAGTTCAGTACTCTTTTTCATTGTCTCTTCCTGATGTTAAGTATAAGTTTTTGTTCCCATTTTCTTTAAGTTGTTCCTTTTTGTTCCTAGTATTTTCTTTTAACACTCCCTGTCGTTGTTGCTCACATAATGGAGGACAGTTCTTATAGTTCAGGTATCCTTAGTATCCATTTTCTGAAGAACTATAATGTCTGCTGCTTTGAAGAACTAGTCTAGTCTCTTCCTCGTCGATGAGAAGACTGTCCAGTTTCACTGGCATACAGGAGGACAGATATCACTTAATAGTTCAGTACTCTTTTCATTGTCTCTTCCTGATGTTAAGTATAAGTTTCCTTTTTGTTCCCATTTTCTTTTAACACTTCGTTGTTGCTCACATAATCGGTTCTGCTGCATCCTTAGTATCCTTCTGAAGAACTATATGTCTGCTGCTTCTAGTCTCTCTTCCTCGTCGATGAGAAGACTGTCCAGTTCTCACTGGCATACAGGAGGACAGATATCACTTAATAGTTCAGTACTCTTTTCATTGTCTCTTCCTGATGTTATAAGTTTCCTTTTTTGTTCCCATTTTCTTTAACACTTCGTTGTTGCTCACATAATCGGTTCAAGGTATCCTTAGTATCCTTCTGAAGAACTATATGTCTGTTGCTTCTAGTCTCTCCTCGTCGATGAGAAGACTGTCCAGTTCTCACTGGCATACAGGAGGACAGATATCACTTAATAGTTCAGTACTCTTTTCATTGTCTCTTCCTGATGTTAAGTATAGTTTCCTTTTTGTTCCCATTTTCTTTAACACTTCGTTGTTGCTCACATAATCGGTTCAAGGTATCCTTAGTATCCTTCTGAAGAACTATATGTCTGTTGCTTTTAGTCCCTTCCTCGTCGATGAGAAGACTGTCCAGTTTCACTGGACATACAGGAGGACAGATATCACTTAATAGTTCAGTACTTTTTTTCATTGTCTCTTCCTGATGTTAAGTATAAGTTTCCTTTTTGTTCCCATTTTCTTTTAACACAATTTGTTGCTCACATAATCGGTTCAAGGTATCCTTAGTATCCTTCTGAAGAACTATATGTCTGTTGCTTCTAGTCTCCTTCCTGTCGATGAGAAGACTGTCCAGTTCTCACTGGCATACAGGAGGACAGATATCACTTAATAGTTCAGTACTCTTTCATTGTCTCTCTTCCTGATGTTAAGTATAAGTTTCTTTTTTGTTCCCATTTTCTTTAACACTTCGTTGTTGCTCACATAATCGGTTCAAGGTATCCTTAGTATCCTTCTGAAGAACTATATATGTCTGTTGTTTCTAGTCTCTTCCTCGTCGATGAGAAGACTGTCCAGTTCTCACTGGTACAGGAGTGACAGATATCACTTAATAGTTCAGTACCTTTTCATTGTCTCTTCCTGATGTTAAAGTATAAGTTTCCTTTTTGTTCCCATTTTCTTTAACACTTCGTTGTTGCTCACATAATCGGTTCAAGGTATCCTTAGTATCCTTCTGAAGAACCATATGTCTGTTATTTCTAGTCTCTTCCTCGTCGATGAGAAGACTGTCCAGTTCTCACTGGCATACAGGAGACAGATATCACTTAATAGTTCAGTACTCTTTTCATTGTTCCTTCCTGATGTTAAGTATAAGTTTCTTTTTGTTCCCATTTTCTTTAACACTTCGTTGTTGCTCACATAATCGGTTCAAGGTATCCTTAGTATCCTTCTTTGAAGAACTATATGTCTGTTGCTTCTAGTCTCTTCCTCGTCGATGAGAAGACTGGTCCAGTTCTCACTGGCATTACAGGAGGACAACACTTATCAGTTCAGTAGTTCTTTTTCATTGTCTCTTCCTTGATGTTACATATGTTTTCTTTTTGTTCCCATTTCTTTTAACACTTCGTTGTTGCTCACATAATCGTGGTTCAAGGTATCCTTAGTATCCTTCTGAAGAACTATATGTCTGTTGCTTCTAGTCTCTTCCTCGTCGATGAGAAGACTGTCCAGTTCTTACAGGAGGACAGATATCCTTAATAGTTTCCTTTTTTGTCTCTTCCTGATGATGTTAAGTTATAATTTCTTACTTTTTGTTTCATAATCCATTTTCTTTAACACTTCGTTGTTGCTCACATAATCGGTTCACAAGGTATCCTTAGTATCCTTCTGAAGAACTATATGTCTGCTGCTTCCTAGTCTCTTCCTCGTCGATGAGAAGACTGTCCAGTTCTCACTGGCATACAGGAGGACAGATATCCTTAATAGTTCAGTACTCTTTTCATTGTCTCTTCCTGATGTTAAGTATAAGTTTCCTTTTGTTCCCATTTTCTTTAACACTTCGTTGTTGCTCACATAATCGGTTCAAGGTATCTTAGTATCCTTAGTATCCTTCTGAAGAACTATATGTCTGCTGTTTCTAGTTCCCTCGTCGATGAGAAGACTGTCCAGTTCTCACTGGCATACAGGAGGACAGATATCACTTAATAGTTCAGTACTCTTTTTCATTGTCTCTTCCTGATGTTAAGTATAAGTTTCCTTTTTGTTCCCATTTTCTTTTTAACCTTCGTTGTTGCCTTCATAATCGGTTCAAGGTATCCTTAGTATCCTTCTCTGAAGAACTATATGTCTGTTGCTTCAGTCTCTTCCTCGTCGATGAGAAGACTGTCCAGTTCTCACTGGCATACAGGGAGGACAGATATCACTTAATAGTTCAGTACTTTTCTTGCCGTCTTCCTGATGTTAAGTATAAGTTTCCTTTTGTTCCCCATTTTCTTTAACACTTCAGTTGTTGCTCAAGCATAATCGGTTCAAGGCATCCTAGTATCCTTCTGAAGAACTATATGTCTGCTGCTTCTAGTCTTCCTCGTCGATAGAGAAGACTGTCCAGTTTCACTGGCATACAGGAGGACAGATATCACTTAATAGTTCAGTACTTTTCATTGTCTCTCTTCTACGTTAAGTATAAGTTTCTTTTGTTCCCATTTTCTTTAACACTTCTGTTGTTGCTCATATAATCGGTTCAAGGTATCCTTAGTATCCTTCTGAAGAACTATATGTCTGTTGCTTCTAGTTCTTCCTCGTCGATGAGAAGGACTGTCCAGTTCTCACTGGCACAAGGGAGGACAGATATCCTTAATAGTTCAGTACTCTTTTCATTGTCTCTTCCTGATGTTAAGTATAAGTTTCCTTTTTGTTCCCATTTTCTTTAACACTTCGTTGTTGCTCACTGATAATCGGTTCAAGGTATCCTTAGTATCCTTCTGAAAACTATATGTCTGCTGCTTCTAGTCTCTTCCTCGTCGATGAGAAGACTGTCCAGTTCTCACTGCATAACAGGAGGACAGACATCACTTAATAGTTCAGCACTCTTTCATTGTCTCTTCCTGATGTTGCTATAAGTTTCCTTTTTAATTCCATTTTCTTTTTAACACTTCGTTGTTGCTCACATAATCGGTTCAAGGTATCTGAAGAACTTAGATACTGTCCAGTTCTCACTGAAGAACTATATCAGTACTCTTTTCATTGTCTCTTCCTGCTTTTTGTCTCATTTTCTTTAGTTGCTCACATTCGGTCTAAGGTATCCTTAGTCTGAAGATGAGAAGACTGTCCAGTTCTCACTGGCATACAGGAGGACAGATATCAATTTAATAGTTCAGTAATCTTTTCTATTGTCTCTTTCCTGATGTTAAGTATAAGTTTCCTTTTTGTTCCCATTTTCTTTTAACACTTCGTTGTTGCTCACATAATCGGTTCAAGGTATCCTTAGTATCCTTCTGAAGAACTATATGTCTGCTGCTTCTAGTCTCTTCCTCGTCGATGAGAAGACTGTCCAGTTCTCACTGGCATACAGGAGGACAGATATCACTTCAATAGTTCAGTACTCCCCTTTTTCATTGTTCTCTTCCTGATGTTAAGTATATGTTCGCTGCTTCTAGTTTCGTCTTTTTGTTCCCATTTTCTTAATAGTTTAACATTGTCTCTCTTCCGTTGTTGCTCATTTTCATAATCTGGTTCAAAGGTATCTTAGTATCCTTCTGAAGAACTATATGTCTGCTGCTTCTAGTCTCTTCCTCGTCGATGAGAAGACTGTCAGTTCTCACTGGCATACAGGAGGACAGATATCAATTTAATAGTTCAGTACTCTTTTTCATTGTCTCTTCCTGATGTTAAGTATAAGTTTCCTATTTTGTTCCCATTTTTTTCTTTAACACTTCGTTGTTGCTCACATAATCGGTTCCAAGTTTCCTTTTGTTCCCATTTTCTTTAACATCCTTAGTATCCTTCTGAAGAACTATATAGTCTCTTCCTCGTCATTGAGAAGACTGTCCAGTTCTCTACAGGAGGAGATATCTTATAGTTCAGTACTCTTTTCATTGTCTCTTCCTGATGTTAAGTATAAGTTTCCTTTTGTTTTCTTTTAACACTCGTTGTTGCTCACATAATCGGTTCAAGGTATCCTTAGTATCCTTCTGAAGAACTATATGTCTGCTGCTTCCTAGTCTCTTCCTCGTCGATGAGAGAAGACTGTCAGTTCTCACTGGCACAGGAGGACAGATATCCTTAAATAGTTCAGTACTCTTTTCATTGTCTCTTCCTGATGTTAAGTATAAGTTTCCTTTTTGTTCCCATTTTCTTTAACACTTCGTTGTTGCTCACATAATCGGTTCCAAAGGTATCCTTAGTATCCTTCTGAAGAACTATATGTCTGTTGCTTCTAGTCTCTTCCTCCTCGTCGATGAGAAGACTGTCCAGTTCTCCACTGGCATACAGGAGGACAGATATCCTTAATAGTTCAGTACTCTTTTCATTGTCTCTTCCTGATGTTAAGTATCTAAGTTTCCCTTTTTGTTCCCATTTTCTTTAACACTTCGTTGTTGCTCACATAATCGGTTCAAGGTATCCTTAGTATCCTTCTGAAGAACTATATGTCTGTTGCTTCTAGTCTCTTCCTCGTCGATGAGAAGAGTCCACTGATATCACTTAATAGTTCAGTTCTCACTGGTTCCCATAACAGGGTATCCTTAATCCTTCTATCATGTCTGCTGCTCTAGTCTCTTCCTCGTCGATGAGAAGATTCCAGATATACTCAGTTTTCTTTTATTGTCTCTTCCTGATGTTAAGTATAAGTTTCCTTTTTATTTTCCCATTTTTCTTTAATCCATCCTTCGTTGTTGCTCCGATGAGAATCGGTTCAAACAGATATCCTTAGTATCCTTCTAAGTATAAGTTTCCTTTGTTCCCATTTTCTTAACACTTCGTTGTTGCTCATATAATCGGTCTGTTAGTATCCTTCTGATCTCTTCCTCGTCGATGAGAAGACTGTCAGTTCTCACTGGCATGCAGGAGGACAGATATCACTTAATAATTCAGTACTCTTTCATTGTCTCTTCCTGATGTTAAGTATAAGTTTCCTTTTGTTTCCCAAGGTATTTTCTTTGAAGAACACTTCGTTGTTGCTCGATGAGAAGAATCTGGTTCAGGAGGACAGATTACTGCATTACCAGTCCTTTTCATTGTATCTCTTCCTGATGAAGAACTATATGTCTCGGTTCTGCTTCTGAAGAACTATATGTCTGCTCGTCTCACGATGAAGACTGTCCAGTTCTCACTGGCATACAGGAGGACAGATATCCTTAATAGTTCAGTACTCTTTTCATTGTCTCTTCCTGAGTGTTAAGTATAAGTTTCCTTTTTTGTTCCTATTTTCTTTAACACTTCGTTGTTGCTCACATAATCGGTTCAAGGTATCCTTAGTATCCTTCCTGAAAGAACTATATGTCTGCTGCTTCTAGTCTCTTCCTCGTCGATGAGAAGACTGTCCAGTTCTCATCGGCATACAGGAGGACAGATATCCTTAATAGTTCAGTACTCTTTTCATTGTCTCTTCCTGATGTTAAGTATAAGTTTCCTTTTTTGTTCCCATTTTCTTAATTTCGTTGTTGCTCCATAATCAGTTCAAAGGTATCCTTAGTATCCTTCTGAAGAACTATATGTCTACTTGCTTCTAGTCTCTTCCTCGTCGATGAGAAGATTGTCCAGTTCTCACTGGCATACAGGAGGACAGATATCACTTAATATTCAGTACTCTTTTTCATTATCTCTTCCTGATGTTAAGTATAAGTTTCCTTTTGTTTCCCATTTTCTTTTAACACTTCGTTGTTGCTCATATAATCGGTTCAAGGTATCTTAGTATCCTTCTGAAGAACTATATGTCTGCTGCTTCTAGTCTTCTCGTCGATGAGAAGATTTGTCCAGTTCTCACTGGCATACAGGAGGACAGATATCACTTAATAGTTCAGTACTCTTTTCATTGTCTCTTCCTGATGTTAGTATAGGTTTTTCCTTTTTTTTTTGTTTCCCATTTTCTTTAACACTTCGTTTGTTGCTCACATAATCGGTTCTACAGTATCTTTAGTATCCTTCTGAAGAACTATATGTCTGCTGCTTCTAGTCTCTTCCTCGTCGATGAGAAGACCATCAGTTCTTACTGGCATACAGGAGGACAGATATCCTTAATAGTTCAGTACTCTTTTTCATTGTCTCTTCCTGATGTTAAGTATAAAGTTTTCCTTTTGTTCCCATTTTCTTTAACACTTCATTGTTGCTCCATAATCGGTCTGCTGCATCCTTAATTATCCTTCTGAAGAACTATATGTCTGCTGCTTCTAGTCTCTTCTCGTCGATGAGAAGACTGTCCAGTTCTCACTGGCATACAGGAGGACAGATATCCTTAATAGTTCAGTACTCTTTTTTCATTGTCTCTTCCTGATGTTAAGTATAAGTTTCCTTTTTGTTCCCATTTTCTTAACACTTCATTGTTGCTCCACATAATCGGTTCAAGGTATCCTTAGTATCCTTCTGAAGAACTATAATATGTCTGTTGCTTCTAGTCTCTTCCTCTCGATGAGAAGACTGTCCAGTTCTCCACTGGCATACAGGAGACAGATATCACTTAATAGTTCCATTACTCTTTTCATTGTCTCTTCCTGATGTTAAGTATAATTTCCTTTTTGTTCCCATTTTCTTTAACACTTCGTTGTTGCTCACATAATCGGTTCAAGGTATCCTTAGTATCCTTCTGAAGAACTATGTGTCTGCTGGCTTCTAGTCTCTTCCTCGTCGATGAGAAGACTGTCCAGTTCTCACTGGCATACAGGAGGACAGATATCACTTAATGGTTCAGTACTCTTTTCATTGTCTCTTTCCTGATGTAGAAGTATAAGTTTCCTTTTTTGTTCCCATTTTTCTTTAACACTTCGTTGTTGCTCACATAATCGGTTCAAGGTATCCTTAGTATCCTTCTGAAGAACTATATGTCTGCTGCTTCTAGTCTCTTCCTCGTCGATGAGAAGACTGTCCAGTTCTCACTGGCATACAGGAGGACAGATATTAATAATAGTTCAGTACTCTTTTCATTGTCTCTTCCTGATGTTAAGTATAAGTTTTTCCTTTTTTGTTCCCCATTTTTCTTTAACACTTCGTTGTTGCTCACATAATCGGTTCAAGGTATCCTTAGTATCCTTCTGAAGAACTATATGTCTGCTGCTTCTAGTCTCTTCCTCGTCGATGAAAGACTGTCCAGTTCTCACTGGCATACAGGAGGACAGATATCCTTATGTGGATTCAGTACTCTTTTCATTGTCTCTTCCTGATGTTAGGAAGTATAAGTTTCCTTTTTGTTCCCATTTCTTTAACGCTTCATTGTTGCTCACATAATCAGTTCAAGGTATTGTCCTTAGTATCCTTCTGAAGAACTATATGTCTGCTGCTTCCTGGTCTCTTCCTCGTCATTGAAGAAGACTGTCCAGTTCTCACTGTGGCATGGGAGGACAGATATCTTAATAGTTCAATTACTCTTTTGTTCTTCTCTTTCCCAGTGTTAAGTATAAGTTTCCTTTTTTTGTTCCAGCTTTTCTTTAACACTTCGTTTGTTGCTCACATAATCGGTTCCAAGGTATCTTAGTATCCTTCCTGAAGAACTATATATTATTTTCTTGCTTCTAGTCTCTTCCTCGTCGATGAGAAGACTGTCAGTTCTCACTTTGGCATACAGGAGGACAGATATCCTTAATAGTTCAGTACTCTTTCATTGTCTCTTCCTGATCTTAAGTATAAGTTTCCTTTTTGTTCCCATTTTCTTTAACACTTCGTTGTTGCTCACATAATCGGTTCAGAATTATCCTTAATTATCCTTCTGAAGAACTATATGTGCTGCTTCTAGTCTCTTCCTCGTCGATGGAAGACTGTCCAGTTCTCACTGGCATACAGGAGGACAGATATCACTTAATAGTTCAGTACTCTTTTCATTGTCTCTTCCTGATGTTAAGTATAAGTTTCCTTTTTTGTTTTCCCATTTTTCTTTTTCTTCGTTTGTTGCTCACATAATCGGTTCAAAGGTATCCTTAGTATCCTTCTGAAAAGAACTATATGTCTGCTGCTTCTAGTCTCTTCCTCGTCATTAAGACTGTCCAGTTCTCACTGGCATACAGGAGGACAGATATCCTTAATAGTTCAGTACTCTTTTTCATTGTCTCTTCCTGATGTTAAGTATAAGTTTCCTTTTTGTTCCCATTTTCTTTGTATCCTTACTATTCGACTCTCCAGTTCTACTGCTTTTTGCTAGTTCATAATCAGTTCTTTTGTTTCATTTTCTTAACACTTCGTTGTAATCGGTTCAGGTATCCTAGTATCCTTCTGAAGAACTATATGTCTGCTGCTTCTAGTCTCTTCCTCGTCGATGAAGACTGTCAGTTCTCACTGGCATACAGGAGGACAGATATCCTTAATAGTTCAGTACTCTTTTCATTGTCTCTTCCTGATGTTAAGTATAAGTTTCCTTTTTTTGTTCCCATTTTTCTTTAACACTTCGTTGTTTTGCTCACATAATCGGTTCAAGGTATCCTTAGTATCCTTCTGAAAGAACTATATGTCTGCTGCTTCTAGTCTCTTCCTCGTCGATGAAAGACTGTCCAGTTCTCACTGGCATACTAGGAGGACAGATATCCTTAATAGTTCAGTACTCTTTCATTGTCTCTTGATGTTAAGTAGTTTCCTTTTGTTCCCCATTTTTCTTTAACACTTCGTTGTTGCTCATAAGTTCCTTAGTATCCTTCTGAAAAACTATTTCCTTTTTGTTCCCATCTTTTTCTTTAACTCTTTTCTCGTTGTTGCTCACTGGCATAATCGGTTCAAAGGTATCCTTAGTATCCTTCTGTTAAGAACTATATGTCTGTTGCTTCTAGTCTCTTCCTCGTCGATGAGAAGACTGTCAGTTCTCACTGGCATACAGGAGGACAGATATCTTAATAGTTCAGTACTCTTTTCATTGTCTCTTCCTGATGTTAAGTATAAGTTTCCTTTTTGTTCCCATTTTCTTTAACACTTCGTTGTTGCTCCACATAATCGGTTCAAGGTATCCTTAGTATCCTTCTGAAGAACTATATGTCTGCTGCTTCTAGTCTCTTCCTCGTCGATGAGAAGACTGTCCAGTTCTCACTGGCATACAGGAGGACAGATATCACTTAATAGTTCAGTACTCTTTTCATTGTCTCTTCCTGATGTTAAGTATAAGTTTCCTTTTTGTTCCCATTTTCTTTAACACTTCTTCGTTTGTTGCTCACATAATCGGTTCAAGGTATCCTTAGTATCCTTCTGAAGAACTATATGTCTGCTGCTTCTAGTCTCTTCCTCGTCGATGAGAAGACTGTCAGTTCTCACTGGCATACAGGAGGACAGATATCCTTAATAGTTCAGTACTCTTTTCATTGTCTCTTCCTGATGTTAAGTATAAGTTTCCTTTTGTTCCCATTTTCTTTAACACTTCGTTGTTGCTCACATAATCGGTTCAAGGTATCACTTAGTATCCTTCTGAAGAACTATATGTCTGCTGCTTCTAGTCTCTTCCTCGTCGATGAGAAGACTGTCCAGTTCTCACTGGCATACAGGAGGACAGATATCCTTAATAGTTCAGTACTCTTTTCATTGTCTCTTCCTGATGTTAAGTATAAGTTTTCCTTTTTGTTTCCCATTTTCTTTAACACTTCGTTGTTGCTCACATAATCGGTTCAAAGGTATCCTTAGTATCCTTCTGAAGAACTATATGTCTGCTGCTTCTAGTCTCTTCTCGTCGATGATGAAGACTGTCCAGTTCTCACTGGCATACAGGAGGACAGATATCACTTAATAGTTCAGTACTCTTTTCATTGTCTCTTCCTGATGTTAAGTATAAGTTTCCCTTTTGTTCCCATTTTCTTTAACACTTCGTTGTTGCTCACATAATCGGTTCAAAGGTATCCTTAGTATCCTTCTGAAGAACTATATGTCTGCTGCTTCTAGTCTCTTCCTCGTCGATGAGAAGACTGTCCAGTTCTCACTGGCATACAGGAGGACAGATATCCTTAATAGTTCAGTACTCTTTTCATTGTCTCTTCCTGATGTTAAGTATAAGTTTCCATTTTTTTTTGTTCCCATTTTCTTTATCCTTCTGAAGAACTATTTCGTTGTTGCTCACATAATCGGTTCAAAGGAGGGTATCAATTAGTATCCTTCTGAAGAACTATATGTCTGCTGCTTCTAGTCTCTTCCTCGTCGATGAGAAGACTGTCCAGTTCTCACTGGCATACAGGAGGACAGATATCCTTAATAGTTCAGTACTCTTTTCATTGTCTCTTCCTGATGTTAAGTATAAGTTTCCTTTTTTGTTTTCCCATTTTCTTCTGAAGAACATGTCTGCTTTGTTTGTTGCTCATAATCGACAGTTCTTAATAGTTCAGTACTCTTTTCATTGTCTCTTCCTTAAGTTCCTTTTGTATCCGGTCAAGGTTCTGTAAGAACTATATGTCTGCTGCTTCTAGTCTCTTCCTCGTCGATGAGAAGACTGTCCAGTTCTCACTGGCATACAGGAGGACAGATATCACTTAATAGTTCAGTACTCTTTTCATTGTCTCTTCCTGATGTTAAGTATAAGTTTCCTTTTTGTTTCCCATTTTCTTTAACACTTCGTTGTTGCTCCATAATCGGTTCAAGGTATCCTTAGTATCCTTCTGAAGAACTATATGTCTGTTGCTTCTAGTCTCTCCTCGTCGATGAGAAGACTGTCCAGTTCTCCTGGCATACAGGAGGACAGATATCACTTTAATAGTTCAGTACTCTTTTCATTGTCTCTTCCTGATGTTAAGTATAAGTTTCCTTTTTTCCTTTTTTCGTTTCCTCCATAATTTTCTTTAACACTTCGTTGTTCCTCGTCGATGAGAAGACTGTCCAGTCTCACTGGCATACAGGAGGACAGATATCCTTAATAGTTCAGTACTCTTTTATTGTCCTTCTGAAGAACTATAGTTTCCTTTTGTTTCCCATTTTCTTTCTTCGTTGTCTCTTCCTCGTCATGAAGAACTATATGTCTACTGTCCAGTTCTCGTCGATGAAGACTGTCCATCACTGGAGGACAGATATCCTTTAATAGTTCAGTACTCTTTTTCATTGTCTCTTCCTGATGTTAAGTATAAGTTTCCTTTTTGTTCCCATTTTTCTTTAACACTTCGTTGTTGCTCACATAATCAGTTCAAGGTATCCTTAGTATCCTTCTGAAGAACTATATGTCTGCTGCTTCCTAGTCTCTTCCTCGTCGATGAGAAGACTGTCCAGTTCTCACTGGCATACAGGAGGACAGATATCCTTAATAGTTCAGTACTCTTTTCATTGTCTCTTCCTGATGTTAAGTATAAGTTTCCTTTTTGTTCCCATTTTCTTTAACACTTCGTTTGTTGCTCACATAATCGGTTCAAGGTATCCTTAGTATCCTTTCTGAAGAACTATATGTCTGCTGCTTCTAGTCTCTTCCTCGTCGATGAGAAGACTGTCCAGTTCTCACTGGCATACAGGAGGACAGATATCACTTAATAGTTCAGTACTCTTTTCATTGTCTCTTCCTGATGTTAAGTATAAGTTTCCTTTTGTTCCCATTTTCTTTAACACTTCGTTGTTGCTCATAATCGGTTCAAGGTATCCTTAGTATCCTTCTGAAGAACTATATGTCTGCTGCTTCTAGTCTCTTCCTCGTCGATGAGAAGACTGTCCAGTTCTCACTGGCATACAGGAGGACAGATATCCTTAATAGTTCAGTACTCTTTTCATTGTCTCTTCCTGATGTTGAAAAGTATAAGTTTCCTTTTTTTGTTCCCATTTTTCTTTAACACTTCGTTGTTGCTCACATAATCGGTTCAAGGTATCCTTAGTATCCTTCTGAAGAACTATATGTCTGTTGCTTCTAGTCTCTTCTCGTCGATGAGAAGACTGTCCAGTTCTCACTGGGCATACAGGAGGACAGATATCTCTTCTGAATAAGTTCAGTTTACTTTTTTTTCATTGTCTCTTCCTCGTTATGTTAAATATAAGTTTTCCTTCTTTTTTGTTTCCCAGTCTCTTTCTTTAACACTTCGTTTGTTGCTCACATAATCGGTTCAGTAATTGTCTCCTGATTAGTATATCCATTTTTCTGAAGCTCCATAAACTATATGTCTGAACTATGTGCTTCTAGTCTCTTCCTCGTCGATGAGAAGACTGTCCAGTTCTCACTGGCATACAGGAGGACAGATATCCTTAATAGTTCAGTACTCTTTTCATTGTCTCTTCCTGATGTTAAGTATAAGTTTCCTTTTTTGTTCCCATTTTCTTTAACACTTCGTTGTTGCTCACATAATCGGTTCAAGGTATCCTTAGTATCCTTCTGAAAGAACTATATGTCTGTTGCTTCTAGTCTCTTCCTCGTCGATGAGAAGACTGTCCAGTTCTCACTGGCATACAGGAGGACAGATATCCTTAATAGTTCAGTACTCTTTTCATTGTCTCTTCCTGATGTTAAGTATAAGTTTCCTTTTTTGTTCCCATTTTTCTTTAACACTTCGTTGTTGCTCATAATCGGTTCAAGGTATCCTTAGTATCCTTCTGAAGAACTATATGTCTGCTGCTTCTAGTCTCTTCCTCGTCGATGAAGACTGTCCAGTTCTCAGACTACAGGAGGACAGATATCCTTAATAGTTCTCACTGGTCTCTTCCTGATGGAGGACAGATGCTCACTTAATAGTTCAGGTATCCTCTTCTGAAGAACTATATGTCTGCCTGCTTTGTCTCTTCGTCTGATGTTAAGATATATAGTTTCCTTTTTTCTCTTCCATAAGTTTCCTTTTTTGTTTTCCCATTTTCTTTAACACTTCGTTGTTGCTCGTCATAATCGGTTCAAAGATATCCTTAGTATCCTTCTGAAGAACTATATGTCTGTTGCATTTTCTTTAGTCTCTTCCTCGTCGATATCCTTAGTATCCTTCTGAAGACTGTCCAGTTCTCACTGGCATACAGGAGGACAGATATCCTTAATAGTTCAGTACTCTTTTCATTGTCTCTTCCTGATGTTAGGTATAAGTTTCCTTTTTGTTCCCATTTTCTTTAACACTTCGTTGTTGCTCATAATCGGTTCAAGGTATCCTTAGTATCCTTCTGAAGAACTATATGTCTGCTGCTTCTAGTCTCTCTTCCTCGTCGATGAGAAGACTGTCCAGTTCTCACTGGCATACAGGAGGACAGATATCCTTAATAGTTCAGTACTCTTTTCATTGTCTCTTCCTGATGTTAAGTATAAGTTTCCTTTTTTGTTCCCATTTTCTTTAACACTTCGTTGTTGCTCACATAATCGGTTCAAGGTATCCTTAGTATCCTTCTGAAGAACTATATGTCTGTTGCTTCTAGTCTCTTCCTCGTCGATGGGGAAGACTGTCCAGTTCTCACTGGCATACAGGAGGACAGATATCCTTAATAGTTCAGTACTCTTTTCATTGTCTCTTCCTGATGTTAAGTATAAGTTTTCCTTTTGTTCCCATTTTCTTTAACACTTCGTTGTTGCTCACATAATCGGTTCAAGGTATCCTTAGTATCCTTCTGAAGAACTATGTCTGCTGCTTCTAGTCTCTTCCTCGTCGATGAGAAGACTGTCCAGTTCTCACTGGCATACAGGAGGACAGATATCACTTAATAGTTCAGTACTCTTTTCATTGTCTCTTCCTGATGTTAAGTATAAGTTTTCCTTTTGTTTCCCATTTTCTTTAACACTTCGTTGTTGCTCACATAATCGGTTCAAGGTATCCTTAGTATCCTTCTGAAGAACTATATGTCTGTTGCTTCTAGTCTCTTCCTCGTCGATGAGAAGACTGTCCAGTTCTCACTGGCATACAGGAGGACAGATATCCTTAATAGTTCAGTACTCTTTTCATTGTCTCTTCATATAAGTTCTCTTTTTTTCCCATTTTCTTTTTAACACTTCGTTGTTGCTCACATAATCGGTTAAGGTATCCTTAGTATCCTTCTGAAGAACTATATGTCCTGTTGCTTTAGTCTCTTCCTCGTCGATGCTGAGAAGACTGTCCAGTTCTCACTGGCATACAGGAGGACAGATATCCTTAAAGTTCGTACTCTTTTCATTGTCTCTTCCTGATGTTAAGTATAAGTTTCCTTTTTGTTATTTTCTTTAACACTTCGTTGTTGCTCACATAAAGTTCAAGGTATCCTTATATCCTTCTGAAGAACTATGTCTGCTGCTTCTAGTCTCTTCCTCGTCGATGAGAAGACTGTCCAGTTCTCACTGGCATACAGGAGGACAGATATCACTTAATAGTTCAGTACTCTTTTCATTTGTCTCTTCCTGATGTTAAGTATAAGTTTCCTTTTGTTCCCATTTTCTTTAACACTTCGTTGTTGCTCATAATCGGTTCAAAGGTATCCTTAGTATCCTTCTGAAGAACTATATGTCTGCTGCTTCTAGTCTCTTCCTCGTCGATGAGAAGACTGTCCAGTTCTCACTGGCATACAGGAGGACAGATATCCTTAATAGTTCAGTACTCTTTTCATTGTCTCTTCCTGATGTTAGTATAAGTTTCCTAAAGTTTCCTTTTTGTTTCCATTTTTCTTTAATCCTTAGTATCCTTCTGAAGAACATATCGTTGTTGCTCTAGTCTCTTCCTCGTCGATAATCCAGTTCAAGGTATCCTTAATAGTTCAGTACTCTTTATCCTTCTGAAGAACTATATGTCTAGTATCCTTCTAGTCTCTTCCTCGTCGATGAAGACTGTCAGTTCTCACTGGCATACAGGAGGACAGATATCCTTAATAGTTCAGTACTCTTTTCATTGTCTCTTCCTGATGTTAAGTATAAGTTTCCTTTTTGTTTCCCATTTTCTTTAACACTTCGTTGTTGCTCACATAATCGGTTCAAAGGTATCCTTAGTATCCTTCTGAAGAACTATATGTCTGCTGCTTCTAGTCTCTTCCTCGTCGATGAGAAGACTGTCCAGTTCTCACTGGCATACAGGAGGACAGATATCACTTAATAGTTCAGTACTCTTTTCATTGTCTCTTCCTGATGTTAAGTATAAGTTTCCTTTTTTTCCCATTTTCTTTAACACTTCGTTGTTTGCTCACATAATCGGTTCAAGGTATCCTTAGTATCCTTCTGAAGAACTATATGTCTGCTGCTTCTAGTCTCTTCCTCGTCGATTGTCCAGTTCTCACTGGCATACAGGAGGACAGATATCACTTAATAGTTCAGTACTCTTTTCATTGTCTCTTTCTGATGTTAAGTATAAGTTTCCTTTTGTTCCCATTTTTCTTTAACACTTCGTTATTTGCTCACATAATCGGTTCAAGGTATCCTTAGTATCCTTCTGAAGAACTATATGTCTGCTGCTTCTAGTCTCTTCCTCGTCGATGAGAAGACTGTCCAGTTCTCACTGGCATACAGGAGGACAGATATCCTTAATAGTTCAGTACTCTTTTCATTGTCTCTTCCTGATGTTAAGTATAAGTTTCCTTTTTGTTCCCATTTTCTTTAACACTTCGTTGTTGCTCACATAATCGGTTCAAGGTATCCTTCCTTAGTATCCTTCGTCGAAGAAGACTGTATGTCTGTACAGGAGGACAGATATCTTAATAGTTCAGTACTCTTTTCTTCCTCGTCGATGAGTATAAGACTGTCCATTTTCTTTCACTGGCATAACAGGAGGACAGATATCCTTCTTAATAGTTCTGTACTCTAGTCTTCGTCATTGTTCTCTTCCTGATGTTAGTTCAGTACTCTTTTCATTGTCTTTCCTGATTTTTGTTTTCCCATTTTTTTTAACACTTCGTTTATTTGCTCACATAATCGGTTCAAAGGTATCCTTAGTATCCTTCTGAAGAACTATATGTCTGCTGCTTCTAGTCTCTTCCTCGTCGATGAGAAGACTGTCCAGTTCTCACTGGCATACAGGAGGACAGATATCCTTAATAGTTCAGTACTCTTTTTCATTGTCTCTTCCTGATGTTAAGTATAAGTTTCCTTTTTGTTCCCATTTTCTTTAACACTTCGTTGTTGCTCATAATCAGTTCAAGGTATCCTTAGTATCCTTCTGAAGAACTATATGTCTGCTGCTTCTAGTCTCTTCCTCGTCGATGAGAAGACTGTCCAGTTCTCACTGGCATACAGGAGGACAGATATCCTTAATAGTTCAGTACTCTTTTCATTGTCTCTTCCTGATGTTAAGTATAAGTTTTTTTTTTGTTCCCATTTTCTTTAACACTTCGTTGTTGCTCACATAATCGGTTCAAGGTATCCTTAGTATCCTTCTGAAGAAAGAACTATATGTCTGCTGCTTCTAGTCTCTTCCTCGTCGATGAGAAGACTGTCCAGTTCTCACTGGCATACAGGAGGACAGATATCACTTAATAGTTCAGTACTCTTTTCATTGTCTCTTCCTGATGTTAAGTATAAGTTTCCTTTTTGTTTCCCATTTTTCTTTTAACACTTCGTTGTTGCTCACATAATCGGTTCAAGGTATCCTTAGTATCCTTCTGAAGAACTATATGTCTGCTGCTTCTAGTCTCTTCCTCGTCGATGAGAAGACTGTCCAGTTCTCACTGGCATACAGGAGGACAGATATCCTTAATAGTTCAGTACTCTTTTCATTGTCTCTTCCTGATGTTAAGTATAAGTTTCCTTTTTTGTTTCCCATTTTTCTTTAACGCTTCGTTGTTTGCTCACATAATCGGTTCAAGGTATCCTTAGTATCCTTCTGAAGAACTATATGTCTGCTGCTTCTAGTCTCTTCCTCGTCGATGAGAAGACTGTCCAGTTCTCACTGGCATACAGGAGGACAGATATCCTTAATAGTTCAGTACTCTTTTCATTGTCTCTTCCTGATGTTAAGTATAAGTTTCCTTTTTGTTCCCATTTTCTTTAACACTTCGTTGTTGCTCATAATCGGTCTGCTGTATCCTTAGTATCCTTCTGAAGAACTATATGTCTGCTGCTTCTAGTCTCTTCCTCGTCGATGAGAAGACTGTCCAGTTCTCACTGGCATACAGGAGGACAGATATCACTTAATAGTTCAGTACTCTTTTCATTGTCTCTTCCTGATGTTAAGTATAAGTTTCCTTTTTTTTCCCATTTTCTTTAACACTTCGTTGTTGCTCACATAATCAGTTCAAGGTATCCTTAGTATCCTTCTGAAGAACTATATGTCTGCTGCTTCTAGTCTCTTCCTCGTCGATGAGAAGACTGTCCAGTTCTCACTGGCATACAGGAGGACAGATATCCTTAATAGTTCAGTACTCTTTTCATTGTCTCTTCCTGATGTTAAGTATAAGTTTCCTTTTTGTTCCCATTTTCTTTAACACTTCGTTGTTGCTCACATAATCGGTTCAAGGTATCCTTAGTATCCTTCTGAAGAACTATATGTCTGCTGCTTCTAGTCTCTTCCTCGTCGATGAGAAGACTGTCCAGTTCTCACTGGCATACAGGAGGACAGATATCACTTAATAGTTCAGTACTCTTTTCATTGTCTCTTCCTGATGTTAAGTATAAGTTTCCTTTTTGTTTCCCATTTTCTTTAACACTTCGTTTGTTGCTCACATAATCGGTTCAAGGTATCCTTAGTATCCTTCTGAAGAACTATATGTCTGCTGCTTCTAGTCTCTTCCTCGTCGATGAGAAGACTGTCCAGTTCTCACTGGCATACAGGAGGACAGATATCACTTAATAGTTCAGTACTCTTTTCATTGTCTCTTCCTGATGTTAAGTATAAGTTTCCTTTTTGTTCCCATTTTCTTTAACACTTCGTTGTTGCTCACATAATCGGTTCAAGGTATCCTTAGTATCCTTCTGAGAAGAACTATATGTCTGCTGCTTCTAGTCTCTTCCTCGTCGATGAGAAGACTTTTTGTCCAGTTCTCACTGGCATACAGGAGGACAGATATCACTTAATAGTTCAGTACTCTTTTCATTGTCTCTTCCTGATGTTAAGTATAAGTTTCCTTTTTGTTCCCATTTTCTTTAACACTTCGTTGTTGCTCACATAATCGGTTCAAGGTATCCTTAGTATCCTTCTGAAGAACTATATGTCTGCTGCTTCTAGTCTCTTCCTCGTCGATGAGAAGACTGTCCAGTTCTCACTGGCATACAGGAGGACAGATATCACTTAATAGTTCAGTACTCTTTTCATTGTCTCTTCCTGATGTTAAGTATAAGTTTCCTTTTTGTTTCCCATTTTCTTTAACACTTCGTTGTTGCTCACATAATCAGTTCCAAGGTATCCTTAGTATCCTTCTGAAGAACTATATGTCTGCTGCTTCTAGTCTCTTCCTCGTCGATGAGAAGACTGTCCAGTTCTCACTGGCATACAGGAGGACAGATATCACTTAATAGTTCAGTACTCTTTTTCATTTTCTCTTCCTGATGTTAAGTATAAGTTTCCTTTTTTGTTCCCATTTTCTTTAACACTTCGTTGTTGCTCACATAATCGGTTCAAAGGTATCCTTAGTATCCTTCTGAAGAACTATATGTCTGCTGCTTCTAGTCTCTTCCTCGTCGATGAGAAGACTGTCCAGTTCTCACTGGCATACAGGAGGACAGATATCACTTAATAGTTCAGTACTCTTTTTCATTGTCTCTTCCTGATGTTAAGTATAAGTTTCCTTTTTGTTCCCATTTTCTTTAACACTTCGTTGTTGCTCACATAATCGGTTCAAAGGTATCCTTAGTATCCTTCTGAAGAACTATATGTCTGCTGCTTCTAGTCTCTTCTTCCTCGTCGATGGAGAAGACTTAATAGTTGTCCAGTTCTCACTGGCATACAGGAGGACAGATATCATCTTAATAGTTCAGTACTCTTTTTTCATTGTCTCTTCCTGATGTTACAGATATAAGTTTCCTTTTTTGTTCCCATTTTTCTTTAACACTTCGTTGTTGCTCACATAATCGGTTCAAAGGTATCCTTAGTATCCTTCTGAAGAACTATATGTCTGCTGCTTCTAGTCTCTTCTCGTCGATGAGAAGACTGTCCAGTTCTCACTGGCATACAGGAGGACAGATATCCTTAATAGTTCAGTACTCTTTTCATTGTCTCTTCCTGATGTTAAGTATAAGTTTCCTTTTTGTTCCCATTTTCTTTAACACTTCGTTGTTGCTCACATAATCGGTTCAAGGTATCCTTAGTATCCTTCTGAAGAACTATATGTCTGCTGCTTCTAGTCTCTTCCTCGTCGATGAGAAGACTGTCCAGTTCTCACTGGCATACAGGAGGACAGATATCCTTAATAGTTCAGTACTCTTTTCATTGTCTCTTCCTGATGTTAAGTATAAGTTTCCTTTTTGTTCCCATTTTTCTTTAACACTTCTTCGTTGTTGCTCACATAATCGGTTCAAGTTATCCTTAGTATCCTTCTGAAGAACTATATGTCTGTTGCTTCTAGTCTTCCTCGTCGATGAGAAGACTGTCCAGTTCTCACTGACATACAGGAGGACAGATATCCTTAATAGTTCAGTACTCTTTTCATTGTCTCTTCCTGATGTTAAGTATAAGTTTCCTTTTTGTTTCCCATTTTCTTTAACACTTCGTTGTTGCTCACATAATCGGTTCAAGGTATCCTTAGTATCCTTCTGAAGAACTATATGTCTGTTGCTTCTAGTCTCTTCCTCGTCGATGAGAAGACTGTCCAGTTCTCACTGGCATACAGGAGGACAGATATCCTTAATAGTTCAGTACTCTTTTCATTGTCTCTTCCTGATGTTAAGTTTATTTTTGTTTCCTTTTTGTTCCCATTTTCTTTAACACTTATTTGCTTCTAGTTGTTGCTCACATAATCGGTTCAAGGACAGATATCCTTAGTATCCTTCTTCCTGATGAAGAACTATATGTCTGTTGCTTCTAGTCTCTTCTTCCTCGTCGATGAGAAGACTGTCCAGTTCTCACTGGCATACAGGAGGACAGATATCACTTAATAGTTCAGTACTCTTTTCATTGTCTCTTCCTGATGTTAAGTATAAGTTTCCTTTTGTTTCCCATTTTCTTTAACACTTCGTTGTTGCTCACATAATCGGTTCAAGGTATCCTTAGTATCCTTCTGAAGAACTATATGTCTGCTGCTTCTAGTCTCTTCCTCGTCGATGAGAAGACTGTCCAGTTCTCACTGGCATACAGGAGGACAGATATCCTTAATAGTTCAGTACTCTTTTTCATTGTCTCTTCCTGATGTTAAGTATAAGTTTCCTTTTTGTTCCCATTTTCTTTAACACTTCGTTGTTGCTCACATAATCGGTTCAAGGTATCCTTAGTATCCTTCTGAAGAACTATATGTCTGCTGCTTCTAGTCTCTTCCTCGTCGATGAGAAGACTGTCCAGTTCTCACTGGCATACAGGAGGACAGATATCACTTAATAGTTCAGTACTCTTTTTCATTGTCTCTTCCTGATGTTAAGTATAAGTTTCCTTTTTGTTCCCATTTTCTTTAACACTTCGTTGTTGCTCACATAATCGGTTCAAGGTATCCTTAGTATCCTTCTGAAGAACTATATGTCTGCTGCTTCTAGTCTCTTCCTCGTCGATGAGAAGACTGTCCAGTTCTCACTGGCATACAGGAGGACAGATATCCTTAATAGTTCAGTACTCTTTTCATTGTCTCTTCCTGATGTTAAGTATAAGTTTCCTTTTTGTTCCCATTTTCTTTAACACTTCGTTGTTGCTCACATAATCGGTTCAAGGTATCCTTAGTATCCTTCTGAAGAACTATATGTCTGCTGCTTCTAGTCTCTTCCTCGTCGATGAGAAGACTGTCCAGTTCTCACTGGCATACAGGAGGACAGATATCCTTAATAGTTCAGTACTCTTTTCATTGTCTCTTCCTGATGTTAAGTATAAGTTTCCTTTTTTGTTCCCATTTTCTTTAACACTTCGTTGTTGCTCACATAATCGGTTCAAGGTATCCTTAGTATCCTTCTGAAGAACTATATGTCTGCTGCTTCTAGTCTCTTCCTCGTCGATGAGAAGACTGTCCAGTTCTCACTGGCATACAGGAGGACAGATATCACTTAATAGTTCAGTACTCTTTTCATTGTCTCTTCCTGATGTTAAGTATAAGTTTCCTTTTTGTTCCCATTTTTCTTTAACACTTCGTTGTTGCTCACATAATCGGTTCAAGGTATCCTTAGTATCCTTCTGAAGAACTATATGTCTGTTGCTTCTAGTCTCTTCCTCGTCGATGAGAAGACTGTCCAGTTCTCACTGGCATACAGGAGGACAGATATCACTTAATAGTTCAGTACTCTTTCATTGTCTCTTCCTGATGTTAAGTATAAGTTTCCTTTTTGTTCCCATTTTCTTTAACACTTCGTACTCTTTTTCATTTGCTCACATAATCGGTTCAAAGGTATCCTTAGTATCCTTCTGAAGAACTATATGTCTGCTGCTTCTAGTCTCTTCCTCGTCGATGAGAAGACTGTCCAGTTCTCACTGGCATACAGGAGGACAGATATCCTTAATAGTTCAGTACTCTTTCATTGTCTCTTCCTGATGTTAAGTATAAGTTTCCTTTTTGTTCCCATTTTCTTTAACACTTCGTTGTTGCTCACATAATCGGTTCAAGGTATCCTTAGTATCCTTCTGAAGAACTATATGTCTGCTGCTTCTAGTCTCTTCCTCGTCGATGAGAAGACTGTCCAGTTCTCACTGGCATACAGGAGGACAGATATCCTTAATAGTTCAGTACTCTTTTCATTGTCTCTTCCTGATGTTAAGTATAAGTTTCCTTTTTGTTCCCTTTTTGTTTTTTCTTTAACACTTCGTTGTTGCTCACATAATCGGTTCAAAGGTATCCTTAGTATCCTTCTGAAGAACTATATGTCTGTTGCTTCTAGTCTCTTCCTCGTCGATGAGAACTGTCCAGTTCTCACTGGCATACAGGAGGACAGATATCCTTAATAGTTCAGTACTCTTTTCATTGTCTCTTCCTGATGTTAAGTATAAGTTTCCTTTTGTTCCCATTTTCTTTAACACTTCGTTGTTGCTCACATAATCGGTTCAAGGTATCCTTAGTATCCTTCTGAAGAACTATATGTCTGCTGCTTCTAGTCTCTTCCTCGTCGATGAGAAGACTGTCCAGTTCTCACTGGCATACAGGAGGACAGATATCTTAATAGTTCAGTACTCTTTTCATTGTCTCTTCCTGATGTTAAGTATAAGTTTCCTTTTTGTTCCCATTTTCTTTAACACTTCGTTGTTGCTCACATAATCGGTTCAAGGTATCCTTAGTATCCTTCTGAAGAACTATATGTCTGCTGCTTCTAGTCTCTTCCTCGTCGATGAGAAGACTGTCCAGTTCTCACTGGCATACAGGAGGACAGATATCACTTAATAGTTCAGTACTCTTTTCATTGTCTCTTCCTGATGTTAAGTATAAGTTTCCTTTTTGTTCCCATTTTCTTTAACACTTCGTTGTTGCTCACATAATCGGTTCAAGGTATCCTTAGTATCCTTCTGAAGAACTATATGTCTGCTGCTTCTAGTCTCTTCCTCGTCGATGAGAAGACTGTCCAGTTCTCACTGGCATACAGGAGGAGGACAGATATCACTTCGTTGTTGCTTAATAGTTCAGTACTCCTTTTCATTGTCTCTTCTAGTCTCTTTCGTCGATGAGAAGACTGTCCAGTTCTCACTGGCATACAGGAGGACAGATATAAGTTTCCTTTTTGTCTCTTCCTGATTTTCTTTTCCTTTTCGTCCCATTTTTTGCTCACATAATAGTTTTGCTCTTCCTAATCGGTTCAAGGTATCCTTAGTATCCTTCTGAAAAGAACTATATGTCTGCTGCTTCTAGTCTCTTCCTCGTCGATGAGAAGACTGTCCAGTTCTCACTGGCATACAGGAGGACAGATATCCTTAATAGTTCAGTACTCTTTTCATTGTCTCTTCCTGATGTTAAGTATAAGTTTCCTTTTTTGTTCCCATTTTCTTTAACACTTCGTTGTTGCTCACATAATCGGTTCAAAGGTATCCTTAGTATCCTTCTGAAGAACTATATGTCTGCTGCTTCTAGTCTCTTCCTCGTCGATGAGAAGACTGTCCAGTTCTCACTGGCATACAGGAGGACAGATATCACTTAATAGTTCAGTACTCTTTTCATTGTCTCTTCCTGATGTTAAGTATAAGTTTCTTTTTTGTTCCCATTTTCTTTAACACTTCGTTGTTGCTCACATAATCGGTTCAAGGTATCCTTAGTATCCTTCTGAAGAACTATATGTCTGCTGCTTCTAGTCTCTTCCTCGTCGATGAGAAGACTGTCCAGTTCTCACTGGCATACAGGAGGACAGATATCCTTAATAGTTCAGTACTCTTTTCATTGTCTCTTCCTGATGTTAAGTATAAGTTTCCTTTTTTTTCCCATTTTCTTTAACACTTCGTTGTTGCTCACATAATCGGTTCAAGGTATCCTTAGTATCCTTCTGAAGAACTATATGTCTGCTGCTTCTAGTCTCTTCCTCGTCGATGAGAAGACTGTCCAGTTCTCACTGGCATACAGGAGGACAGATATCTTAATAGTTCAGTACTCTTTTCATTGTCTCTTCCTGATGTTAAGTATAAGTTTCCTTTTTTTTGTTCATTTTTCTTTTAACACTTCGTTGTTGCTCACATAATCGGTTCAAGGTATCCTTAGTATCCTTCTGAAGAACTATATGTCTGTTGCTTCTAGTCTCTTCCTCGTCGATGAGAAGACTGTCCAGTTCTCACTGGCATACAGGAGGACAGATATCCTTAATAGTTCAGTACTCTTTTCATTGTCTCTTCCTGATGTTAAGTATAAGTTTCCCTTTTTGTTTCCCATTTTCTTTAACACTTCGTTGTTGCTCACATAATCGGTTCAAGGTATCCTTAGTATCCTTCTGAAGAACTATATGTCTGCTGCTTCTAGTCTCTTCCTCGTCGATGAGAAGACTGTCCAGTTCTCACTGGCATACAGGAGGACAGATATCCTTAATAGTTCAGTACTCTTTTCATTGTCTCTTCCTGATGTTAAGTATAAGTTTCCTTTTTGTTTCCCATTTTCTTTAACACTTCGTTGTTGCTCACATAATCGGTTCAAGGTATCCTTAGTATCCTTCTGAAGAACTATATGTCTGCTGCTTCTAGTCTCTTCCTCGTCGATGAGAAGACTGTCCAGTTCTCACTGGCATACAGGAGGACAGATATCCTTAATAGTTCAGTACTCTTTTCATTGTCTCTTCCTGATGTTAAGTATAAGTTTCCTTTTTGTTCCCATTTTCTTTAACACTTCGTTGTTGCTCACATAATCGGTTCAAAGGTATCCTTAGTATCCTTCTGAAGAACTATATGTCTGCTGCTTCTAGTCTCTTCCTCGTCGATGAGAAGACTGTCCAGTTCTCACTGGCATACAGGAGGACAGATATCACTTAATAGTTCAGTACTCTTTTCATTGTCTCTTCCTGATGTTAAGTATAAGTTTCCTTTTTGTTCCCATTTTCTTTAACACTTCGTTGTTGCTCACATAATCGGTTCAAGGTATCCTTAGTATCCTTCTGAAGAACTATATGTCTGTTGCTTCTAGTCTCTTCCTCGTCGATGAGAAGACTGTCCAGTTCTCACTGGCATACAGGAGGACAGATATCACTTAATAGTTCAGTACTCTTTTCATTGTCTCTTCCTGATGTTAAGTATAAGTTTCCTTTTGTTTCCCATTTTTTTTAACACTTCGTTGTTGCTCACATAATCGGTTCAAAGGTATCCTTAGTATCCTTCTGAAGAACTATATGTCTGTTGCTTCTAGTCTCTTCCTCGTCGATGAGAAGACTGTCCAGTTCTCACTGGCATACAGGAGGACAGATATCCTTAATAGTTCAGTACTCTTTTTCATTGTCTCTTCCTGATGTTAAGTATAAGTTTCCTTTTTTTTTCCCATTTTCTTTAACACTTCGTTGTTGCTCACATAATCGGTTCAAGGTATCCTTAGTATCCTTCTGAAGAACTATATGTCTGTTGCTTCTAGTCTCTTCCTCGTCGATGAGAAGACTGTCCAGTTCTCACTGGCATACAGGAGGACAGATATCACTTAATAGTTCAGTACTCTTTTCATTGTCTCTTCCTGATGTTAAGTATAAGTTTCCTTTTTGTTTCCCATTTTCTTTAACACTTCGTTGTTGCTCACATAATCGGTTCAAAGGTATCCTTAGTATCCTTCTGAAGAACTATATGTCACTGCTGCTTCTAGTCTCTTCCTCGTCGATAAGAGAAGACTGTCCAGTTCTCACTGGCATACAGGAGGACAGATATCCTTAATAGTTCAGTACTCTTTTCATTGTCTCTTCCTGATGTTAAGTATAAGTTTCCTTTTTGTTCCCATTTTCTTTAACACTTCGTTGTTGCTCATAATCGGTTCAAGGTATCCTTAGTATCCTTCTGAAGAACTATATGTCTGTTGCTTCTAGTCTCTTCCTCGTCGATGAGAAGACTGTCCAGTTCTCACTGGCATACAGGAGGACAGATATCCTTAATAGTTCAGTACTCTTTTCATTGTCTCTTCCTGATGTTAAGTATAAGTTTCCTTTTGTTCCCATTTTTTCTTTAACACTTCGTTGTTGCTCACATAATCGGTTCAAGGATATCCTTCAGTATCCTTCTGAAGAACTATATGTCTGTTGTATCCTTCTAGTCTCTTCTAGTCTCGTCGATGAGAAGACTGTCCAGTTCTCACTGGCATACAGGAGGACAAATATCACTTAATAGTTCAGTACTCTTTTCATTGTCTCTTCCTGATGTTAAGTATAAGTTTCCTTTTTGTTCCCATTTTCTTTAACACTTCGTTGTTGCTCACATAATCGGTTCAAGGTATCCTTAGTATCCTTCTGAAGAACTATATGTCTGCTGCTTCTAGTCTCTTCCTCGTCGATGAGAAGACTGTCCAGTTCTCACTGGCATACAGGAGGACAGATATCCTTAATAGTTCAGTACTCTTTTCATTGTCTCTTCCTGATGTTAAGTATAAGTTTCCTTTTTGTTCCCATTTTCTTTAACACTTCGTTGTTGCTCATAATCGGTTCAAGGTATCCTTAGTATCCTTCTGAAGAACTATATGTCTGCTGCTTCTAGTCTCTTCCTCGTCGATGAGAAGACTGTCCAGTTCTCACTGGCATACAGGAGGACAGATATCACTTAATAGTTCAGTACTCTTTTCATTGTCTCTTCCTGATGTTAAGTATAAGTTTCCTTTTGTTCCCATTTTCTTTAACACTTCGTTGTTGCTCACATAATCGGTTCAAGGTATCCTTAGTATCCTTCTGAAGAACTATATGTCTGCTGCTTCTAGTCTCTTCCTCGTCGATGAGAAGACTGTCCAGTTCTCACTGGCATACAGGAGGACAGATATCCTTAATAGTTCAGTACTCTTTTCATTGTCTCTTCCTGATGTTAAGTATAAGTTTCCTTTTTTGTTCCCATTTTCTTTAACACTTCGTTGTTGCTCACAGTTAATCGGTTTAAGGTATCCTTAGTATCCTTCTGAAGAACTATATGTCTGCTGCTTCTAGTCTCTTCCTCGTCGATGAGAGAAGACTGTCCAGTTCTCACTGGCATACAGGAGGACAGATATCACTTAATAGTTCAGTACTCTTTTCATTGTCTCTTCCTGATGTTAAGTATAAGTTTCCTTTTTGTTCCCATTTTCTTAAACACTTCGTTGTTGCTCACATAATCGGTTCAAGGTATCCTTAGTATCCTTCTGAAGAACTATATGTCTGCTGCTTCTAGTCTCTTCCTCGTCGATGAGAAGACTGTCCAGTTCTCACTGGCATACAGGAGGACAGATATCCTTAATAGTTCAGTACTCTTTTTCATTGTCTCTTCCTGATGTTAAGTATAAGTTTCCTTTTTGTTCCCATTTTCTTTAACACTTCGTTGTTGCTCACATAATCGGTTCAAGAAGAACTATATCCTTAGTCTCTTCCTCGTCGTATCCTTCTGAAGATAACTATATGTACTCTTTTCTGTCTCTTCCTGATGTTGCTTCTAGTCTCTTCCTCTTTTCATTGTTTCTAGCGAAGTTTTTCAATTTCAACGCCTCCGAATTTCAGTATCACATTCTCCTTTTGCTGTTAAAACACTTCCCAGATATTTATATTTCTGCAATTGATTTTGTTATCCCCGATTTACAATTCGCACTTTGGTCTGACCCTTTTGCTAACAACCATGCGTTCTGTATTCACGAAGTTGATGTCTAATCCTTTCTTCTCTCTTTCATTCACTACATTCTGTAGGAGGATTTGTAGTTTTCTTTCAGTGTCTCCTATCAACACTTCATATCTTATACATTTTGTCTTTTTACTATTTCTCCTAAACCATGTGGCCGCCAATAATAAATATACATCCCTACAAATTTGCTGCTGGTATCACGGGAAATGCAGAGATTATTGCAAGTTCTACGACAAATACTGGTCACGGTTATAAATCTTTAATCCAAAAGTTTCTTCACATTCTGAAAAAGTGACTATCAGCTATCTTACTAAAAGAGATTTTAAAGATGCCAAATTAAAGGAATAACGCCCAGTCTCTTCAGGTATTAATCCCGTAAAGTAGAACTGGTTTGGTTTGGTTTGTTTTACGACATATCAACCTCAATGGGTTAGTTAAGTCAGACAAAATATTATTACTGGTAACTTTTAAAAAATTTATTGCTGGTAATAATTTTTTATTCAAAAATCAATTTCTGGTAATATTTTTTTTTCTTCAAAAATTATTTGCTGGCATTTTTTTTTCAAAAATGTATTGCTAGTAATATTTTTTTTCAAAAATGTATTGTTGGAAATACTTTTTTATGTACAGCTGGTAATAATGTATTAATAATAGGAATAATTTTTTCTTCAAAATTTTATTGCTGGTAAGAATCATTTTACAAAGCATTTCTTGTATTAAATTCCATTTTTACTCTTTTGTTTTGATCCCAGTTTAAGGGTTAACTATTTGCTCAGAGCTGGGGCCCTAAACGAGTGATATCAGGTCAGGGTGGACTTGGGAACGCCAACAATTAAGAGGTGGTTCCAGGCTCCTCAAAACCTGATCAGAGGCCTTGCTGTCGGATGTAGTTTATCTTCATACCCAGGAATGGTAGAACTGGTAGCCGCTCTTGAAAATGACCTCCAATTAGTTGTTAACTGGGCTAAGAAAGGCTTGGGCTGCGTGCCAACTGATTGAAGACCAATGTAATGCATATGGGGGACAACCTCGATTCATCAACAATCATCATTGGGAGCGAACTCGTCGAGTTTGTCACGTTTTTCGTATAGTGAGCTCAGAATTTTACAACATAAGCGAACTGCTCACGACGTCAGCTGGCTACAGGGGTCATGAGAGACCTTTCTTGATCTCTATTGCAGCATCGCAACATCTAGTGACTTACCAAGCTACTACTTTACAACGTCACCGACCCCTTTTTGCTAGTGCCCGAGGCAACGCGCGGCCTCTCAGAAAGACCCCCACCTTCCTCATTCATGACTTTAAATCCCGAGCCTTCAAGACCATCGAGGGGTGTACTGGTCTGATCTTGTGTCCAATGAAGAGCTTTGCCGTAAGACTGGCCAGTCCAACACCCACCGCACACCATCGCTCAATGCCGTGTTCACTGACCCAGTCATGATGGCTGCCCGCATCATGTACCAGTCCGACCCAACATATGCAGAGTGGAGATAACATATGCAGACCACGTAGCCGCTAGAAGGATGCTGGAGTTTGTTCTGAGGAAATGCCAAGACGGAGAGACAAGCTGGAGGGACAAGGTGGCTCTCGTGTGCTCAATGTCTTCATGGCATGAGATTTAGCAAGTTGCGGCTGCAGTATGAGATCGCGTCCTAATTTGAAAGACTCTATAACGAAACTGTTATCCTTTAAATATCATAGAGAATCATTTTTGCCTTCTATTAGCATGGCTGATGCTAACCTCCAAGAAAGTAAATCATTGCAGAATTATCTCAATTGGAATCTACCAGTAAGATGAATCGGGCGTGCTAGTGATAATGACAATGTGTGGTTGAAATGGCCACCACGTTCACCTGACTGGACACCTTGTGATTTTTTCTATGGGACTACGTGAAAGGACAGGCCTATAACCTCTCGTACTACAAGTACTTAAGCAGAGAATCACTGAGATGCTGGCTTATGTTACGCAAAACATGCTACAGCGTGTTTGGTAGGAGCTGGACTACCGACTTGACGTGTGTCGTGTCACAGGTGGTGCGCATATTGAACATTTGTGAAGCTTTGTGAAATCGGTTATAAAAAACTACATCCCTTTGGATATCTTGTTCGAATTTTGAAAAATAAATCTGTTATTGTTTAACAGGAAGCCTGTTTAACTTCGCTTGCTTGGATATGTAGTTACTCAGATATTCAAATTTTAAATGATGTCAATTCTTGGGTGGGGGCATATTGTAGAACCATACGTTCTACCTTAGAATTGATGGTTATGCTTTTTTACTTTCTTTTCGACATTGTGTGAGAGTTTCCTTTCTGTATCTGATATCAAAACTGGGTCATCTGCATATCTTACACAGATTAAGATAATGTTTGTTAATAACAAACCCAAGTAGGACTTCTAGTTCTCTTGGGATCATCTCGCTATAAAAAAAGACTCTTACCTGTGTTACGACCATTACTAATTTTGCGTACTTAATTCATTTTCTATCCGTATATAGGCAATTTGCTTCCAGTCTATTTTCTAGATTATTCAAACATCTTTAGTAAATAAATCTGTTAGAGAAGGCGGTTCACTGTAGACGTTTTTCTCGTCGGAATCTCTCTTAAATATTCATAATTCACAATTCGTCCATGCATTGAATAATGCTGCCACGTCACGTCTGGTTCATCTGCAATATATTTAGAGATTCTGGATAAAACATAAATAACAATCAGCAATATTAACGCTCCTGATCTGGCATCTCGGCTTTAGTCACTTCCCCGCTGCTGTAAAATAGATTTACCTTGCCTTTTCTAGAAATATTTTCATAATAATTGTTCCGATGAATTTTTATCAAATATTTTCATGGAATTGTTCTTTGGTATTTCGACTTTACAAATTTAAGCGCGGTACTACATTGGCAGTTAGGTCTCATCATTTTACAGCTGGAATTCCTAGATGCAACCATAAGTTCTGTGTTAACAATTTCTTCTCTTGCACTTATCTCTTATGGAACTTACTTCCAGCGTCTTGTTTTCCAGCTAACTTTATTTAAAACAAATCTCAATCATTATCTTCTGTCTTCCTGAATCCTGTTCTTTTATTCTTCTCTTTCCTTAATAACGTTTTTCTTTTTCTCATATTCTTTCCCAGTCAGTAACCCTTGCGTCGTAGTGGCTTTATTGCCTTGCTTGTGGTGAAATGATTAGAAAAAATTAAGAATAAAAATATTTCCCAGCTACAACAGTAAATGTAAAAAAAAAAAAAAAGTAAAAAAGAAGAGAGCACCAGGTTTTTTGAAAAATATCCAATAAAGTTTATATGGTTAAATTTTCCCTTTTGTCACCGATGTCTCTTGCTTCACAGACGGTAGAACAGTTATCAGGACGATAGGCTACCCTAAGGAAAAAGAGATAAATTTTCGATTGTCACCGAAGGATCGTTATTTAATTTTGACCAACGTTATTTGTATTGAAATGATAGCCTGAGTCGTAGCGATAAAAAAGCAACTGAAATTAAGAATCATTCATTAAAAATTAATCAAGGTGAATTGTGCGATCGTAAAATTTAGCAATGAAGATAAACAAAACCATTTCTGTTGTTCAGGACGATCTGGATCGTGACAACGTGTTTTCAGACAATGGATTGGACAATTAAATTCTCCCTTTCAAGTCTCCCTCTCTCTCTCTCTCTCTTTCTTTCTTTCTCTCTCTCTCTCTCTCTTAAAGAAAAAAAACATTGGTGGTATCAACGGACAACTTCTAAAACCTAAAACTGTTATTCAGATAAGATCTCGAGTACAACCGACAATACAGAAAAAAGAGAAAAGAGGCCTAAAAGTGCTTACATATTCAGTAAAGTGCTCGAAGTTTAGACCCAGCAAAAAACGTTAACCAACGTTAAATCCTTTGAATGAATGGCTCTAGTCGTAACCCGAATTTCATTTTGAAACAAGGGAGAGCGTTTTTTATATAACACGTGAATATATATATATATATATATATATATATATATATATATATGTGTGTGTGTGTGTGTGTGTGTGTGTGTGTAAATTGCAGATAAAGTTTATCTGTAAAGGGACAATATAAATAAAAAACAAAAGGAAAACTTATCGTATCCGTCGCGTTTTTCCTCAAATGAACTTAAGGCAAATATCTTGAAACATTTGTCTTAATATTTGCAACAGAAACAAACAATTTCACTATCTTTCCCAAGCAATCATGCTAATTTTCAGATAATAAACAAAGGAATCTGTGGCGAGCAATGATTGTTTACGTTCCAAATAGGAATTGCATTATATATATATATATATATATATATATATATATATATATATATATATATATATATATATATATATATATATGGGCTACAGTGATTAAACTGCCTTAACGTTTTAGCGATTGTGAGGGTACCGGGTTGGCTGTTTGATAGGTCGTTAGGCGCTCAGATCAACAGTCACATAATATCGGGGTATTTGTAGTGCCCCGTCGCGGATGAGTAGGTGTTTCTCTCATGTATTTCCGGTGGGTAACTCTGAAGCTACATTATTCTCTGTTCTCAGCCCAGCTCTAGCTGGTTTTTATTACAGTTGACGACAGTGACAATTACGAAGGTCTTTTCTTTATCACCTTAAAATGTATCTCATGGAAAACACAACAAACAAAATACAATTAAATTAGTAAAAAAAAAAAAAAAAAAAAAAATCACCTAACACCTTTCTTTCACTAATATTCGAGTTCTCCCTTCCAACTTATGCAGCGTAGAATCTTGTCGCTTGGAACGGTCGCCAGATACCTTTGCCCTTTGTGGAACCAATCTTAATTCATCCATTGCTACAAGTGAATTCTTGGTTCCAGGCTATCTTCCCCTTTACCAAAAAGATTCCAGCTTTCACATGCATGGCCTTGGTGTTTACATCCGGAATAATTTTCCGATGGCCATTGAATTGTCTCTCAAGGCCATATACTATTCTTTCATCTGCTTCCGTATTTCATTACTAAACTCTATTAGTTATCTCTTTTTCCTTTATCGCTCCTCCTCTTCCCAGGACTGCAGTATATTAGACATAATTGCTGACAGTATAGAAAAGGCTCTTTCGTTCCACCCATCTGCGAACATCTTTGTCTTTGGTGACTTTAATGCTCACCACAACACGTGTCTGAAACATTCTAAAGGTACTGATGTTGCCGGTATACAGACATTATTTTTCCATTGCCCAATCCCTTACACAAATCGTGGATTTTCCTATTCGTTTCTCTAGCAAAACCGAGCAACATTCTTCTCTACATGATTTATTTCTTACCGCCTCTCTTCGCTTTTACCGAGCTTCGTAACACTACCCTCTTGGTAATTCTGACCATTCTATGATAGCTATTGATATTTAGTCCCAATTCCCTATTAAACAAGAAACTCCTATCCACAAGACCTCTTTCCGTTAACAGCATGCTGAGTGGAACTCACTTCGTGATTTTCTCAGAGACGCCCCTTGAACTGACATCTTTAAATTCCCAATGGAAAATTGCGCTACTGAGGTTTCTTTTTGGGTTTAAGCCGGCATGGACTGGAAAATTTCATCTCTTCTCTTAAAAACCAATTGAAACCTCAATCCTCTCTATGATTCACACCAGCATGCTCGGACGGTCTAGCACACAGGAACCACTATTTTCGGCAATAGAAGCGGGGCGGCTCTCATCACAACAGGCGCCTATTCGTTGCTGCTCGCAATAGATATAAGGGAGTCCTCGAAGGAGCAAAGTCCTCGTTTGCCGAAAGAATGAGGCACCGTATAGCCTCTAACAACTTTGGCCCTCGTGATTACAGGCGGATCTGTAATAGGGTATTGAATGAAAGTAAGGTCTCTATTCCCCCTCTTCAATCAATATGGGATGTTCTCATCCTCTGCTGATAAAGCTGAATGCTTTGCCCGTAAATTGTCCTCAAACTCTACTTATGACTCATCTGAAATATTCCTGCTTAACCGCCCTCCTAAAACTGAGTCTCTGTTGAGTGATATGCATATAATCCCTTCCATGTTTTCTGTTATCATCTCTAAGCAAGATCCCCACAAAGAATGTGAACCCAATGGTATCTCTGTAATAGTCATTAAGACGTTTGCTCCCGAACTGGCTCCTGTTCTCTCTAAACTCTTTAATAAATGTCACGCTGCCTCCTGCTTTCCTGCCTGCTGGAAGTCATCATCTGTTGTTCCAGTTTTGGTGAGCCGTCCGATCCTTCCAACTCTCAGCCTATGAGCCTTCTACTTCTTTTTGGGAAACTCCTAGAGACCCTAATCAATTCTGAATTGGTTCATCATCTCTTATCGCAGTGCCTTTTCTCAGACAAGAAATACGGCTTTCGTTTCCCCAGGTTTCTGCTGATGTACTAATGATAGCTGAGTTAAACATGCTCTAGATAATAAACGGGGAAGCCCAGGCTGTTGCATTGGATATCTCGAAAGCCTTTGACAGGGACTGACATTAACGTCTTCTCCACAAGCTGAAAGGTTACGGTGTCTCCGGATACATTTTTGAACTGATCCAGTCTTTCCTATCAAATCATGAAATGAAAGTTAACATGAATGGCCACTCGTCTAGATCCTTTCGAACTACAATTTTTCGTAGAAAATTTTTCTATCCAAAATGTATCTTACATATATATAACTCTACCATCCGTCCATGCTTAGACATACATGGTCTGATACCCCTGCTATTTACATTTAGCTCCTTGATAAGGTCAAAAGAAGAATCAGCAATATAATTGGTCCTGATCTGACTGCTCAACTCCAGTCCCTTTCCTAACGCCATAAGGTTCTTTCAAAAATAAATGCAATTGCAGGAAAATATGATCTGTCCTTTAATCAGTCAATGCATGGCCGATAATATTGTATACTGAGCGAGTGTACTTTCCGATAAAGATGTTAAATTTTATTTTTGTTTCGCGGAAAATCCTTGGGAAATTTTGTGTTTAACATCATCGAATGGTCTTAAGTAACTTAAAATACAAAAACAGCACTGCTCTCTCCAAATATTTCTGACAATTAAAGAATGGTGGCATCTCACCATCAATCAACTGGGAAATTAAATCTAGAGCTAAAGCTTATAATGGTAAAGGAAATAAATGTAAATAAATAACTTACGTCTTGTTGAAAAATTGATTATTTTAAAACAATAAAATAACCATAACTTATTAATCAACGGAAATGATTTGATGGTTACGTGTCAGTATAAATATATATATCTGCTCAAATACGTTGATCCAGATTAATTTTTTTAAACTTTTTAAATTTTTAATATAAATTACCATATATTTAAATATAAATTAAAAATAAATAATCTCTTTTTAATTAATTTTAAAAAAATGAATAATGTTAATTTTTTTTCTTTTCTTTTCATTTTTTTTGCATATATACAATTTCCATTTATTTTAATTGCCAACTGTAATTTTAAAAATTTAAAATGAAAAAAAAAAAAAACTATCCCAGCATAATATGTAACTACACCAACATTGTGATAACTGATTATAGTTCAAATTACGTAACAGTCATTCCATACTCAGCAACTGAATATTGTGTCGCGTCTGGTTAGCAAGGTCGAATTACTGCTATTAATTACTTGCTAACCAGACGCAACCTCTGTAGCTAAACTGTTATAGCCCGTCAGGCTATATGACGGTTCCCTGGAGTATACAGGTTCGATTCCTGTCGGAGGACGCATATTTTCTATGAGTCTTATTCAGGCCGGTAAATGTTGTCAATACTATTTATTATAAACCGAGAATTTGCTTAAATATTTGTGGCTATATAAATAACGTATAACAATAGAATATTTGTCCAATTCATAATATGTGTGTGTGTTGTTGGTTTTAGTGCACGACCACATCACGTAGAAACACTAGTTTCCGTACGATCACCTGTGTTTAACAATGTCATGCCTGGTCAGTCCGTATATATATATATATATATATATATATATATATATATATATATGGATAGACACTAGTTACATCATTCGGACTATAGTTCTCATCTTTGTTGCTATATTTATCACAACTTTTCGCTTCTTCAGGTGGTTGGTATGTCGAACTGAATCCTTTATTTCGCTCGCTGGGGTAGACTGTTCTAGTTCCACATGCCATGTCTAATGGATGTCAGTTATCAGTTATCTCCTGTTAATTCACCTCTCCAATTTCTCCACTGCCTTAACCAGGTATTGAACTCACAACTGTTTGCGTCCTGTCACTGGGTGTAACCAACGCCTTTATCCACTGTGCCATGTGTCATCTGTGTATGAAATTCTGGGTCCAGTTCGACATTCCAACCACCCGAAGAAGACCGGAGCGTACAACGGCCTTTAAGTTATAATAAATATGGCAACAAAGAAGAAATTAGTCCGAATAATGTAAATAGTGTACATAATACCTCATCTCAGAAATATAGACTGATGACTGGATAGGTTTATATATTTATTGAACCTATTTGGTAGTAGAATATATCCTTGGTCTGGTCTGCAATTTTTTTTACAATAGTTTGTCTGTGTATAATTTGGACTTTGTTCATATTTAGGGTGATGTAGTACAGTTCTTGCTTATATTCGGTTAGTTCAAGGTGCCTTTCAGTGTCTTGTTATGTTTTTGGATTTCATTATTTAAATTTTGGATGTCATTTTTAGCTGCTTTTCTAAATGTTCTAATGTCACATTCCTTGTTGGCTGCCGGGTCATGTAATTTGACAGTTGTGTATTTAGGAAGCAATTCCTCTTTTATACATGTTTCGTTAAACACTGACAATGTACTGCTTTTTATTTATTTTTTGTGTTCGTACACACACGCATATATATATATATATATATATATATATATATATATATATATATATATGCTCAGAAATTCCCATTCAACGCTAGACTCATCTGGTTTACCCACACCGCATTTTCCCCCTAGAACTGAAGCTCTACTGAGTGAGATGCACATAACCCTAACGATGGTATCTGACATCATCTCTAAATTAGACTCACATAATGCTAGTGGTGGGGACGGTATACCGGCCTTTGACCTGAAGAAATTTGCTTCTAAACTGGCTCCTGTCCTCTCCAAACTATACAACTACTGCCTCATCGAGTCTTGTTTTCTCACCTGATGGAAGTCCTCATTTGTTGTGCCTGTCTTTAAGAACTTTGGAGACCCTTCTGACCCATCTAACTATCGTCCTATCAGTCTCTTAACACTCTTCGGTAAAATCTTCGAGGCTTTAATCAATGCCGAAATGGTTAAGCACTTTACTTCCGATAATTTGCTCTCCGATAAGCAATGTGGTTTGCCCGATCTACAGCTGATGTGCTCACGGCCATAGCTGAATTTGCATACCAAGCGTTTCACAATAACGGAGAAGCTCGAGACGTGGCCGTAGATATTTCTAAAGCATTTGATAGGGTCTGGCATGTCGGCCTTCTTCGCAAGCTTCAGTGATACGGCATTAAAGGACGATTATTTGACTTAATACAATCATTCCTGTCAAACCGTGAAATGAAGATCGTCCTAAACGGGTTATACTCCAGCTTCTTTATCACGAACGTCGGTGTTTCACAAGGCTATATCTTAGGTTCTACGCTGTTCCTGATCTTCATTATCGACCTTCCCGATGTCATCAGTTCCCAAGTAGACATCTATACCGACAAAACTACTATTTACTCTTCCCTCAATTGTAAATCTGGTATCATTGACGAAACTAACCTGGCCGCCGTTTTCGAAAAAGGACATCCGATCTCTGGTTGACTGGGGCAGGAAATGGCTTGTAGACTTTAATGCCTCCAAAACGAAAATGTTCTAATTTACCCACCACAAAGAACCCTTCCTGCCCCTCATCTGAATGACTGGCGCCCAACTGCGCGCCTTCTTGGTCTCATGTTGTCCGCTGATATGAGGTGGAACAAATATATAGACTCAATAGCTTCATCTACCACAAGGAAAGTTGATTCACTGTGTCGTGCCAGAAAGTTTTTCTCGTCTAACTCCATTCTTCAAATCTATAAATCAACCATCCGTACTTGATTGAAATATTGCTGTCATATATGGTCTGGTACCTCTGACTGTAAGTCTCAAGGTCCTTGACAAAATCCAGAAACAGATATGTAAAGTGATAGGTCCTGATCTGGCATCTAGTCTACAGCCGCTTTTTCAAAGACTTGCCATGGCTTCCCTCTGTCCGTTCTATAAGTATTTTCACGGCAACTCTCCCGACGAGTTGCTTTCCATAGTTCGCAGACTGCATGAAGTTAAGCGAGCTACTAGGTTGGCATCTCGGTTCCACACTTTCGCTGTCAAAACGGTTAAATGTAACAGTCTCTTTTACTCAAACAGCTTTTCCCCTCGCACTTCCCGTCTGTGAAATTCTCTTCCTCTTACTTCCTTCCCTGATAACTATAATCTTCAAATATTCAAGTGTAATGTCAATTGACATCTTCTGATACATCTTGTTCTCTGTTCTCTTTATCCCCTCTCTAAACATGCCTCTTTATTCTTGTTCTCTACCCTCTGTAACCCTTGACATGATAGCGACATTACCACCCCACCTTGCCTGCGGTGAAATGCTTATATATATATATATATATATATATATATATATATATATATATATATATTTATTGATGTAATGAATATGCACACCTGGGTTTCCCCCCTCACAGTAATATGATTGGCTGGTGTCAGCCATAAATACAGACTGCTGTGTAGGTACATGGCTACGCCTATTGGCTATGCCTATAGTCTTCGCCTATTGCCTACGCCTATTGCCTACCACTACGACGAGGACCAGTCCATTACGGTTACCTACTAGATTGTCCTACTCGGTTACAATAGACCAAAACTACTTTGCTACTTCGAACAAATATATCCCTTTCCGGGATATATATATATATATATATATATATATATATATATATATATATATATATATGGATAAATTGTAGTCTAAATTACGCAAAAATGAAATCTCATTTTAAGCAGATATATTTAACAAAATTACATAAAAATATCTTCAAATACCGAAGAATAAATCTATTTAATAATTGGCTTCAAGGACGGCATCCAGACGACTTCGGAATCTCCTGCAACTCTTCTTGTTTAAGTTGGTGAATGCTGCCTTAATCTTTGCCTTAAGATCATCTTTGTTGTTACAAGGAGTTTTGTTGGTCTTTCGCTCAACTGCGCTTCACACATAAAGGTGGGTTGCATTTTGGGGAGTTAAGTGGCCAGATGTAAGAGGAGACGTAGTCGCAGAAATTGTCTGACACCCATGACTAGGTTCTCTTGCTTGTATGGCATAGTGCAGAGTACTGTTGCCAGATATAGGGTCTCACAACAGCAACCCTCTTGATCCAAGACCGTACTACTTCCTCAAGGGCCTTGATGTAGGCCTCCGTGTTGAGTCTGAGGCCTTGTGGGAAGATGAAAGGCGGCATAACGCCACAGTCACTAGTGACCACACCAAATACATTCATAATCACTATTAGACTCATCCAACTCTGCACTGTCCTCAGATTGAAACCCAAACACTCTGAAATGTTTGTATTGGAACTTCCGGTGTGAATGTCAAGCAATACAGCATGCCGTTTACAATTTTCTGGCGGTTTTAATTAGCGTCATGGTGCTCTTTTTCTCACACATGTTATCCAACTGACCCCACTATAATGTGCAGTCGACACAATCAAAAACTAACAAGGCGCATGCGCGAAATTAAAAATGTAAAATTCCGACAATTTACCCATCATACTCTGTATATATTAGATCTATTTTCTTTTACTTTTCGCTTTTTGTTTTGTTGCTATGACTTTAACTAAGTTGTGGAGCGCGCTATTTATCCCTAATACTATAACAAAAACAAGCAAAGAGGTAACAACGCTTTTGTTCGCCTTTTCACCCGTAAATTACAACACCGGAAAGAGGACAGATAACAATCTGCTTAAACTTCGTGTGTCTGTTCTTCCTTCTTTATCCCTTTTAAAGCTAAGATTACTTAACACTTTCGCGGGTCCTGGGTTCACCTATATGTCCCGACGTTTCTGGGTCTTCTGGGTTATATATGTCCCACAGAACTCTTTTAGAAATCTTTTGCAAATATTAGATATCACTGCCTTTTACCATTTCAAAAGAAAGACATTATCATAGTATGAAACCCACACAAATTAATTCATATTACGTGATTGACCAAAAAAAGCTTCATGACGTGGAGATCATGGCTCTCCACAGCTTCCAATCCCTTGTAGCTCTTTTTAATTTTTGTCTTTTTCCATCTTTCTCACCTGCACCGCCATCCATATGCACAAGTAGGGTGGGCCATTTTTCTTCGATATTCCCTGTGAGTACCAAATTTGCTAAGCCCTTACCCGTTCTGCGTTCAATAAATTTCAGCGTTCTTTCTGGTTTTGTGTAAAAGTGTCGTTTTTGTCTCCGTTTTCCTGAAGTGTTCTTCGTTGCTAACTCGTCCCATCCATTGTATTCTCAGCATCCTCCTGTAGAACCACGTTTATGGTGACTACAGTCTTCACTACGTCCAGCATTCACTGTCATATAGGAACGTTGATATTATATTAGGATGGTGCAAAATTATCCAACGTTTTAAACAATATTTATTATGAAAAAAGAAACAATTCCACAATAACATTTTTAAATGATTATTCCGGAGCGTATGATTGTCAACACGCATTTTTATAACCTGGAAATAAAATAATATTTTTATTAAAAAAAGTAAAGAAAACAGCAATTTTTATTAACAAATAACTTGCCTATAAAAACGCCTGATAATTATGCACCAACCCAATATATTTCACTCTTTCTTTGGAAGACCGATATTATATTATGCCCCCTTTCTTTGTTCCTAACGAAATTTTACTGTTTCTTAGTATTTTACTTAGCTTTTGAAAGGCATCTTTTCCTATTCCAATGCACCATTGGATTTCGATGTCACATCTTCCATCGTATGTTAAAAAAGTTCCCAGATATTTAAACTTCTGTACTTGATTAATGATGACAGTTCCAACTCGTATTACGCATCTTAGACATATTTCTTTTCTTGACAACCAGACATTGCCATCTTACAATTAATGGTGAGATCTCCCGCCTCGCTTTTCTTCACTGCTTTGTCTAGGAGGTTCGGTATTCATTCTCTGTCTGTTATTAATACTATGTCATCTACGTAGCTTATTGCTTCAACATAATTGAAAAATAGCGTTATAATTGAAAAATATATATATATATATATATATATATATATATATTAGCAACTGGAAGAATTTAGTTGCTAAGGACATACTCTTTTGTTGTTAATAGTTACCTTATTTTTAATAAATTCCTTTCGTTTTTGCCTTGAAAAATCCAAATTGGACGAAGCTAATATTACAGTTTTCCTATTGTCTTTTTTACTTTTTATAAATATTGTGTATATATTTATCTATATATATATATATATATATATATATATATATATATATCTCATTTATAGAGTAAAGTCTAACCAGTTAAAAAGGTTATGGCAGAAACATACAACATAGGGCTGGAACATTTTAGCAACCCACGTTTGCAGTCTTTTCTTTCGCCGGTTTAGCGAGTCAGGGCTGTTGTTACTTACGGCTGTGCTCCCTTATTTATATTATCCGCAGGAATTGAGCTATTTCAAATCAGATTGCGGCGAAATTCAACCGAGAGGGTCGAAAATTTGTATTTCTTTACAATATATCTTAGTCTCTTTTCTAATTCCCGGGATGGTTATTGAAAATAACAACTAGAACGGCAACTTGCAAAGTATAAGGGTTTATTTTGAACAAGAACAATAAGAGTAAATATTTACAAGTTCGTCTAAAGCTGGAAAACAAGGCGGTATTTATCCGACCTCTCTACGAGATAGGAAGTGGCACAAGGCCGATTTTTACGTTGGGCGTTGCGAGCCCGTAGAGTCGGGCAAAAATTCCCCGTAGATTCCGCATACAAGGGGTCGGGTTTGTCACCCTCCCCAGGCGAGATTCTGCCCTTCGGCATAGCCTCGTCTGGCTTCCTCTCTGCATGAAGGCAGAGAGTTCGTTACCTTGATGCTTGCTGGACCCCCCACCCAAAGAGACCAGCACCATAGATCCTTATATTATTAGTGGAACAGGACATTTAATAGAGGTGTATCAGTTCTATGTATATTGAGAATTATCAGTTCGTTCCCTAAAACAACTCCCTTTCGACATTATTTTCCTCGGAAAATTAATATCTTTTTGGATCTCGACTCAAGCGTGTTACATACGCTTTCTTTTTCTTTTACTGGTCCGTCTTGGGGCTACAATTTCAGTGATTGATGGAAATGGAATGTCGAAAATAGCATAAAGTACATTCATCAGTATTTCCTTTCGTGCAGTTACATCCTCAGTGAATCTAGGTCTCAATTGATTTATCTTCCTTTTGTGCTCCCATTTTGCACTACGTACATTGTACATTACTCTTCCAACTCTTTTAGTAATAATGCCGACTTCCCAAAATTCTCTTTCTCTTTTAAACAACCCGAGGAAAACTTTATCCCCACGCCGCCTGAAATATTTAGTTGGGCTTCTTTTTTGTTTTCATCCTGGCAGTAGTTTATCAGACATCGATCTTACCTTTCGGGTGAACATCAGCTCGGCTGCTGCCATCCCTGATACTGCATTCGGGTTCTGTGTTATTCTGTAGACACTCAAAAATTGTTGTATTCTACCCTCTTCTGTCTCCATGCCGTTGGAATTTTTAAGAGCTCTATTGAATGTATCGACAAACCTTTCGGCCTACCCGTTGGATCTTGAATGGTATGAAGAGGTAGTGATATGTTCCATCGCCATGGATTTGCAAACATTTCTGAAATTACTCCCCGTGAATTGTGTTGCGTTATCATCGTTTTGGAGACACCAAAAGGAGCGAAAAACTCCTGAACAAAACTTATCATAAAAATCGAAGTAGGTCTTCTGCATTTGAATACCTCAGGCCCTTTTGTGTAGCTGTCTATAACTACTAGATAATATGACCCATTTAATGGTTGCGCAAAATCTATGTGTAGTCTGAACAATGTACTCTCCGTTTTGGGCCATGGTTGAAATTTCGCTGCAAAAACATAAGCTCTGCAGGTTTACGCTACTTTCTCAATATCCTGATCCATCCGTGGCCAATATGTATAACTTCTCATTAGAGATTTCATATGCAATATTCCCGGGTGACCTAAATTAAATTCCTTCAAAATCCTTTTTAGAAGAGAAAAAGGCATTACTACCATATCCGCATACATTAGTACTTCGTCACATATTGAGAAGTGTGTATTTCCAGGAATTGTTTTATTTTTCTCTTTTAGTTTTTTTTTTTTTTTATATTGAAATCAACTTTTTCATTCTTAATTTTAATTTCGTCCAATGTCACAAGTAATTATCGTGCTGTATTACACAGTTCATCATTTAATTCCTTCTCGGCTCTTAAGGCTTCAATCACAGAAAGGTTTGGAATCAACCTAGACAGACCATCTGCATGTCCCAGTTTCTTTGATGGTGCTAACGCCATTGTATAATCACAGTTTAATAAACATGCCCCCCCAGCGCTGCAAACTGTTGGCTGTAAGGGTAGGGACACTCTTCTTCAATCCATATATGAACAACAGAGGACGGTAATCTGTCTGTAACGAAAACTATTTTAAGAGCAAATATTATTGCTAAATTTTCTTTCTCGATTTGGCTGTAATTTTTTCTGTCGATAGTAAAGATCTTGCCACTAGTTTTGTACTACCATCTTCAAATTTGTGAAGAATTACTGTCTCAATGCCATATGCACTTTTATCCGAAGCCACAATAATTTCAAAGCCCTGATCCAAATGTGTTAATGAAAAGTCAGGAGGTGAGGATAATTTTTATTTATTTTGTCAAAGGGATTCTGGCATTCAACAGACCATTTACATTTTACTTTTTATTTTTTATTTTTTTGTAAATCGCTTTAAAAAGGTGCTCTTAATTTGTGCATGTTTGGCATTCCTTTTATTGCCTCTGCTCTTGAAGTATCTGGTCTTCTTCCATTTTCATCAATAATTTGTCCTAGGTACATTATCTTGGACATAAAATATTCACATTTCTCGGAACTGAGTTTAAAACCGTATTCTTTTTATCCTTTCGGATACTTTTTTTATGTGCTCAAAATGTTACCTTTTATTTCCACGATTTATCAACATATCGTCGAGGTATGCAATGACAAAATTCAAATCAGCCCAGCATCGTGTCCATAATTTGTTGAAAAAAAAAAGAAGCTAGGTGCGATCTTCACTCCAAATTGCAGTCGATTAAATTTATGCAACTCCTTGTGTGTATTAATAGGCTACAATTTGAAGCATTCTTCATCGACTTGTATCTGGATGTACGCATCTGATAGATCCTACTTCAACAAAACTTTCCACCCTTTAATTTTACAAAAATGTCTTCGGCTGCTGATAATGAGTAGGTCTGTGCTTTCAGGCAATCATTTAAGCCAGTTGAAAAATCTGTGCAAACGCGTATTCTGTGATTTTTCTTTTTTTACATATACTATCGGAGCCGCCCAGTCCGAGTATTCGACTCTCAAGACGCTCAATCTTTCAAGTCGCTCCAATTTCTTGTTTATTGGTTCCAAAGCTGAGAACCCCACATTTCTTTTAGGTTTGAAAATAGTTTACACATTTGTGACACTATTTAGTTATGGTAATTGGCTAAGTAATTAAGCATAGAAATTAAAACGAGAAATACTTAAAGAGCTATATCGAGAGACAGACCGAGCCACCTTTTTTTAACAAAAAAAAAAAAAAAAAAAAATGAATAGGAAAAGATTTGATTTCATTTACGAGGAAAGATACTTTTTCGCAGAAGACAGAAAATCCGTAAGAGAAAACCAGATTTCAGATTCTGTCAGAATTAATTAATGTCATGATCAGATAGTGACGCGGCAAGGAAAACAGAATTCGGGGAGGAATAAACAAAACCGGGCCACGCATGCGACCGTGGAGGAATTTCAGTTTGAGACCACCCTAAAGAATAGCCATTAATTATCTTTCAGAGATATCATTTAATTTTGGTTCATGTGTCCAGTGAAGAGACCCATCTGTTGTATGTACGAATCTTAACATGAGAAAATACAGTCGAGAAGGGGATCATTATTATTGTCAGCCATGGTGACTCGAAAATGAGCATCTGGTGACACAAAAATTTTAAGACACGAGAAAAATAAAGAATTTAATTATCAAGTAAAAACGATCACCCAGTTTAGGGGTTGACTGGCAGTGATTAATGAGTTGGTAGAGATTCTGCTAAGTGGATTTTGGGTGGCTCAGGAAATGTAAAATTTTAATTTATGGTCACGTGGAATTCATAAGAATTCTGGAAAAAAAGATAATTTTTTTTTCTGGACGATAATTTTAAGAAGGCCAGGTCTAGTCACACCCACGCTGCCGAGCTATCATTAGCTGAGTGGTGGCGTGAGTGATAGGGGAAGGTGAATGTATGAGAAAGGCGGGCAAGTTATTGACACCCACTAAGAGGATTGGTATGAGATACCAATAAGAAAGGAAGAGTCTGGGGAGATAATTCTCCTCCGACCTCTCCTCACGGACGAGGGAGAAATCCCCGAAAGGGAAAGTGATAAGCTTCCAAAAATGGAAAGTAATAAGTTTTCCTGTCCTGGAGACAAAGAAAATTTTTGGTTGGGAATTAAGAATTGTCAAAGAACCCAAGCCACGACAGGCCCCAACCCGGTTTTGGTCGGTATCCATATAAACGAACGTCCCCGGGCATTCAGAGTGGAGTTGAGTTGGGTTGGAGATCGGAGACGTAGACACAGATCGACAGAGAGCTGTTGGGCTCGGAGAATAGCACCTCGCAGGAGCTGACCGAGATTTCCACGTCCTTTTCGACTTAGTCTTCCTACCAAAAGCAAGTTTTTATTGACGAACGACGTAAGATACCATAATTCGCTTAAGAAACGCAAAAAGTGTCACGAATCCATAGAAACGGGTCGGGAGAGAAACACACTCCTGTATTCAACAGATAAAGTTAATTGTTATTTCTCAACATATTTGAACCTCGTGAATTTGTTTTATTATTTTCTTTTACTTACGCTTGTGTGGTATCACCTTTACCCCGGATTCAGCTTGCAATACGGCCCGACGCCTGATTGATTTCGTCTATCTAAGATCAAAGTCACAACGTGGGTAGGTTAGACTTGAGATCAAAGCAGTTACTTCGGTGATCAAGCGTTGGAGGCGAGCTGAGAACGACAAAGCTGGTATCGAACCGGAAATGACCAGATCTACCGGGACACAGGCTGGTGGCAGCGACAAGGAGTCAACCCCAAAACGCTGGTGGAAGAAACCTTACGGCTTCGCGCCGCAACTGGGAATTGACCACGGGCCGACGGCGCAGTGTCATATATTGACGTCGCGACCAGTGGATGTTCCATATTGGCGCTGCGACAGCGACCACCGGTGCGTGTCACATATTTTCCTTTACTTTCGTTTTTGTGCATCTTCCAAGTCTATCTGAAAATACTTCAGGAAACTTATCTTTCAGCTCCATCAATAATTTTTTTTCTGTCACTGTATTTGTGCTAGGGATGGAAAATCAATTTTATTATTAAAAGAATTTATGGGTAGTTCCCATAAATCGAATAAAAACGATCCAATTCGTTCCAAATAGATTGGAAGCGTTTTGCAGCACAAAAAACTTTGATTTTAAAGTTTTTTTCAATAAATGAAATATTATATGTGAATTTGCCTTTAAAATTTAATTCCTTCCTCGCACCCCACGTGCCAACTTATTCTTTTGCTTCAGTAATGGTTTTCCAATTTTTTTCCCATGTTTCTCCGTTAATAATTGAAATATCACTTCCTGTATCAAGTTGGAGTTTAACTTTTCCATTATTTTTTTACGTACACAAATTTATTTCTGAACCTTCCTCAATTTCTCGTTTCGATAACACTATATTTACGTTGTTTCTTGTGTTCGACGTTTTTTAAAAAAAAAAAAAGATTTTCCCCCTGTTTTCCAACGGGAAATTTCATGTCCTATATTTCCGCAAAGAAAATAACTTTTACTACGGAAAAAAAAAATTCACTTTTGACATGTAATCCACCGCAACCAAAATATGAATTCCGTTTCGAAGAATTTTTTTTTCAATATTCTGTCATATTTTAGGACGAAGAGCATGTACGTTTGAAATGTTTTTTCTTCTATTTTTGTGCTATACGTGCTTCAAATTTACAATTCTGACATTCTTCAGTAACTTTCTGAAGCGTTATGTCCGGGTCCTCTTCTAGCTTCGTAAGTATTCGTCAACGGATGTCTAAAGTAAGACATTGAAAAAAAAAATTAAACATTTGAACATGTAAGAATTTAGTTCATGCAATAAAATAAACGTTCACAATTTAGATTCACATTACCCGCATAGGTAACAAAGTCCTCGTCGCCGCCTTTAAATATATTTAAATATTTGTAGCGAGTTTGAAATAAGGAGCTTCTCTAGCCAAAAATGCTACGCAATATATTTAATTTTTCTTTGAAAGAAATTCCTCTGGTTTTTCTCGGGAGTATAAAATTCCTATATTTATTTTCGTCTGGGCCTAATTTTTGTCAAAATAACCTTTATTTTCTTTTCGTCCGTTCACTTTTTATACTCCCCGTTTGTATAGGTCAGGACACCTTCTAAAATACGATGGAAATGTAATACCGTCTTCTGGACAATATTTAAATTCAGTAATCGAATTCGGAATAGCCTCATGTGTGAAAAAAAGTCGGTTTGGATTCCATTGGTTTCTTTTGTATCAAGGTTTCTACTAATGTAGAATGTTGCGTTATGACCTGCTTTAACATATCTTGTTTAATTTTCTGTTCTTGTAATTTCTGGTTTTACACACAAATCTTCATTACTGTCAATAATTCATTCATTTTCAAAACAACCTCGTAACGAAAACAATTTTTTAAAGATCTCCATGTGGTTTTTATATGAAATAAATATTTCTTCTTTCAAAGCAACTTGTTATAAAAACAATTATCTATATATTTTTTCCAAAATAACCATATCAAAATTCGGTTAATTATTTTCAGAGAAAAAAAAAAGAAATTTTACTTTAAAAAAAAAATCCATTAAATCCGTGAAAATCCAAATGTTTCTTGCTTGACTGATCTGAAGAAGAAAAAAAATGTCGGCTACTAACTTGAAAAACTAGCCGCTTCCAATTAACTCGTCGCGAGTTTCGTAATGTTGTCCGGGGGTGGTTATTGAAAATAACAACTAGAATGGCAACTTACAAGGGTTTATTTTAAACAAGAACAATACAAGTACCGTAATTCCCCATGTATGATACGCCTTCATCCATAATCCATAATACGCACCCCTAAAATTGTGCTGAAAGTGTGAGAAAATGCTTCTACTCATGCATAATACGCACCCCTTGTTTGGTAATTAAACCCTATAAATGGTACCTCCCTAATTTCATTACGGCCGGCGTTTCCTACTCCTTTTAAAAATGGTTTTAAACATAGAATATTATTCTAATTTAGTTTTATGATAATTCTTATTTTATTTTAAGGCAATTTTTTGTAACTGTTCATAATATGCCCCTGATTTTATTTATTATTTTTAGAAAAAAATATGTATTATACATGGAGAATTACAGTAGACATTACAAGTTTGAAAGCAAGTGATATTTAACGAACCTTCCCACGAGGTAGGATGTGGCACAAGGCCGGTTTTTACGTGGGAGCGATATATGCCCCGTATGCTCGGGCAAAAATTCCCCGTAGACACCGCATGCCCTGAATCGGGTTTGTCAACTTCCCGAGATGAGTATCTGCCCCTCGACATAGCTTCGTTTGGGTTCCTCTCTGCCCGAAAGCAGAGAGTTTAACGTATTTAGCATGCTCAAACCTACACTGGAAAGCAAGTCCACTTGGGACCAACGCTATACATGCTTATATTACTACTGGAACAGTCTATTTAATGGAGGTGTATCAGTTTTTTGTATACTGAGGATTATCAGTTCTTTCCCTAGAACAGTCTCGTACAGTGTTACTAATGTACTTAACTCGTAGTGACTTTATTTAGGTTTGGACTTGGCCACATTCTGTACGTGTGTAAATTTGTGTTTACTGCAATGAAGAGAACATGTTAACTTGTCCATTTATATGTCTATTAATCGAGGAACCTCGAGGTGGTGTAATGGTTAAGCAAGCTTCTTTCGCTAAAACAATTACGAATGAGTAGTGAGTTCGATCCTCACTGGATGCCCCATACTTTCGGCCTTGTGCCACGTCTAAGTTGTGCTTAGAAAATCACTAGGGGCACCTCGAGGCGGTGTATGGTCAGCAAGCTTGTCTCGCTAGAACAATGAGTTCGATCCTCACTGGGTGCCCCTTACTTTCGGCCTAGTTCCACATGCAAGCTACGTTTGGAAAATCACTTTAAGGGCACCTCATAGTGGTGTAATGGTTAGCAAGCTTGTCTTTCTAGAACAATTAAGACTGAGTAGTGAGTTCGATCCTCACTGGGTGCCCCATACTTTCGGCCTTGTGTCGCATCTGAGCTACGCTTGGAAAAATCACTATATGTCTACTAATCGTCCGTGCAGCGCGTATTGTTGCCACATCTGGTCTGGTGTTTATGCAATGTATTTAGAGATTCTTGATAAAATATCAGGAAGAATTTATGGCCCTGACCTGGGTTCTCGACTTAAATTACTCCCCTACTGCCATAACATAGCTTCCCTGTGCCTTTTCTATAAATATTTTTACGGTAATTGTTGCAATGAACAAGCATTGCTTAATCGATTGCTGAAGAGGTTTTGACGTAGATTTTTGTCAGCGTTGTTTAATCGATAGCCATATTGTTTTGGTGCTTAGATGTTTAGTAATCTTTGTTTAATCGATTGCCGAAGAGATTCGGGAGTATATATATCTAGTTGACTTTGCTTAATTGGCTGTCGAAGATATACGGACGTTTTTATTTAGTGAGCTGTGATTAATCAATTGCTGAAAAAATTAGGGCTTACACATTTAGAGTGCTTTATACGGACGTAGATATTATTTGTGCTTTGCTTAATCAGTCGTCAGAAAGGTTCAGAACATATTTAGTGAGTTTTGTCCAATCGATCACCGAAGAGATTCGGTCGGAGATATTTAGTGAGTTTTGTTCAATAGATTACCAAAGAGGTTCAGGTCGTAGATATTTAGTGAGTTTTGTTCAATCGATTACCGAAGAGGTTCGGTCGGAGATATTTAGTGAGTTTTGTTCAATAGATTACCAAAGAGGTTCGGGTCGTAGATATTTAAAGAGTTTTGTCCAATAGATTGCTGAAAATATTCTGGCGTAGATAACATTTGAACTTTGTTTAATCGATCACAGAAGATTACGGAGAGTTTTGCTTAATCGATTACCAAAGAGATTCGGGTGTAGATATTTAGAGGGCTTTTCTTAATCGACTACTGAAGACATACGTGCTTATATGTTTAGAGAGCATTGTTTAATCCATTGCCGAATATATATATATATATATATATATATATATAATCTCGGTCTTTGTTTACTCGATTGTAGAACTGGTGCGGGAGGAGATATTTAGCGATATTTACTTATTCGATTGCGGAAGAGTTTATGTTGGAAATTCTGTAGATATCTTTGCTTACTCGATTGCAGAATTGGTTCGGGTGTAGATTTTTTTTTTAACAATCTTTGCTTTCTAGGATACAGAGGTGATTAGGCCGCTGATTTTTGGCTCAGGCAGATGTTTTTAGTGATATTTTCTTAAACGATTGCTGAATATGCCAGGGTGCAGATTTTTAGTGATCTTTGCTGAGCCGATAGCCGAAGCAATTCGACCATAGATTTTTAATTAGAATTGCCTAATAGATTGCCGATCAATTTCGGGCTTAGAATTTTAGTGATCTTTGCTTATTCGATTGCCGAAGAGGCTCGGCCTTAGATTTTTATTGATCTTTGCTTATTCGATTGCCGAAGATGTATGGACTTAGATTTTTTATTGATCTTTGCTTATTCGATTGCCGAAGAGGTTCGGGCTTCGATTTATAGTGATCTTTGCTTATTCGATTGACGAGGAGGTTCGGGCTTCGATTTTTATTGATCTTTGCTTATTCGATTGCCGAAGAGGTTCGGGCTTCGATTTATAGTTATCTTTGCTTATTCGATTGCCGAGGAGGTTCGGGCTTAGAATCTTAATACTCTTTGCTTATTCGATTGCCGAGGAGGTTAAATGTTTCGATAGCGTTGTTTAATCTATTGCCAAAGAAATTCGTTCATATATATTTAGTCAGGTTGGCTTAATTGTTTGCCGAGGATGTTGATATGATTTTTGCTTTGCTTAATCGATTACCGAAAAACTTGGAACGTAGGTATTATTTGAATATTGCATAATCAATTTTCTGGTGTAGATATTTAGAGTGATTAATGTATTCGATTATCGAAGAGGTTTAGGCTTAATTTTTATTTAGATTTGGTTACTCTGTTGCCGAAGATGTCCAGGAGTAGATATTTAGAGAGCTTTGCATACACGATTGCCGAAATGGTTTTGGCATAGTTTTTTAGTGACCTTTGCTTACTCGATTGTTGGTTCGGTCGTCGGTGTTTCGTGATCTTTGCTTACGTGATTGCCGAAGAGGTTCAGGCGTAGACTTCTAGTGGCCTTTGCTTAAACGATTAAGGATGTGATCCGGGCGGAGATATTTATTGAGCTATTCTTACTCGAATGCCGAAGTGGTTCTTGTAGCCGTCACGCAAAAAAAAAAAAGGACCCACTGGAACAGGGAATTCGGCTCCCTCAACCCCGACTGCCAAAGCCTTCAGACACATTAATTGTATAGACCATGGCGAAGCAGCCAATTGGTTGAGTGGGAGAGTTTTATATATGCGTAGGCGCAATCCGCCAATTCTCGCCTCCTCCAACTGCTCTACGACACCATACGCATGCAATGCGTGGGCGTTTTCGGGCATGATGTCGTGTATCTTGTTTATGACAATCACAGTTCTGGCGCAGGCTTTCATTAAGCTTTGATTATTCGATTGCCGAAGTAATTAGGGCGTAGATATTTAGTGAGCTTTGCTTATACGATTTCCGAAGTAGATCGGGCGTAGATTTGGAATGAGCTACGC